>QGSO01000321.1:0-600000 GCA_011037825.1 Carya cathayensis
AGATGGGAGGACCTAGCAAGGGAAGTGGGAAGCTGAACTATGAAAAGAAATCTCACTATCTCATACCTCAGAATTAGAGATGTACTCTCTGATGATGTACCAAAGTTGTGCGTTCATGTCCATCAGCTATAATTTGTATAGATAAAAGATATTTCAATTAAAACGCATCATAAGAACTGCAAGCAATTCATGATTCATATGATTCATACCAAGAATTGAAAACCACTTTCAGTTAATCGTGGAGCTTCCTTCTCCCTCTACAGCATACCAAATAAGCACTTTCAATTAATAATGTTTTCGTCATATAAGATATATTCTAAAACCCAAATCGACATAGATCTATATAAGATATACTCTAAAATACCCAATGCACAAAAAGAAAAAAAAAATCAAAATCAACAAACAGATTCTTCCTATATAAGATATACTGACTAAAGGGGTTCTTCCTAGATCTGGGCAAAGTAGTGGAAAACGACCATGTTAAAGGAATTAAAAAGAAAAAAAAAAGTTTTCAAAAACTTAGGCTTGCCGAAATGCTCAAAGATGGGGGAGAGAGAGAGATAGGCTTACCGAGAGGAGAAACGGCGAAACAGACAGAGGGTTTAGGCAGATCTGTGAGAGAAAACGTGCGTCTAGAGAACCTTGGGTGCTGAAGGGTGGGAGAACCGGAGGGGTTTGAGCTTCGCGTTCTTGATGGGTGTGAGTGTGTTGGTGGGAGAAGAGGGGGGGTTGAGATCAACACGGCAGCGGCGGCTACGGTTTTGTAGCTAGGGTTGAGAGAGAGAGAGAGAGCAGATGAGAGACTCGGGGGGCGGGGGAGGGAGGAGACGCAGAGACTGAATGGGGGGGAGGGGAAGGTAACTTAGGGTTTTACTGTCCTTTATATATAAACCCGGTTAACCGAGTTATAAATATGGAACCCGGATTATCTACCCGGATCCGGACCGGATAAATCCGGTTTTAATGATACGGGTTCCAATCCGGATTTAATCCGGGCCGAAACCCAGAACTGGAATCCGAGTTTGCGGGTTCCGGACCGGGCCGGATTAAAATCCTGCCCGGATGAACAGTCCTACCAGGAGGTGCGCACTTGATCCCCAACCATGAACCTGGTGATACATTTTGGCGTTTTTAGTAGTGGGATCGGACTGATGGATCGTTGTCCAGGATTCGTGAAGAACCACGTTATTGGTCATGTGAAATTACAACGAACCCCATTCTTATTTCCTTAAATCCTTAAATACTTTTTTAAAAATAAAAAATTTATAAAATTATGAAAAAATACTTTCTTAATCAATAATTAAAAACAGAGACACAAATTCGAAACCTAAATTCAAATCCCAAAGCATTTTCCTTTCCTTTTTTAATATTTTGATTAGATTGACCTCCATTAATAAATTTATTATTAAAATTTATAAATGCATGGAGCTTTTACGATCTAAGAAAGTAAGAAAAATAATATTTATTGTCATGGAAGAATCGTAATATAAATAAATATATAATTTATATAAAAAATTAATTTTTTAATAATAAATTAAATTTTTATAAAAAAATAAAATTACGATATATAACTATATCTATTATTATTCACGTTAGAGACCCTCACCAACCCAATTACTAGCAAACAATGTTAGGGCTAGTTTGGATAGTGAAGTATTATAAGAATATTTTATTACTATTTATTATTTTATTATTATTTTTACTATTTTGTAATACTATTCATTACTATTAAATATTTTATCATTACTATTTACAGAATATCTGAGAACATCTTATTATCAAAACCCAACCTTAACCCCTCTTATTTCATTTTGTCATCTTTGATCGTACATGTTCTCATGTCTTAAATAATTTTACACAACGCATGTTGAAATTCAATCCAACCATAGATGATTAAGGCCTCATTGGGTTTTACAGGCTATTTCATATCTTCTTATTTTAATGTTTAATATTATTTAAATATAAATATTTTTTAATTTCACATATTTTTAACTTTTTCATCTAATCATTACAAATTTTAAAACTTCTAAACAAAACATAAAAAATAATTCAACTTTTTTAAATCCCAAAATAAAAATAATATTATAATTTTATAATATTTTTATTCAATTTTTTTTCTTATTTTCTAAAACCCTGTAAAATATTTCCATTCAAACTATTTCATTATTATTCATAATCTATCTCATTACTATTCACATATTTATCATTTTATACTATCTATGTAATCAATCGAGACCTAAAGTCCTAAATTTGCATCTAATGATTACACCACAAAGCTTAACTATGATAACATCAACTATCTTGAAAATGTTTTTGAAAACTTAATATATATAAAATCACTTGAAATTTTTTAAACAGATATTAGATTTTGAACTCGAATTGAATATGAATTCAAATTAACCCCTTCTGCTATTTCTCAATAATAATAATTAAAAAAAAACTATATCTTAAAAATATTTCCATAACGTATCATGGACGTCTTTACTCTTTACTAATCAAATAACAATAGATACACAAAGTAAAGCATACATATTTATTTTTGTCCACAAAATAATATTAAATACTCAACAAAACTTTAGGATATCCCATCCCACACCTATTGATGATTGATATCCAGAAACGTCTCAAAACGGTCACAAGTCCCAACTCATTGAAATATGGAAAAGAAAAACATAAAAGGACGGTGCTACTCATTGATATTCAGAGTAGCACGCTCAATTTGACCGCACAGTAAATATTTTTTTTTTATTTTTTTTAGATTTTTTAATGTATTTAAATATTTTTAAAAAATATAAAAAAAATCAATATACTTAAAATCACTTTCTTAATTACTAAGTAAAGACATATAACGGACGTCTTTACTCTTTACTAGTTACTAATCAAATAACAATAGACACACAAAGTAAAGCATACATATTTATTTTTGTCCACAAAATAATATTAAATACTCAACAAAACTTTAGGATATCCCATCCCACACCTATTGATGATTGATATCTAAACAAGTCTCAAAACAGTCTCAAGTCCCAACTAATTGAAATATGGAAAAGAAAAACATAAAAACAAAACAAATCTTCCATAGTCATTTTCAAAAAACAAAAAATCTTCAATGGTCCAAATAAAAAAATTTAAAAATTACATGACCATGCAAAAATGATTGACTATAACGTCTTGATTTGTTTGAATAATGTTAAATATAATTATAGGCTATATAAGTATTGTACATTTTTTTTTTAAAAGAATATAATTTATTATTTAAAAATTAAATTATTTTATATAAATTCTATATTTACTTATTAAAAAAATATATATATACACATTTATATAATCTATAATTTTAAATATTATTTTTTTATTTTATTTTTTGAAATAAATTAATAACACATTCGGCTTGCTTTCATGACATGGAGCCTTCAATTTTACGGCAAATTTGTATTTATTTGCATGAGTAGCAAATATTGTCGATCCTTTGCGGGACCCATCATATCTAGATGGAGTGGATCGAGTGTTACACAACTCCGCAGCTAAAAGAGCACCACAGCATAATATACAGTTTCTTTCTGTACAATTTTCAAAAAACATTCCCTGGCAATGGAGGGTTGCTCTCTACAGTCACCAGCTGTAACCACTATACCATCTTCGCTATTCCCTCGTAGCTTCTTTGAGAAACCTTTTGTTCATGGCCAAGTCCTCAAATTTCGCAATTCAAAGGGGTGCTCAAATGCCAGAAAGCTCAAATTTCTTAGTACCAGAGCTCAAGTTTCAGGTATATGCTTAATTCTCCCACATTTTATCAACTTGTGAAATGGGTATGCTCAAATATTCCAAGACTGGGTTGTTATCTTTGATCTTTTGATCTCGTATCTATCGCCCTATATCATGAACGGATGGGCTTCCTGCTATTAAATAAGTTTTCATCATAAAAACGTAGTGAAATTTGGCATCATGCTTTCCAATTCCACCCACTGCATTAGTTGCCTTTGAGTTTCAATTTCTCAATCGGCCCATATAAAGTTGTTGACCTTTCACACAGACGTGTGCAAGATATCATTGTGGTAACATGGTGGTGGGGAGGAAGTTATTGGCCTTTGAGCATTACGTGAAGTCATACTATGGGAGGGGGCAATTCATGTGTATATATTCTACAGAGACGTGGAATATTTTTAAATAGTTAGGGAAAGTGTCAAGCTTAGGGGAGGGTGTTTCTAAATCATGTCAACGAATGAAGAACTTATGTAATTTCAATTAAAGAAAGCAATGAGGACCATCATTTGGTCAACTGCAACTGTACTGTTCAACCTGCGATTATGCTTCTGTAGGAAGGTACTGAACTACATAAATGCTTGGCATGTGTGTGTGTGTGTGTTTTTAATAACTAACTTGACCTGTTAATTAAAGAGAGATTTTTATTTTTATTTTCATTCCCTCTCCTGCCGCTCCCCTTCCACCTTAGGCTTAGGGTGTGCCAAAACATAGTTGTCTTTGCATATCTTCTGATTGTGTATTGTTGTCTATGGCTTTCCTACAAGGCACAGCAAAAGTTAGGTCAGAGGCAGTTGAAGTATTTCCAAAGAAAGATTTGAAAGATGATGATCTTGTATTTGTTGCTGGTGCCACTGGTAGAGTTGGCTCACGCACTGTGAGGTTGCTTTCTGCTTTCAACTCAACTCTATATAAATTATCATTCAACAGGTTGCCTGATTTTCAAAAAATGTCGAGCTTTGATGATCATTTTCAGGGAACTTTTGAAACTTGGGTTCCGAGTCAGAGCTGGTGTGAGGAGTGCACAGAAAGCAGAAACTCTTGTGCAAGTACAAGTTTAATTGTTAATTATATTATTCTACTACCACTTTTTTTTTCTAAAATATATTGGTATTGAGAAACTAATAATCCATTGCAGAGTGTTAAACAAATGAAGCTATATGTTGAAACTGCAAGTGAAGGAACTCAGCGTAAGAAAAGAAAGCTTTCAGTGTTTCACTTTCTTATTACATGTAGATGCTATTATATTTTGAAACTAAGGTTGGATAACATTGCCCTTAACAAAATCTACTCCTATAGCATATAACAGGTTGTTTTTGGTCTTTAGCCCAGCTGTAGAAAAGCTTGAAATTGTGGAATGTGACTTAGAGAAACAAGATCAGATTGGACCAGCATTAGGCAATGCATCTGTGGTTATATGCTGCATCGGTGCCAGTGAGAAGGAGGTCTTTGATGTCACTGGACCTTATCGGATTGACTACCTGGCCACCAAAAACCTTATTAATGCAGGTGAGTGAAGATACTGCTGGTTATGGCTTTTCATGGTTCAAGTATTTTGGCTTAACATCCATCATGAATTCATATTTTTGTAAAATCTGGCCGAAATCTCGTAATATTTCATTCTGTCGGATCCAAAAGAAATCTACAGAACAAAAAAAAATAACCTAGAAGCAATTGAATGCAAGATTTTCTAATTAATTAGTTGTTCTTAGTAAGTCTTGTTAAGAAATTTTGGTTTCCTCTTGCGGAATGCTGCTTAGACCTGCCAAATTCTGCATGGTCTCACTGGACAATTTTGGGTTAAATAACTTTGAACTAGTTTGTTCTAAATTGCTTGAACCTTGTGCAATTAGTTTTAAGTTAAACACGGTTTTAAGTTGTCTGAACTTTGGAGAGTTAAGCCCTGCTTGTGAATTATCAGCTTCCAACTTTCCTTGGACTTGGCCTGGAATGGGCTTCTGAACTCTGGCAGGTCCAAACAACAGTTTTATAGTCTTCTTTGTTTGCCTTAAAATCTGTGATTTGGGGTGACGGGAAGAAAAATGTGGTGTCAGTTGCTTGTTCATTTTGTGGACAAAAGTTGACTATGTTAACCAATTATTTTTTGCTTAAGCTTATCACTTATTTTACTGTGCAGCAACTATTGCAAAAGTTAAACACTTCATTTTGCTTACCTCACTGGGAACGAATAAGGTTGGGTTTCCTGCTGCTATTTTGAAGTAAGTCTGGAAGCTTTCCTCCTCACAGTTTCCAGTATGTTGATTAGCTCAGTATCAATAAAAGAGAACCATTCTGTAATTTCTTAATTGTTAGATTTAGTTTATTGATGGTCTTTATCTTCTACTTCTATAGTTTGTTTTGGGGAGTTCTGATATGGAAAAGGAAGGCAGAAGAAGCACTGCTAGCCAGTGGACTTCCCTACACTGTTAGTGTTAATAGTACTAACTGCTGAAAAGTTTGATCAAATATGGCGTTTTTGGTGTTTTATTACTCATTTAATAGTCTTCTTCAGATAGTGAGACCTGGAGGCATGGAGCGGCCTACTGATGCTTACAAGGAAACTCATAATACTACCCTCTCTCAGGAAGATACTTTATTTGGTGGCCAGGTGTCAAACCTTCAGGTATTCTTCCAATGCAAATTTTTAGAAGGTTGCGATAAAAACTTAGCCCTGATCAGAACTCCCAATTGATTGTTACTTGTATTATTTATTACCGTTAAATCATAGTATCATTCAATCCATTCAGGAGTGTTAAGATATAAATTAAATAACAAAATCTACCTCTTCCCAAGAGTTTAAGATTTTGGAACAAGTTGTGATTTCACATGGTATCAGAGTAGATGTCCTGAGTTCAAATCCCGACTCTACACTTTACCACATTTAATTAGATATTCCACATATTGGGCCCACTCATTGAGGGGGAGTGTTAAGATATAAATTAAATAATAAAATCTACCTCTTCCCATGAGCTTAAACTTTTGGGACAAATGGTGATTTCATATGGTATAAGAGTAGAGGTCTTGAGTTCAAACCCTGACTTTACACTTTACCCCATTTAATTAAATATTCCACGTGTTGGGTCTACTCATTGAGGGGGAGTCAGGCCTACACGTGAGGGAAAGTGTTAAGATATAAAATAACTAATAGAATCTACCTATTCCCATTGGCTTAAGCTTTTGGGACAATTGATAATTTTTTACAAGGAGTCTCATTCAGTTCATTCACGATTCAGTAGGTGTTACTGAAGAATGGTTAAAAGCTGTCTGAATGTTAGCATGCCAATAAATAAAGGTTGCAAAGGTGATAGCTAAGTTGCGTCCCACTTTTACTACTGAGGTTGGGGCATTTTATTATTTGACTGGAATCATAAGGTGAGGACCAGTCATTGTATGGGTGATTGAGGCCACATGGAAACACATATCCATTAAGGAGTACTTTATCAATAGATTGAAAATTTTGTCTCACTTACTTATCTTGAAAGTATATTTTGTGATTTTCTTACTTCTCTTTTTTTTCTTCATAGATATATTTTTCTCTCCCAAACATTGTGTACATGCTCAGGAATTTAAGAGAAAGAATTGAAAATGATGCTTTGGATAATAGGTTTATCCATTTTGATGCTAGGCAATGTTATGAATCATTTGTTGATTGCTTTCTCAACATTGGAGAACTTGAGTAAACCAATAGTGCATGTTACATCCTGTAGGAAGAAAATGTCTCTATTACATTGACAAAGTAGTGAAACTGAAAGTTCAAATGCTAAAGAGTCATCCATAGTTATATTTGGTCAAAGAAACATGTTATTTTCCTATCAAAAGACAAGCAACCTCTGTTGATGCAGGTGGCAGAGCTCATGGCAGTCATGGCCAAAAACAGGAGCCTTTCGTATTGTAAAGTAGTGGAGGTAATTGCAGAGACAACTGCGCCAATTACTTCCTTGGAGGAACTTCTTAAAAAGATTCCATCTCAACGTGCAGACATCTACTCACCAGAGGTAGTTTTGTTATTTTCTTGCCTAAGTAGGTGAAGAACACTTTTTTCTAGGTAAAATAAAGTAGGTGAAGAACACTTTGACTTGTATTCCATGGACATTGAACTTGCATGAAGAACTTGAGGCTTAAACTACTGAAGCAAAAATTCAAATCACATGGCAGTGCTTTATATTTGACTGCCAAGGTTTATCTAAGCTGAACGTTTTCATCTTTTAACTCATTCTACAGAAGTTTACCTCTGTACTAATGATAAGTGCTTTACCCCCAAAGGCTACAACCTGATTCTTTTGTTCCTTACTGATTCATTTGTTGTCATTAGTGTCGTGAGCTTTTACCTTTCTCACTATCATAATTCATCTCAGGTATATCTAGAGTTTCTATAAGCCTTCTTTTTCAAACATTTGCCTTTAAATAGTTTGTCGTGTGAAAATAAGAGAGTATTGAACATCCTGAAGCAGAAATGGCACCTCTCTAGTTACCTCTTGCCTATATCCAGTCAGGAGATAATTGATTGCCACTGGCTAGGTAGGAGGGTGAATCATAGGCACCTTGCCATAAATCCACTGTGTTAACTATTTAATTGGATATGTCAGAAGTGAAACTATAGCTAACCACGGAAGGAGCCAAATGAATTGTTACCTTTTGTGTCATCAGGAATCAGGTGCTACAGGTCTGCCTGATTCAGCTCCATCTTTGACTGTCAAACCTGAGGAACCAAGCACTCCAATTAGGAAGGAACCTTCCAGTGCAACAACAATGACAGCACAACCACTCTCTCCGTATACCGTGTAAGAAGATTTATGTCTTGGCTTGTCTGAAATATATATTTTTTTATGGCAACCAATTACTTCCTTTGTTTTTCCCATTTTCAAAGTTATCAAGAATCAAAACCACCTACGTTACCCTCTCCAGAAGCAGTTTTCACAACATTTGGAACTTAGGCACTGTGGTGATAAGTAATCAAACCTGAAAATCTCATTATACCTTCAGACCAATAAATGTCAAGAATGAAAAACTCTGGGCATAAATTTATTGGTTTGGGTCATCCAACACTCTGTTCTCAGTCATATCATTGTGGTCTTCTTTGTTTCTGTTGTTATTTCACAGTTAGATGATCTGAACCACCAGTATCTTCTACTGCACCTGTTGGTTGGAAAAACATAAACATCATTGATGCAGTTAGAAATTGGACAAATTTTTTTTTTATGAGCTGATTCATTTTGGTAGTTATGAGGACTTGAAGCCACCCAGCTCTCCATCCCCAACACCAAGCGGTCCCAAAGAAACGCCTTTATCACCATCTACTGGAGGCAATGATGCAGCAAAGACTCTTGTGACTGGTGTTGTTGGAAAAGTTCCTCCCCAGAGTTCAACTCATCGTTCTTCACCCTACGCTGTGTAAGTCTATTAATGATCATGAACAGCTACTACAATAATCTCCAATCTTAAGTTTGCTAGTAAGATTCTTCTTATTTATATTCCCATCTCCTATTTTGTGTCATCTATGAAGGCTATAGGTTCATTTGTCCCATCAAGGCCACTTAGCAAAATACCTGTTACAGGAGTGCAGCCTCCCAACATGAATCAATTAAAGAAACAAAAGCATAGACAAAATAAATCCGGCCTGGAAGCAGATTCTCCTTTATAATTCAAAAAAGAAAAAATGCTCCTTTATGTTTTCAAATGGCTCATGTATGTTGTTTAGGGTGAAAAAGGCTTCTGTGTGCAGAATATTGGCATATGTCTTGGTTGTAAAGGTCCTCAGTAGTTCATGAACAATATGATACCAATTTTCCCCTTCCAGACATAGGCGTTATGGTGATTTCCCCCTCAGTTGCTTAATATTCCGAAGTTGCTACACTAAACCAGAAAAGGAAAGAAAAAAAGGTGTTCTGCTACATTTTACCCATCCACCTGAGGGATGAAGTCAATATTTTTTTATTTTGTGTTCTCAAACCTGGAATCCTTAAAGGCAACACAAGAAGCTATTAACTGATTTTTGGTTTGATATAAACCTTTTGTTTGCTTTCCCTTGCATCTTATTCTTTATTTTACCATTCACATGTTATGGGCAAACTCTGTTTTCAGATATGATGACCTGAAGCCCCCTACATCTCCGTCTCCTAGTGCACCAACCGCATCACTCCTCCCAACACCTAATATAGATGGAGGATCCAACGGAGGTACCTTGTCAGTCAACAACATAGCTCAATCTCTAACATCAGATGAACCAAGGGATAAACAGCATCATGCTGGACCAAAGCCAAGACCACTTTCACCTTTTACTATGTGAGTTTTTCCTGGGTTTCCATCTTTGATTCACTTTTCATTTGACACATTTTTGTGAAGGTTATCTAGAGGGGGTGTTTACCAGATCATTCTGCTCTGTCAAGCTTTTCTAAATAAGGATAAATAAACACTAAAACCATCTTCATTCGACATGCATATAAAGCATGTATTTAGATTTAGACCTTAGATGGTTCATTTTTGTTTTTGTTTTTTATTTCACACAGTTCTGATTTAGGTAACGTCCCTTTAATACTAAGGGGACTACCATCTTATGAACTAGACGTTTACTTTCTTTTTGCGAATTAAAAACCAGGTATGAAGATTTGAAGCCTCCAACATCCCCAATCCCATCACCCCCAAGGACATCTTAGAGAAATTACCGCTGATCCTTTTCATCAAGGTAATTATTCAAAGCTGTCATATCTTTTTTACCTGGGAGGATAATTATCCCTCATTGAGGCTAGATCCTCAGCACAAAAGTGACTTTTGAGTGCATGATTTGGATCAGAAACATGGAAGTATGTCGTGACGGTAGTTTAAACACGTATACTAGTAATCACTGAGAGGCAAGCAACTGAAATTGCGGGAGTAACTTTTAGGGATGATTCTTGTATATTGTTAACATTGATCATTACATACAATTATGTATCTGTTCTATATACTCTTCCTTTCATCCCTTTTTTTTTTTTTTTTTGTATTCAAGGTGTAAACAACAGCAAGTTCAGTTGGACTTTAAATAAAAAAGATCAGTACTCTATGTACCCTGCTGTCCTGTATTATGATCTTCTTTTGTTAGGAGCAGCCTTGAGCTGTAAACTTAAATTTGCATGGCATGGTATTTGAAACATACATGGTGACAATGTTTGAAACTGCCCAAGATGTTTTATTAGTCAGTAAAACTTATTTGGATGGCACTCCAGTTTTTTTTTAATAGCGTCAACCATTTTGGTTTAGCGGCCGAAATATAACAATTAGTAACAAATAAACAACTTCCCAAATCTTGTATCAAGTTAGGTTTAATTCGTGTCAAGTCAGATTCAGATCTTTTTTGTTTTTTTGTTTGGTAAGTAGGAAAATTTTATTCATCAAATGAAATGGATGAAGCTTATGTACATAAGAAGTATATAAAAGAAACACTTAATTACATTTTAGAATAAATTAATCAGATTCAGATCCTTATGAATCAATCCTAATTCAATCTATCAGATTTTTCAATATGAGTCCACTGCCGAAGATGGGTCCCGATAAGGTCAGCCTTTTTATTTAAAAATTTGTTTTTTCATTTATTTTTTTATATCCTTACACATTTAAAAAAAAATTATAAAATAAAATAAAAAAATTTCGGGAATCATGTCGGGACGCATTTGTCGGGTTAAGTAGCATTTTCCCTTAATTATTGCATCGGGGTTTTAGATCGTGTTAAATCAAAGTTGCACGTAGTCAATCCTACCTTGATCCTCTTAACTAAATGTTATTAACCCATTAATATCATTTAGAGTCACATATTACATATAAAGAAAATATTATTATTTCTAATCATTTTAGTGATATCCAAAACGCCACAAGGTGCTCCGGAAATAAATATCATGAATTTTCTCCAAATATTGGTTTATCTTTTAAGGCTAATCATTACATCTAAAATAAAATAAAAACCTCTACAAAAAAGGCTAATCATTACATAGTCATGCAGCGAACATAAAGCAAAAATTTTCACTGTGTCACAAAATTTCATTAGAAATTGTATTGATAAGAACGCCTAAGTATTGTTTAATATATATATTTTTTTAAAAAAATAGATATCAAATTTATATTTAAAAATTAATTTTTAATAATAAATTATATAAAATAATTATACTACACTTATCTACAACTGCACGTAAGTTATTTTGAATTATGTTATGTATAAGTGAATTTGTGTATCGATCTGTATATTAATACTGTTGCTTTTATATTTAAAATTAAAATTGATATTATTTTTATTAAAATCTGAATTTCTGACTATTTATATTGAATGAGTGTGTATGTGGATGGGCATGATGAATCAGAATTTTTTAATTATTTTATTAATTTTATTATTATTATTATTTTTTCAGAAGAAAAAAAATAGCCGCCAATCACCTGAGAACATACGACGCCGTTACAATAGTACTTTGATTAATTTCCACGAAACAAATAAACCACAGTCCCTTTTATTATTATTTCTCCCTTAACGTTTCCCGTGTTTCCACTCGGATACGATTCCTCTGTAGGCCTTGTCCTTCCACTATCATTTATCATCGCCGGCAACCTCGTCCGAATCCCCAATCGGATCCCACCGGAATATTCCAACTTTCCACCCTCCGGTCACCCGATCCGAGTGGATATTCGAATCGGCGCCTCAATTGGCGCAGACATAAGCCTATTCATTCGTTTATCGTAATTTAGTTGTTTATATAATATTTGTTATCGATAATTATCGATGTCATTATTGTTGTCGATGGAGGATTGTGCCAGCGACGGGGACAATTATTGCTCCGATCGGGATTCGCTCGACGGCATCGAGAACGAGGAGCCTGAGTTTCAGTGTGCCCCTCCCAAGGGTTCTACAACTAAGGTATCCCCCTTTTTTTTCTTTTTAAAATTTTTTTTTTTGAAACATCAAAATTCGGTATTTTCTCTTATTTCTGTTTTTCCTTCTAAAGGGCGAGTTTTCATGCCAGTTTTGCTTCGGTTTGTACGGTCTGCGGGATTGTTTTAGTGTGTGGGACCGGAAATTGCTGATGCTCGCGCTATATCGATCATATTAGTGTGGATTTTGTTTGAAATTCTGAAGCCTTTTTTTTTTTTGGTTGTTTTGGGGGGGGGTGTTTCCAAAGCAGGAGCTTTGAAATTGCTCTAATTATACTCTGATAAAGGTTTCATTTTCCTGGGTATGTTTATGTTTTTATTTTTGCTTTTCCATTGTACATGGTATTCTGGATGTTTTCTTTTGAAGTTTTTGCAGCTAGTTGCACCTAAAAATTTGGAAATATTTATGTAAATTTTCAAAATGACGGGTCAAAACTCTTTGAAGGAGCAAATAGAAATTTTGTTAGTTTCATTGAGTTATGAACTAACTTGGAAATTGGCCATGTTTTCTTGTCTTCTTGTCTTCATGCTCTTTTAGTCAAGGAATTTATTTTAAAAGTTTCCATATTTATCTGAAGATTTTCGTTTTCGCAGGTAATTACAAAAGAATCTCTTTTGGCCGCACAGGTAAAAAAAAATTATCCTTATAGATCTATTTTTCGAAAGATATATTCTTATTTAAGGTTTTATAGTATTGATTCTTTTTTTTTATTTACTTATCTGAAAAAAAAAAGTATTGATTCTTTTGAGTTGGGATGCATTGATGTAGAGGGAGGATTTGCGTCGTGTAATGGAAATGCTATCTCTGAGGGAGCATCATGCCAGGACTTTACTTATTCATTACCGCTGGGATGTTGAGAGGTTGGTTGCAGTGCTTGTAGAGAAAGGGAAGGCTTGCTTATTTGCCGAAGCAGGTGTTACAGTGGTCGGGCATCAAGATCTTGATTCATCGCTGCCTTCCATAGTAATGTGTGACATTTGCATGGAGGGTAGACCTGGTGGTGAGACTACAAGAGTGGACTGCGGCCATTGTTTTTGCAACAACTGTAAGCACCCTACCTTTTATTTGCATATCTTGTGTGATGGTGTAGTTTGTTCTGAATTTGTATGGTCTAGGAGTTTTTGGAGGGGGATGTGATGAGAGGATTAGGGACGAGGATAAATTTAATGCCCTCCCTTATCATGTTTGAATGTTTTAAAAAATTATGGAAGGGCTGAGGGGAATAGGTATCACTCCCCTTGTTTAGTTGTAGAATGGAAAGGATATTGTATTGTGCAAATTGAAAACAGGGAGAGATGAGTGACAAGTGTTTGTTGGTAAGTTGCTGAAATATTAATAAATTATTAAGGGTAAAAAGGTGAGCATTGAATTTTTCAATAATATTCTCTCCCTTCAAATGTTCCCAATTGTGTGACACGAAAAAAGGGGCTTTGTTTGGTATTTTACCCCTACAATTCCCCTCAAAACCTATCCCCTTAAAAATAAAAAATAAAAAACCCAAAGAGTGGGACGTTAGAGATTTGGGTAGGGGAGAGTGTAACACCTTGAATCAAGTTGAGGAATGATGGTAAATGAGATCCCATATTGCTTGTGAGGGAAAAGGTCTTGCTGTATATTTTGACTCCAAAGAGCTCCAATGGTAGCTTTAACTAGTTTTTTTAAGTATAAGTTATAACCGATAGATGGTTTTGTCCCTCTCCTTTCCTCTACTCTCCCTTTATCAAAACGTGCCCTTGTCTACTTGTTGAAGAGTTGTAATACTTCAACGTGTTAGCATGTTTGGGTGATGTCTCCTATGTGGTTATACTTGATGGTTGTGTTATCATGAGTTTTTATTAGTTATTGTCCTCCACATTGCAATAATTATTGTAGATTTAAGTTTTTATGGTGATGTTTCATCTTTTTAGGTTGGACAGAGCATTTTATGGTGAAGATAAATGAGGGCCAGAGTAGGCGCATTAGGTGCATGGCACATAAATGCAATTCAATTTGTGATGAAGCTGTTGTTAGAAATCTAGTCAGTAAAAAGCATCCCGATATGGCAGAGAAGTTTGATCGTTTTCTTCTTGAGTCATATATTGAAGATAATAAGAGAGTTAAATGGTGCCCAAGTGCTCCACATTGTGGGAACGCAATACGCATTGAGGATGACGAGTTTTGTGAGGTAGAATGTTCGTGTGGTTTGCAGTTTTGTTTCAGTTGTTTATCAGAAGCACACTCGCCGTGTTCATGTATAATGTGGCAACTTTGGGTCAAGAAGTGCCGTGATGAATCAGAGACAGTTAATTGGATAACAGCTCATACACAGCCTTGTCCAAAGTGTCACAAACCTGTAGAGAAGAATGGTGGTTGCAACCTTGTGAGCTGTATCTGTGGCCAAGCATTTTGGTGAGGGCTCTTTTCTTTCCTGCTGTTGTTAAAATATCTGACTATGTATGGCTTAAGGTGATTGAATTTGGTTATATGGTCAAATAGGAATGCATCCCTTTGCTTCTTGATGTTGGTTTGGGTTCATATGGTCATCATCTCCTCTACCTGCCGTTTGTTTTTTGCTTTGTCACCCATATTATGAACTTTATCATTTTGACTACACTCTCTCTCCAGAGCTTGTAATTTTCTTCAGTGACATTGACTGGGAGGTTTTATGCTAGGGTTGGTTGGATAAATTTTTTTCTTCTCTCCCCCAGCCCCCAATACACACACACACACACACACACACAAACACAAATACACCAAATTCCCACCACATTTGGTCTTTCCTTAGTTATTGATTTGTCTCTTTATTAATGCTGATGCAATTTTGTGCTTTCCTGCTTTCTTTCTTATGCAGCTGGCTATGTGGCGGAGCCACTGGCCGAGATCATAATTGGTCTAGTATAACTGGCCACAGTTGTGGTCGCTTCAAAGTAGATGGAGAGAAAAAATCAGAACGTGCAAAGCGGGATCACTATCGATATATACATTATTATAACCGCTACAGAGCTCACACTGACTCTTTCAAGCAAGAAAGTAAATTGAAAGAGACCATACAAGAGAGGGTGTCAATTACAGAAGAGAGAGATTCAAGGCTAAGAGATTTTAGCTGGGTAAATAATGGGCTCTACAGGCTTTTCAGATCCAGGCGTGTTCTTTCATATTCATACCCATTTGCATTTTATATGTTTGGAGATGAGCTGTTCAAGGATGAGATGACAAAGGAAGAAAGTGAAATAAAGCAGCATTTATTTGAGGATCAGCAGCAGCAGCTTGAGGCAAACGTTGAGAAACTTTCCAAGATTTTGGAGGAGCCCTTTGATCAGTATAGTGAGGATAAAGTTATGGAGATAAGGATGCAAGTCATCAACCTGTCAGTGATCACAGATACTCTTTGTCACAAATTGTGAGTATCCACATTGCTATCACAAAAGCTTTGATTATATGAGACTTTTGAAACTCATGCATTTATAAATCTCTTCCAGGTATGAGTGCATTGAAAATGATTTGTTGGGTTCTCTCCAATTTGGTAACCACAATATAGCTCCTTACAAATCAAAGGGCATTGAGAGGGCATCAGAACTTACAGCTTGCTGGAAATCCAATAATAGGGACAACTATCTACCTTCGGACCACGAGGCTAGCGGTAAAATGGATTAGATATTTCCTTCTGACTTTTTTTTTATCCTTATAATATGTACTTAGAGACAAATAGGAACTGTATGGGACATCTAATCATCACTTAGAGTAATTGTGGCACCTTCCCATTCTATATTTTTACTGTTAAATGGTGTTTACCGATAAAAGTTATTGTTATCGTCAAATGGTGTGATCTGTTGCTAAAAATCATTGACTTGTCATCTGTAGTATTTTTAATCATAGCATCTATTATATCTTTGATGCGAGCCCTTCTAATAGGTTTATCAGAAACTTGATATGTGACTATGGATTTTCGCTGATGGTTGCATTTATCAGAAACTTGGTATGTCGCAAACGCCCTTTCAGTTTCAGTAAATTGTTTCTTTTCTGATCTCCCTTTATTATTTCGTTGTAGAAAAATAAGGTTCATTTCCTTAAAAAATCTTCTTTCTAAATTATGTGAGTTTAAAAAAAAAAATGCAGGCAGCCTAATTTCTTCACTTACCACGTCGATCTTTAGCCTTGCTTTGGCCTTGCTTTATTTCTGATCTTTAGCCTTGCTTTATTTAATCATACATGCATAGGGGTTGGACATGCCTTATAAGTTAATCTGGACAAAACAATAATTTTGCTCCTACTTTAGTGTAATTCTGTAGACCTGATAAGGTTTATCATGATATTTGACATCCATGCCCAAGTACTCAGAACTTTGTGACGATTTATTCTGTAGGAAATGTTCTGGTGACTAATTCTATTTAAATGCACTGATATGGTCTTATTTTCCCCTATTTTGCTACAGTTGACGAATTATTATTGGGATGATAAACTACCATCCTCATTTGAGAAAAAGAAAAAATCACTGCCAAACTTATGTGCAGTTATGGTTAAAATTTGTAAGATTGGGTTTATATGTCCAAATTTGTTGGATTCATATTATGTGATATTCAAAAGCTTGGGTATTGAACCTTCGTTTTTTTATCATAACATAAGTTAAGGATTTTTTCTGATACTTCAACTGTTTGGTGGGACAGCAGAATCTGATCGACCTTCAGGATCTGGTTGTTCTGATGAGAGCGGATGCTCTTCCAGGAAGCGTGCTAGAAAGGATGGTGTTGGAAGTGGCCTTTTTGATCTAAACATGCCAGCAGAGGTCATCGACAGGAACTGAATGTGATAGTTGTAGGCTTCATTTAAATCCAACAGGTGTACAGCTCTAACATAAGCCCACGTTTACTTCAATGGGATTGATCATTTCTCGATCATAACACCCATGAACTTAAACTTTATCGCATTATCCCCACATTTTTGGCTTGTGCTTCATGAATATCTTTTCTTGTGATTTTCTCGAAGAGAAATTTGGGAGATCCAGCTTGTACCTGCATCTTTCCTTTTCCCCTTTTCAAGATCCAAAATTGTATATAGCCTTATATAGGGCTTTTGTGGGCGATAGATATGTAAATTCATCTACATGAATTCTTGAGGAACCCTCTTATACATCATCATCTGCGATATTTTCTTAGTTTTGGATGCCGTAAGTAAAGGCAATTTTGCTGAATCTGATTATTATATGATTAGTTTAACAGTATTCTTTCTGCCTGTTCCATGTTTTACATAGACAAAGGAAATAAATCAGTTTGGCTTCGTAGAATATTATAGGTCTACTATGAGATTCCTTGTGGAACTTCTATTTGAGGTCCAGTGGTCGGAGTTTTGCCGATCGAGACAGATGAGGTCTTGAATTTCTCAGGGTTGTCATCTTATGTAGGCTTTTTTGTCTGTTCCACACGTAATGTGAAAGAATGGAGTTTTTTGTTGGTGGTGTTGCGCCATGACAGAGGAGTCCAAGTCAACAGCCCAGGCGGCTCTGGATCTGGATTAGCTTGGTGCAATTTTTCTTTTTCTTTTTGGAGTTCAGATATCTATTTTGGGTGCAATTTCGCTGTTTTTAAGATATTTTTTACTATTTTGTTGTAGTGGATGCATATCGATAATTTATTGGTGATGAAAAATAAAGAAAGAAAACATAAAAGAAAATGAATTTAGTTCAAAAGTTAAAAACAAAAGAAACAAAAAAAAAAAAAAAAGAAGGAAGAATTTAGTGCGAATCACACGTACGTACTTTTGGGTTGCCAAAAGGAAAAAATGATTTTTCACCCAACAAATTAGGAAAGAAACTGGGTGGGAAATCTGCTGAGTGAGAGAGCACCACCTTCACTTCAAATTGAAATCTGTTGGATTTACTCCCCACGAAAAAAAAAAAAACTCTTGGATTTGAAACAGTGACAGAAAGACGGGAGTTTTTCTGGCGGCTCTGCAAACAATGGAGGAAGAGGGAATCGGGTTAATGCTGGCAAGAGCGACAGAACTTCGTTTCAGGATCAGCAATTGCATCCACATGGCAGCCGCTACTCCAAACAATGCGCCCGAGCCAGAAGATGGAGACAAAGGAGGAGGAGAAGAAGAATGGAGACGCTTTTGAACATTTCTGACGCCCTCGAATCCCTTGAGGCCCAGCTCTCTTCCTTGCAGGTTGTTTTTTGTTTTGCCTCAAACCTCCCTTTTATTGGTTATGGTTTTCTGTCAGAAACCCTTAATTTGGATTCCCACCCCCGGCGGCAACCGGGGTTAGAAGTATTCCACCCAGATGTCACACCACAACTGACGCTTATTTGGAGATGGGTGGAGGTGCCATCGGGCAAAAGTGCCGTAATTTGGAGTGCTTGGTTTTGAGGTTGCTCTAATTTTTGTGGTGAACTTGTTTGATGATTGTGGCTTAGGGTGCGTGTGAAATAGGGTTAAAGCATGTCTTTTTGTTTGTCTTAGTACTAATATTACTCTTTCCTTTTCTCCATATCTGCTCTAGCTAATTTTCCACCCTTTCAAGTGTGATTTCTATGTTATGAATGGTCGTGTGCCTAAGGGCATATCGGTTGATCAATCGAAACCTCTTCCCAAACTATACAAGTTCTTTCTAAAGAGCAAAGCTTTCAACAAGTAGAAGCTTCCTGGCAAAGCTTCAAACACACAGGTTGGGCTGTTCTTGCTGCTTTCATATATTCCAAAACTAAATTTAACATTGAGGAATGCTTTCAAATAATGCTTCCCCGCAGTTGTATTCAGATACTTCTGAGTGATAGAGAGGTAATTATACCAAGTTAAGTATGGTAACATTGACTCACGGGTTAGTATCCAACATTACAGATTTACGCAAAATTAGCTGTCACATAGGTGTTGAGGGTGTTCTGGCTAAGAATGCTCAGAAAAGTAGCCTTGCTTGCTGTCAATGGGAAGTTCTTAGAAGTATTTATGAGTGTATTTATCATCCCTTAGGTAGCATACTTACTCTGCAGAAATTAGCCTCACATGTTTATTAGCTTGTCAAATTGTGGACAGCAGTGATTCATGGATGCTCGATCTCTTCCACACTCTGCCCCTCATCACTCTCACACGGCTGAATCACCCTTCCTGAACTGGCTAAGTGGATAACAGTTCTTGATGCCAACATATGTCCATTATATTGTCAAAGCTACAATAAAAGTTGTCATGAGCCGAACATGAGACCTTCTCCTTGGCAGGTTTACTAGCCTTACTGAATACAAGCTCATTTAAATCTGGAATATGTTCTTTTTATTATTAAATTTATGCTGAAAGTTCTCAGTCGTCCAATATGAAACCTCCATCAGTATAGTGAAAGGATATTTGTACAATGTAAACAAATGTGATTTTAATAAATTGATCTTGACAATTGTTTGGAGTTTTAACCATTGTCTTTGATGCCTAGACTTTGCAACAACAACAACGATATGAAATAGAATTGGCCCTTGCTGAGATTGAAAACAGCCGAAAGATGTTACTTGATAAGCTCAAAGAGTACAAAGGGGAGGATTTGGAAGTGATACATGAAGCTTGTGCTTTTGCTTGTGAAACGGTAGAGCACAGCAATGATCTCCTGCTTCCTCCATATCCAAGCCGCCCTCCAAAGAACTCGCTTCACCTAGAGAATGGCTACCTGCCACAGTTCCCTTCTGCATGTAAGTCTGTAGGAAATGGAACAATCCCCAGTGATCCATCAAATGAAGTGGAGAACATCTGCAAACTAGAGAGAAATCAAGAGCTAAACGGGTCCCATGGTTCAAGGAGAGGGTTGGGTTTTTCCATCAGTGCAGCAGGCAAGACAGTACTGACTCTTATTGGTGTGGTATCTGTATTAAGCTTGTCTGGTTTTGGGCATAATTTTGCGAAAAAAGGTACCCTTTTCAAGGTTTTGGGGTTGTTTCAGCGACCAGCAGCTGAGGAAAAGAGATTTGATATTCGTTGTGCACCTGGAAGAGTCCTAGTGATGGAAATGGGGAAGCTCGGTTTCTTGTAAAACAGAGAGTTGAAGTGCCATTCTCATCGGTTGTTGCAGAACCGGATGTAAACTATGGGTGTGGTTAATTCAGTTTTCATTCGCCTTTTTTGTGTATCACATTTCTTCGTGAAATGGTGTATCGAGTTTTTCTTCAATGGCCTACGGTTGTCATCACTTGTTATTAGCGATATGCGTGCTTTGGAAGATGCAAAATGCAAAATCCCCTATTTCCTAATCGAACGATTCTAGTCTTACACAGGCCAAATCCAGATGCTTTGTTTGAGAAAATCGCATTACCAACTCAGCCACACCTTTCATCTCTAATATGTCATTCAATCTTTTTTTATTGCCACCAGGTGTGTGAGAATAAAATTCCGACTAATCTTGAGGGTGCACAGCCCTCGGTAACTCCATTAGGAAGTACAGTTTATTACAATCTTCACCCCATGTTGAGTATTTCCATTTAATTTTTAAGTTCTAAAAATGCATCAATGGCCTTATGTTAAAACGAGAATGACAATTATTAATGTAACAGGCATTTTTTTCTGTCACGTGCTCTTATAATTTATAAATACCATCTTATAAAAGAGATACAAGAGAGACAGAAAAAGGTTGCAAATTACAAGTGATACATATACGCATTTACAAAACTGACTACAAATGTGCATTGCATGATTTGAGGGATTATGATGCATACTTTCCCTCTTGGTATTTCTTGACACAGTGAATTATGCAATGAATCTTCAACTCTTTCCCAACTTGACAAGTGTCAGCTGCAATCTGGGGAGCTGATGATGAGGCTGCAGTCTTGGGATTTAGATTTTCAATCTCTGTGATTACACTAACAAAAATATAGTTTTCAGTTATTAAAAGGAAATGTGCACCTCATACTTCATAGACGCAGGGTCTGAATGAGCAAGTGCCGAACTAGCCTTGATGGCTAGTGCACACAAGTCTTGCAGAGAAAGTGGTACATGGGATTTAGAGAGTGGCAACAGGAAATAAATTTGTCCCAGCTGTAGCTCTTCATTTTTGGGAATGAGAGGGACGCTGGAGTTGACGTACATGGAATCTGAGCAGCAGAGGAAGCAGTTGGGATTGTGGGAGAGGATGCGTCCGGCTATGGTTGGGTGTCTGAACTCTTGGAGCTTTCCATCCAAGTCAATTAGCTTGGCTGTGGATGGCCAGTATGGGGCTATCCCACCTTTCCTTCCATATTCACCGGATGCACATATACCCATTTATTTATAGTTCTCTGTATGTGTGTGTGTGTGTGTGAGAGAGAGAGAGAGAGAGTGTGTGTGTGAGGACAATTGTCTGAATTTGAGAGATATAAAGACAAGGAAAAGATTCTGCGTTTGATGACAAATCCCAAGCTTCTCTTTTTGATATGATGTTGATGCTACTACGCCCCGAGCGTGCTACACGTGCTTGACTTCTTTTATAAGCACTGTAGTTCGGTCTTCTATCTAGAAAAACTTCTAGCAGTATTGTCTTCTTCTTCCTCTCCTTTTGATTTTCCTCCATATATCATAAGCATCTTTTCTTATATTTTAGGGACTGATCTTTCTTTCAACATGAGTTGAAGTTGATCTTGGCCGTGATTCTGATTAATTTGGTGCTCAATATATTATTCATATGCTAACTTAAACTAGTAAATCTATTAAATTCTTTGCAGTACCGCAGAGATTTAATCTGCATTCTCCCAAACTAGCTAACTTCATAAATTAATACGTGATGTTCTAGTTTCCCCTAAAGTAGTCTAAAGATGTAATCAGTGTTTAGGCAAGCAACGTAGCGGATGCTTAGAAGCCGTTGGTTGGTATGGAGTGAGGTTACCCCTGTGAGTTAACTTATTCATGTCAGGGGCAGGACATCTTCCTTTGAACAATGCAGAAAGAAATAAATGAGCCATGACTGTACTACGTATTACACAAAATAATTAATTAGCCAAAAGGCCAAAACCTGAATTCATTCCTATACGGGTCTAAAATTAAGTGGTATTCAGTGAACTCATGTATGCTTAGATACATATAATATCCCTATTATCCAAATCTTCAAAAGGAGTTTTGACGACTTACGTTTTGATCATCGTACCTTTAGATTTTAGATAACAGTTTGGATTTGGTTTAATTCCTCAGAGTGTGTGTGTGTATCTTAGCTTCTCGATCTAGGCCAATTTGTTGGTCTTGAGTACAATTTGCTGGGCCTAAAATGGTAGGGGAACCTGGGAATTGTGATAAGTGAGCCGGTATTTTCAAAGTTTTGTCTATTCTGAGACAAAGGTGGTACTAATTCCATTCTGACGAAAAGTAACTCATTAATCAGTTTGATTAACTTGGGTTTGAAATTCCTGTCAATAGTACTTTTGATAAATCTCCTTTCCTTCCAAATTTCAAAAAATGTGTAGGGCAGCCGCTGTGTCTGAGAAGAGTTTGATCAGGCATCAGACGACGATATATATATATATATATATTGTTTGCTCCTAGCTAGTTCTGGCTTTAGTCGTCTCATATAAGATAATACACGTAACCCTTTATCGAAGCATAATTACATTTCACAAAAGTAATTATTTTGAGAAACTTGGGTATCATATATATATATTACATTTTAGGTACGTACGTACATGTACAGGACCATTGTACACTATATTATACGTACCGGCCTGATCATCCAGATTCACCAGCATCAACAACAAACTCATAACCCCATTAACATATATGCACCAAACATCTTGAAATCCCACACCGATTCAACCAAATTAGGACATCATCCTCGTGACATCAAAGACCCTACAACACCAGCAATCAAAGCTGTCGGATCTCCCAGCACTGCTGATATAACAAATTGCAAGGCCAATCCAGCCATCTCACAACACTTTTCCGCCTTACCCTTTCTCTTATGGTGGTGGCTCTGAAGCGTATTCTTAAGGCTAGGAATTCTTGTATCCAAGTTCCTGCCTTTTCCACGTCCAACGTATATATCCGGCCAACTTTCCATGAGCATCTCCCTCACACACGCCACGTGCAAATTGTATTTCTTGCACCTAGATCTATAGCTCCAGCTCCGCCCTTTCCGTCCACACTTGTGGCACGCTGCGCTCATCTTCTTATACAGATCGAGCTTGACTTCCCCATCGTCTAGCACCATAGGGAGCTTGGCGCAGCATGGGTGGAGATCAAACTGGCACGTCTTGCAGTGGTACACGAAACCCGTTACGTCCTTTTCGCATGCATTGCAAAAGCGCGGGATGTTGCCCGGCGGGCGAAGGAGGAACTGGAAGGAGCACTTCGTGTAGAAAGGGTGGTAGATGGCTGGAGAAGAAACTGCACAGTGCATGTGGAGATCGAAGTTGCAAATGGCACATTTGTAGCGCGAGCCAATGCCCACCTCCTTGCACCCATCACACTTGAAAGGAAATTCTGAGTACTCAAATTTGAGATTGTGTTGGGGGTGGCTGCTGTGGGATATTTCATTGTATTTCATGGTTTTTGTGTGATCCCTGAAAAGCTAAGAACCACCCTGTACTGGGAGGCCGCTATTCACAATGTTTAAAGGGAGTATGGGGCTATATATATAATATATGTATGTATGTATGTATATAAAGGGAGTAGTGTTGTGTTTAGAGCCATGGTTTATGTTAGATAAAGGGAGCAGAGAACTGAAAAGTGGTTAGATGCCAAAATCATGGATTTATATTTGGCTTGTGGTTGAAGCAATTGCAGGGAATATTTATACTTTGGGGGGCTCCATGGTGGGAGAGTGCATGGGAATCTCCACGTCAACGTGAAGGTAAGGAAGCATAGACATTGAGCATATTGCGTCATTTCTTGCTTAAGAATATAAACGATTGAACACGAATATTACTTATCCAGTACTACTTTAAATGCATGGTTTCTTGACCTAGTAATTACTTATACATAACCTAAAATTTTTTAGCATTAATATAGCAAATTGCAGCATAAAGTATCCATTAACATACTATCCATTGCTGCAAAATCTACATGATGCGATTGTCCCTCTGTAATATTGAACTATATATTTAACTCAATCGGGTAATTTAATTAAGAGATCTCGAGTCATAAAGTTTTAACATATATCAAAGAAAAAAAGGTTAAGGCTAGGTCTGTTGGGCTACTAAGAGTATATCAGATGATCTGATAATAATAAGAAGAATTGAATATAAATATTAAATAGTTTATTATATAATAGTTATAAATTATAATAATGAAGTATGTAAGATGAGAATAATTGTGCTCCGAAACAAATTCTTAGATTCATCGTTTTCATGCATATGCTTAAGACGTCAAAATTTCAATGCAGCTGTGGAAGCACGCAGGGAATATCTGATCAGTTTATGCGTGACCTCTAATAATAATTAATACCATCTTTATTAATTAGGTTCGTACGTAAACTTTAATTTCTATAATGGGGAATATTCATATATATATATCCTGTTTTTATTCTTTGAATATTATAATATATGTGGCCTTGAAATATACGATCTTAATAATGAGGCAGGGAACATTATCCTAGAAGAATCAGGCACTTGCTGGAAAACCTAGCTAGGAATCGATTTCTAATACAATAAGAATTGGCATCTATCTCAGGTTAGTTTGCATCTCGCTGTTAGCGTTCTGATCGATTGCCTCACTTGCAGGCAGTCTTGAATCAATTCCTATCCTCAATAGTTGAACCAACTCTCACTGCAACTGAATAGTCAGGCCCAGTTTGAGATTGAATCATTTCCTGTGATTCAAAAGAAGGAAGCAGACCAAAGCCCTCGCATAGTGAAAGTTGCCCAAATGTGGACGTACCCAGGTTCCATTCCCGAGGAGGCCGAATAGACTGAGATTAGTCCTTCTCCCCTGCCAAGGGTTAAAGGAGAACCATTAGGAATTTCATTCCATTCCCTTCCTCCGACGCCTAGAAGACAAAGAACGGGGAAAGTCAAGCCTTACTTCCGATTCCTTCCATCAATTCCTTCCCAGAAGAGTACGCTGTGAACAAAATGGGATTGATAGCATAGAAGGAGCTGCAATTAAATCAAATAGGTTCTTTGCAAGTGAAGAAGAAAGAATAAGTTGTGATAGAATAAGTTCTTACAGAATAGCTAACTGTTCAATTAGGAGTTGAAATAATTAGCAAAATTATTGATCAGATAATCTTATATAGTATTTGAATAATAATTAATCAAAAGCTAATTACAGTGAACTTGATTAATTAACCATCTATTTGTTGAAAGGTTTTCAATCTGCCTCTCCTGATGATCCTAGTCGTGTGATTACTCTATAACAAGATTAGAGTTTGGGGTCCCGAATTTAAAGAAACCTCTGATGATAAAGTCAGATTGTATGCTATATATATATATGAGTGTGGAAAACTGACAATTCAGACAGATTTTAGGATGTACCTATTGATCTACTTATAGATTATGCGACACGGTAATGCCTCTGGAAGCTTAATTCTAAGAATTAATTAAGAGTAATTCTACTCATAGGCCACTTACCGCACACTAGTTGAGCTGGCTTTTAGTTATTTTTTATTTTTTAAAATGATTTGTTAGATACTCTCCACATTTTCTACATTCTTCTCGAATCTTCCATTCAAATTTCTCCTTCTCCCCCCCCCCCCCCCCTCCCTCTTTGCTCTCCCCCCTCCCTGCTTCCCAACCAAATAACACATATGGACCTTTTTCTTGCATGACTTAAGATGCCAAAAACAAGAAATAGTAGAAAACGAAAAACAACGAAGGAAGTTTCATTGCTGGGTAGGGTTTCGCATAACATTGATCTTTTAAAGAAGTTTTTATTCCCATTAAAAACAAAGCAGTAAGATGAGAATTTCGCACTATATAGGCACCCAAAGAACACCGTTTTTGCATATTTTAAAGGGAAGGAGGAAAGAAATTTTTGAGTTAACTTCAAAGTTTACACATTTCGATCCATATGTAGAAGCCCAGAAACAGAGGAAAGCCACAAAACACATAGAAGTTTCTTTTCTTTTCAATGCCGTTGAATTGAGATTTACTGTTACCCAGATGACTAACACAAGAGAGGGGTGAATTGAGTTGAATTTAAAAAAATAACAATTAGAAATCAAATATACAATATAAAATATAAACAAAATACGAAACAACAATAAATATAAAGAGTAAGGGTAAGAGAGAAACAAACTCAGTATGTTAACGAGGTTCGGCCCCACTGCCTACGTCCTCACCTCAAGCTACCCCTTGAGGATCCCTGAATTCACTATTCAACCTCCTTCAGGTGGAGATAGAAACCTAT
The DNA here is from genome assembly GCA_011037825.1 of Carya cathayensis. Classification (NCBI taxonomy): domain Eukaryota; kingdom Viridiplantae; phylum Streptophyta; class Magnoliopsida; order Fagales; family Juglandaceae; genus Carya; species Carya cathayensis. Next base: position 26,903 of record QGSO01000321.1, read on the forward strand.
TACACCTTTGAACAACACCGCTACAAATGATCCGTGTAGAACACTCTCTACATTTGCAATCACCTTACACGTGTTGATTCAACTATTTCCTGTGTAGAACACTTTCTACACATACAAAGGTTATACACACCCTTTTACTGATACAAGAATTGATAGTGGGTAGATTATTAGAAAACACTCATCAATGAGTGAAATAAGAACAATACAGCGCAAACTATATCTCTCAAAATGAACAAGAGTTAAGGCTCAATGCTTAGAGAAGAGAGAATGAAAGTTTTGAATGAATATTGTATGCTCTTGGTGTTGTATATGTGAAGCTCTCAAATGATTTATTTATAGGCATATGAGACTTCATATTCAATTTTAAAAAGATTCACATGTCAAAGGCATCATCATTCAGGTTCTGCTTGGCCACTGAGAATTCTCAGATAAGAATTTTGAATTTTAAGATGAAATATTAAAATATTATATTTTAATATTATTATCGTTTTGGGATTTGAAAAAGTTAAGAAAAAGTTGAGTAGTTTATTATATTTTATATGGAGATTTGGGAAAGTTGTAATGATGAAATGAAAATTTTATGTTTGAGATGAGAATTTCATGTGGCCAAACCAAACCTCACTTTTCAAAAATTTCAAACCTAATCTTTTTACTTTTTGCATGTGACAAAAGGAGCACACTTTACTTTTCAAAAATTTCAAACCTAATCTTTTACTTTTTGCATATGACAAAATGAGCACACTTTACTTTTCAAATTTTTCAAACAAAGACATCTACCTTTTGCATAAGTCAAGAAAAGCATCCATCACTTTTGAAAATATTCATATAAAACATGCACATGTGAAAGATGACAATCAATCATCTTAATATTTTCAAAATTCAAACATTTAATCATGTCATGCACATGTGAAAGATGACAATCAATCATCTTTCAAAATTTTCAAATTTAATTTTTAAAATATTCATGCACATGTGGAAAATGTATTTTAATGCTTTATGATAAAATATTAATTTTGAGCCTTAATCCTAATTTCGACTTTTTAAGAGATTTACAACATTACTCTATGACTTTAATGTGAACTTGTTCCCTTCTTGCTCATGCTTGGTTCCTTGATGTGCTTGATTCTATTGTGTGAACAACTTGAGCTTGAAACTCCTTTTTTCTTTGAATTCATTTGTTATCATCAAAATCCATGTGTAGATTTATAATTATACGAAACTTGAAACCTTGGGTTCAACATTTACTATGAGCAAAGTCTCAAAGATAGTAAAGCCTGCTTATTTCTCTATTCCCACTCCTTCATTTTAAGTAAAAAGCTCTAAGCGTGATACAGATGAAAACTTTACGCTAACAATTTCAGTGGTGTTCTTTTTTGGGAAATCTCAGACCAATCGATTCTTCCATGTTAATGTTCTCTCCTTTTTCATCCCATTAGGTAATTTCCAATTGAAACAGTACAAGAGATTCCTTCATTGCCCATGATTTAGGTGAAAAAAAAAGTCACAAAAGATCAAAACCACCCATATAAAACCCACTAGTAATTACAGCTTAAATCCCAAAAAAAAAAAAAAATGCACAAAGGAGAAAATAGGCACCAAAAGAATAAGAACTTCAAATATTGTACTTAGGACTCGTTTTCTCTCTCTTGAGTGACTGAACTCCAATTTTGGGAGGGGTAGAGGGATTCGGCAAAGGGAGGGGGGAGAGCAGAGTCGATGAGGTAGTGGTTTTGGGAGGGGGGAGAGGGATTCACAAAGGGATGGAGGAGAAGAAGGATTTGGCAAAGAAGGAGAAAAGCAAAGGAGAGAGAGAGAGAGAGAGAGAGAGAGAGAGAGAGGACTTGAGTAGTAGACCGCTTTTAAGAAACCAAGTTTGCCACATCATTAGTGTGTGGTGTTGGAGACAAGACCGACTTAAGAGTAGAATTACTCATTAATTAATATAGTAACCCTTCTGGGCACGCGGTAACACTTATTGGCCTGATTCAACTGTTAAAAGGGTTGATTTAGTGCACATATTTTATTCGAATTTTCTTCGTTATTAGTTGATCACGAGAGGACTGTTCAACAATGATTTCGGACAAAATGTAGTCTAAGAGATTCAAGTCTCATGGTGATACGGTGCGTTTTGATTTTCCCGCCTCAAATTAGCTACTTTATCAAGGGTGAACCTCACATGACCGAGTCCGTGGTTCTTTCCTTGCACAACCAGTGGGCCTAGGCCCAACACTCTTAATTATCAATCACTATATCTTTCTTATATATAAAAGCGCCAATCTTTAGATGAATAGTGAGCACAACATTTCTTCCAATTTTGCCCTTACATACATTGTTAACACCTCTTTCATCCCTCACAGTAATATAATAATTCTTTTTCCTACACAGTAAAATTATTTTCGTGTAAGTGGCTATATATCTATCGAGAATAAGAAAGGTGAAGGGAGAGAGAGAGAGAGAGGGTTTAGATAAGAGAACAGAGAAGACGGAAGAACGAGAATACGAAAAGTGAAGGAAGAGAGAGAGAGAGAGAGAGAGAGAGAGAGAGAGGGGGAAGGATGGGATTTGGGTGCATAAATCTACAACGGGGGAGAAGGGATTCAGGAGTCTCGGTGAGGAAGATGATGGTGCTGAAAGTGATTCAAGCTCTGATCTGTTTGAGTTGCAAAACTATGATTTGGGTGACTATTCAAGTGGTCTGCCTGTCTATGAAACTACGAACATGGATAGCATCAAGAGAGGAGCAACAATTTCCAACGGAAATCAATGATACTGTATATTTTCTCTTCATGTTGATGTTAGAATCTGTAATATCAAAGAAAATCTCCAAGATTTTACTTTTTTTTTTCTTTTTTCTTTTTCGGTTTATTGATTTCCGCCACTGGACTACTGGCTAGGATTAGACTCTAAGTTGGATGACGAGAGATTTCCACTAGAACTAAACAATTAGAGAAAGAAACAGTCAGGTACATCTTCATGATGTCATGCATGTAATGATCATGATGTAAATCTGGTTCTTTTTATTTCTCCCCTCTTCTCTCTTTTTTCTTTATGGAATTTTTTTTTCCAGAATTAATACCCATGGATTTAGGTAGATGATGATGACGAAAACAAGCTGGATTATATTATTAATTTGTTTGCCTTTTGTATATTTGGAGCCTTACAAATAAGACAGTCACATTTCAAGTTGCCTTTTTTGCTTTTCCTTGTTCCTTAACAAATAACAAAGAGGAAAATCACGATTCAAGTTGCTTTTTTTTTTTTTAATTTTGCTTTTATTTTACTCTTTTGAATCCCAGAAATATCGTTGTTAATGTGAACACATGAAAGTGAAAGAGTAATTGCTAGAGAGAGAGAGAGAGATCAGATAAACGTATAGGACACGATTGGAACATGGAAGAGGCAAAGGGTTTACATGGGGCCATGGAATTTGAAGGTGTGTGGTGGCCTTAAGACTTGCAAGGATAAGAATGAAGTCCATTCAATAATAAAAATAAATAAATAAATATCTAATTTGTAGTTATTGTCCCACTTGTCTCTTGCTTCTTCCATTTGGTTCTTTAGTTTATGGTATTGATACATGCAATTTGTTTGGTGGGTGTCAGTCATTCCGTGATTAACGGGATGGTAATCCCACATGTAACAAATATTAAATAATAATATTTTATTTTATTTGATCTGTAATATCGTTTACAACATCAAATCGATTATTTGAACAAAAGTGACAGCAATGTGCGGGTATAAAATGTCTGATATATGGGCCATATATATGGCTAATGTTACAAGGGAGGGTGTACAGGGGAGTTAAAATAATATTATTTTAAAATCTTATTTTAAAATATTATTTTCGTTTATTTGATAGGTATACTATTATTTTTTTAAAAATAATACTTTATTCTTTTCAAGTTTGAAATTACTTTTTCGTGAGATAGATGTGAAGTTAAAATTATTACAAAAATGCTAACTAGCCTTTCCGGTAAAACATAACCCACGTACCAATTTGAAGACTATTACATTGTTGCTCTTGAATTCTAAATCATGACAAAAAGTGATTGCATTTAAGATTTGGCCTTGATTTTATGTGAATTCGTTTTTATTTGGACACTATTTTTATGAGAATGATACTTATATTTTATGGCAGTTAAAATATATAACTAAGTAATGATTGATAATACAAGTGCAATAAAATAAAAAGATACAAAAAAATAGAAATGATCTATATGAATAATTTATATATAACGCGAAGTGGCATGAGATAGACATAGCAAAGGGTCTTACTGAGACAAGACTACTAACAAGAACATTAAAAGATAAAAAAACGTGGAAAGATTGTTCGGAATAGCATAGATCCATTTCTAAAAATGAAAGAAGTTGTTATGATTGGAAGTTTTAAATAAAATTTATACTATTGAAGTATCCAATTCTGTACCGAAATTTATGTAGAAATATCAATTATTATTTGTTGACTCATGCGATCCAAAAAGTCAAAGAAATATGGAGATGTAATCCACCTAGCCTAGCTAGAAGGGGACTCCGACTTCGCAACAAATCTCCCGCTGTGTACTTTAAGCATATCTGTGATTTTTCTACTTAAAATAATATAAAATCAATGAATCGGTGGATTCATGTATTGTTGTCCTCAACTAAAGTTTGTCATTTAATTAATATACAGATAACTACATAAAAATAATAATAATAAGAGCTGATCATATGGGTGCCCAATCCCATCTACTACAGCCTTCCAAATAAAATACTTTAAAATGCTCTCAAATCTTTTACAAAATGTGATTAATCAGCACTAAATAAATGAATCTTTCTTTTCTCTTCTAATGTTTATCCCTTCAGTTACACTAGATCAATTAAAAAAAAACCCTAAACATGTCTATTTGACCAAGTTTGAGAATTTTTTTTTTTATAAATATATATATATATATGTGTGTGTGTATAGTTTCTAAACATGAAAGGAATATAAGAAGTGGGAAATGATGTAAGCATATATACTAATCAACAAGGGTCTTGGATGAGATCTGGGCATATCTTCTTAAGCTAAAGTGAAAGGGACTTAATTTACGCAAACGCGTGATACATTGCCATCTTCATACGCAAAGAAATTAGGCACGCAATACGAGATCATAAAATTGTTGTGCCGTTAATCAGATCTGACATATTTAACCTGCTGATGCATTTTTTGGGTCCCTCCCTTCTGTTAACTTTTTGAATTCCATCGCCCTATGAAGCCCACTTTTTTTATAAACGTTTCCGAAATCTCCAACTGTCAAACACCAAATAATTAAAAATGATTCTCATAACTTTCATTATGTAACACTTTGTGATATTATTGATTGAAAAATTATATTTTAAAATCATAACTTTTTTGATTTTTCAATGGAGTAGGTCATGCCTGACTAGGGCTGCTACAACGTCGTCCGCATAACTTATCCTTAAAAATTAATTTGAGCTTCTCTTTCTCTCTCTCCTTCTCACTCTACTGTCTCCCTCTCGCTCATCTCTCTCTCTCTCTCTCTCTCTCTCTCCATCTTCTTAGATATGCCCCTGCTAGCAACCCACCGTGACTGGTGGTCCGTGGAGTTGTGTGTGCGGCTGGCGTGGCAACGGTGCTCGATTGAGAAACAAGTCTGAACACATCTACAAAGATATGAAGAGATTTGTTTTTGGTTGATTTTCTTGCGTTTATTTCAGATCTGTTTGTAAAAAATTTATTCAAGTTTTTTTTTCTTTCGTTTGATTTCTATTTTTCAGATCCACAAAACAATTTTTTCTTCTATCTGTGTTCATATGTTTTTTTTTCAGACTTTCAGACTTTCATTTCACTTTCTCTTTCCTCTTCTCTCCGAAAGTAAACTTTTTCTCTCTCTTCTTTTCTTTTGTTCATGTTGAGGATCGAGAACAAGATTAACACGCAGGTGACCTTTGCTAAGCAGAGGAAAGCTGTACGAGTTTTGCTGCAATTCAAGGTATTCACCAGAACAACAAAACCACTTTTGCACCCTCTAAACCACAAAACGCAAAGTTATTTTCATCTCCGAGTTGATTTTTTGAAAGAGAAAAAAAGTGATTTTTTTGGGTGTTGAACATGTATTTTTGTTGTGTATTGACATATCTACATCTATTCTTTTAGATCTATTAGTTTTCACTTTAAACGTAGAAGTTAATGCAACCCTCATCTACTACCAAAAATAAAATGGAGCACACAGAATATATACCAGAAGATAGAAACACAAATATGAATATTTCTGAAATATTATTTTATTATCTTGAAGAAAAAAATTACAGAAATTTGAAGCATTTCGCCTCATTCTTTAAACGATCTTGTTCTTCAAGAATCGGCATGGCATCCTTATCTAAAGCAGTAGGCAATCTAAAAGAAGACTTAAGCAGAGATTTTAATTTCCTATTCTCTTACTTTATTGCTTCTATCTTCATGTTAGACTCGTGAAGAAGGCGCTGAAGGATAGAAATTTTCTCATTGAGTTTGTCCAAATCATAAGGTTTGGATTGTAGTCGCTGAGAAAATGCATAAATAGCTGATGAGTAATGGGTACCGAGATTTACAAGCTCATAGATAGCTTCAACATCTGACTTATTAGCCAGATCATTATTGTATTGTACTATAGAACCTACAGCAGAAGCAGAAACAACTGGTGAAAATGGTGTAGAATACCTCACGTATTGGTTACGAGAAGATTGCTGGGCCATTGTAGAGTAAGAATGCAAAGAGAGATTACAGAGTAAGATTACAGACTAATTACAGAAAAGTAAAGAAGATGGGATGCGAATGAAGATGAGCTGAATATTTTTTTTATAGAGAAAATTATGAAAGGAAGGACAAAGCATCTCTATTGTTTCACGGCGTCCATCGTGAAGCGTCTCTCTACAAGAGACAAGAGATGTAGTAGAATAGCCTTGCGGCGCCTGACAACTCCAGAAGAGCTATAAAAATAATGCGGTGTTTGTCCGGTGTAAAAACGTGGCTACCGTTTTTGTTGAATATGAATGTTGGCGAACTAATATTGATGACTTCTCCACTAACTATGTGATTTACAGCTGCATCAAAGGATCAGTCAGTGCCTTCTTTTTTTCTCTCTGTCTTTGCAGGTCTCCGTAATCTCTTTCCTCGCCCACAGTTTTGCTACAGATCGCCTATGGAAACCGTGGTATAATCGGCCAGCGCCCATCGCTTTTTGTTTTCCCACACCCCTATTCTAACCACCGCCTCCCGTCTCTTTCTTTCTTTTCCTGTCTCTGTCTCTGTCTCTCTCTCTTGAGGAAAAATTCACATGCCGGCCACTACCGAAAAGGCTATTAAGAGAACGATGTGAGAGACCCGAGAAAAGAAATGCTCTCTAATAGAATTATTTATTCTTAATTACACAGCACGAAGTAGGGCTAATCGACATCATCTCTTAGCATGTGTCATGCAAACATTTCCTCGATGCTTCACCATGCCAAAATGTCAATAATTCATTTACAATTCATTTACAATTTATCAATAAAATAATATTTTTTTAAAATTTCAAACACATCAATCCAAAATCAAAATTAAAATAAATATTTAAAAAATATTATTTTTTTGAAAAATCTTAGAGAAATTATAAATGGATAGTTATTTTATCAATTTCCTCGTAAGAAACACTCAAAATTACTCCTTCACATATAATCTTTTAATCTATTCTTAATTATTTATTTCTACCACGATTTCATCAATTTACACCTTATAACCAATTTTACTAATCTATCAAAAATGTGCTTTGCACATAAAAACCTTACTAGTATATATATATATATATTGAGTGGAATATTGTTAACAAGGAATAATGGCCTTTTTACTTAAATGTGCATATACTTTATTATATACGTACGTCTCGTATAATTCTGAGATGTAGTAATATGGATGATCAAGAATATTATGTATGTATATAATAAACATCCATTTGGGGTAGAATATATAGAAGAACGAACAAATTCCTTAATTTGATGAATATAGTTGACAATCTTATCCATTAATTTGTAGGTATCTTTGAACAGGGTGGCCCCACAAAATTAATGAACCATATATCGCACATATTATATGGAACTGATTCTCCATTATTATTAATGTATTTTATATAATATATATATATATATATATATATATATATATATACTGATCGTTTGAAATAGCACTACCAATTATCTAATTGCGCAACATTAATCGCATGCGTATGTTAACTTGTAACAAATACCACCCTGACTTATTTTTAAATTATATGTTTCCTAAGATCCCTTGATCAAGTTCTTATGCGGATTTGAGGATTTCAAGCAGGAGAGAAATAGACAAATAAAGTAAATTTTATAATATTTATTGAGTATTTAATATTACACTACAACATTTTGTGGCTTTTGGCACGAATTCTTTTTCTGCAGATATATATCGTGGAAAAAAGTAGGCTTTTGTCACTAAAATAATTGGAGAGAATAAACATACTTATTTTTCCATGAAATTGTCTTAATGGATAATATCTTACTGGAGTAGTTCTGCACTTTCCAGTAAAGCTGATTAACTCTGTTTGATTTTACTTTCCAGGATGGCAGGCATTGTTTTGGGCATCCTTGATCCCTCTGATTGTGAGATACCTTTTTCTTTTATGACCAGCTATATTTCCAAATCGTGGGAAAACAAAAACTTCTGAACTTTTTGTAATATTTTATTTTTAAATTATTATAAGTGTCAATTTTGATTTCTAATGTTAGAATATTTTTATTTAAGCATATATTAAACTATTTGTTATGAATATTTTGGGCTAAATATCTCTTACTTTTTTGTATTTTTTTTTCTAAGATATCTTAACTTTTGCCATGAATGTAAGTAGTGGCAAATACATTTTACCACTATATTCTTGGTAGCTATTACGTATTTGCCACCAATCTGTAGATTTTCATGAAAAATGAACATTAGCAATCATACAAGATGGTGGGAAAAAGATGGAGTTTGACAACTACCCTTCATTATGGCACCACGAAATCTATTACAATACATGTTTTTGGCACAACAAGATACTTCACAAAAAACTTTTTGCCACGATATTTTCTACAAATATTATCGTGAGAATTGTATTATTTTCAACCAAATAGATTAGTGGGTAAATAAAGTTAGAGGACCACAAGGTCTTAAATCCAAACAGTTTTTGCCATGGGCTAAATTATTTTTTTATCACAAATTAGATTCGTGGCAAAAAAGCATCTTTTTCCATGAAAAAAAATTTTGGTGGAAAAATAATATTCCCCACTTATTATATGCCACCAACGACCCACGAAAAAATTTTGGTGGAAAAAATTTTTTAGTCATTTAATCCTAGCTTTTTCTGACCACTTTCCTCCGTGGCATAAGCCCCAAAATCTTGTAGTGTTACTTACAAAACTCATACACGAAGTAATACATTTTGTTGGACTACTATATATATATATATATATATATATATATATATATATATCTTTATCTTAGGTAGGTACTCAAATTTAGATAAGAACTTGAATGGAGCTTTTTTCATGACCAAAAGCCAACATCTTGTCCATCCAAAGTAATAAGATGATTCAAATGTGATAGAAAGTAGAGTAATGTTATTTATCGTCTTAATTTTTATCATTCTTTCATCATTCTATGATGTGACATTAGATGATTAGAAACTATTTATTATATTTTACTTGTGAACATATCATCTTATGACACATCATGGGTTAATGAGAAAATGGATGATGAATTGATTTTTTCTAGAAAATATCATATTTATAAAGTATTATATTTGAGTTTTGCTACGTACAAGCATAGTCATATACTAATATGTGTATCAATATTGATTCATCATATTCAAAATTTTAATTGGTACCGTTTTCGATAAAATCTACTTTTTGATCAATTACATTAGATTGATGCACATATTAATGTGCAGTTGTGTTTACAATTAGATTTTTTCATCATATTTAGATCAGGTCAGTGGTCAACAGTGCTTAATGTTAGAGGAACAAAGAATATAGGAATGAGATCATTTGTTGACCATCACACGTCATGGTCTGTAATTTGTTGTCCAATTCTTATTCTCTATTTTTGTTTCCTTTCATACGAAGGAGCATTTTGAGTTTAGATGTTGGGTTGGGTTGAGTTGAGTTGAATAAAATATTGTTAAAATATTAATTTTAAATAAAATAAGTATATTGGGATTTTAAAAAGTTAAATTTTAAATATTATAAGTATATTGAAATTTGAAAAAAGATTTTAAAAAGTTAAATTTTAAATATTATAAGTATATTGAAATTTGAAAAAGGTGTAATAATGAGATGAAGCGAATTGAGAGGAGTTGATAGAAGTTGGTTTTCCAAACGGGGCTGGGTGCATTGTCGCTTGCGCTTCGTCTTCACTCAGTTTCTCTTCCTCCTCGTGATTCTGTATTTTTTAAGTGACCGTCAAATTACTTTAATAATAATTACAGCTAGCACATCCAAAAGTAAGAATGCAATTGCTCTATCTCTCTTCTGGCCCAATCTGCTACGTCGGATGCACAATGGGCGTCAAACCCGAGGGTTTGAGATGTGCAACCACAATCTTCTCACCTACCTCACCGTCATCGGCATCCTCTCCCGGGCCCGCCTCAAGGCCCTTGCCTAGGCTTCATTCGGGCCGCCATTCGAAGAAGATAACTTCGTATCAAAGCCAGTGAAGGCGTTTGAGAGCCTTGTTAAGACGTGTACATGGTGTGGGTCTGCTTCTTGTGTTTGATTTTGTTGGTTCAAGCTTGTTTGGAGTTTGCCATTGAGATTGTGAAAATGTGAAGGTCAAGTGGGATTAGCTTGAAAGGCTGAAAGTTAGTTCCTTGAATTCTTTGATTTCGTGGCTTTAGAGGTGTGGAGGTGGGTACGCCGGTTACAAGGTTTATAGGGACTTTTTGGGTTAGTGTACGATGAAGTTGAGGGCAATGCGAAAAGGGCTTTTACAGTTAGGCCAATGTGTATACTTTTAATGCGATAATGGTGAATTTTTATCAGCTTGGTTTGGCTAAGAAGGTGGAGATGATTTGGAATGAAATGGTGGGATTTGGTTGTGTTCCAAATGGTCGTTCGTATTAGCCTTTTGATAGCAGCCTATTGCGAGGAAGAGAGCGGATGATTGAGGCTGAGGAGTTGTGGGAGGAGATGGAGGCTGATGTTGTGGCTTATAATACTACGAGTGGTAAGGTTTTGTTAGATTTGAGAGATTGAGAAAGCTAAAGAATTTTTCAGAGAAATGGGATTGAATGGCGTGGGTATTGGTTGTGTGACTTATAAGCACCTTGACCATGGGTATTGTAGAGTTGGGTAACGTTGCATGTGTATTAAGGATGTTTGTAGAAAGGGTTTTAGGCCAGAGGCTTCAACGAGCGGTTGAGCTGGTGCTTCTGGACTGACTTTAAGGGGGTTTATGAAGCTTTAGAGAATTTTGATTTGATACCAAAGGACACTAGCAAAAGGTTAGAGTTACGAGGTTTTAATAAAGGGGTGTGAGAAGGGAAGGATGGAGGACTTGATTTGGTCATTTCACGTGATCAGCAATTTTCCTGGTAAGCACTCTCTACAATCTTTATGTACCATAAATGCTCGACAACATTTTACAATTTGTAATTGTACCACTGAAAACTTACATCCATTAAAACTTGGACTCTATTTATGTACAAGATTCAGAGTTGGAAGAATCAAGATTCTAGTGACAAAATCACAAGGAGGGGAGTAACCAGAGATTGAACAGAGCTGAAACCAGAGATAGAAGCCATGACAAGAAAGCCATGGCAGCTGATATCTGATATCTGCTGCAAAACTTTGGTGGGCAATATGCCCCATTATTACACTGGAGGAGAAAGTCCACAACACTAACCGTTGAGCAAGCTGCAGCCAGTGTGAGAACGGATAATACCTGTTATGAGATATAACGAGTTAGTATCAAATTGTACCCTAGTTTCTATCTTATGTGATCTCGCAAATTATTCAAATGCTGCATACCCAATCTCCTACGATAATGATCAGCAGTATACCCGGCTGCCGGATAGAGCATTTCACCAGAACAGAGTATCCATCCACCAGGACTAAAGTGAAACTCCAGGGTATAACCAAACCCATGATTGTTACCAAGTAGCTGTAACATTTGTATATCATATGAAGATTCAAATTAGTAATTACAGAAGAAACAGCAAGAAATTGGTAGTATACTGTTCCAAAATGTATTCCCATGTTCTTGCTCATCATCATTCAGAGCTAGAAAAAAATATGCTGCTATCTGCTATCCCGGAAGACTCTTTAAAGGATTGTCAATTGCCTGTAATTTATAAATTGCTTTTCTAAGTTTTAGGACCTGTTCCTTACTTGGAGAATCATTGGATTCATTGCAGATATTTTCACATGTTTATCCTCTAGAGCTAATGGAAGAAGATAATGGGACTGGAAACATGAAACTTGAAACAGACAAGGAGAAATGAGTTATCCAGTCGATGTAATCAGAGCAAAAGGAGATGGAAGACAAAGGGAATATAGAAGATTCTAAGGCAATCATCTGTGACCAGTGAATATAATTCACCAGATGAATCGTCAACCATGTTGGTTTGCTGATGTAAAATGTCTAAGCCAACAGTTGGTGGCTTGGTGCTCACAAAAGGATCCCAATAGAATCGAATGAAACCATAATACTAGCAAGTCAAATTAGCACTAAACTAAGGTTGTCAAATTTCTCTTAAAAGTCGATAGGATGCAGAAAGAACCATTTCAAATCAAGATCTTTATGTTAAGGCTAAGCATTCGAATATGCCCTGCTTTCGTACGTGGTCAAACGAAATTAACCAATGGTTCAAATTTCCAAATTTCTTGTGGAAATAATGTCTTTTGGGGAAGGTTATCCTTCATTGGATTGACCAAAGCTCTAAGTTAAGCAAGAGTGATAAGACTGGCAATGGACTTACTTGTAACCTGGATAACAACAGAAAATTGAAAAAATCATTAGAAAGCTACTCAAACTGATGGTTGATATTGATCGACTTTATGCGTTTTTGGATTATGGTTTTTTTCAGCACCCCTCACTCGTAGAACTTTGGCATTAAAATCTGGCAACACCATAAATCTAAGGAATATAGTTTATCATTTATAATTGAAAATGTCTCATTCCGGGAGAGGATTCTGAAAATTAGGAAGACAAACTAAAAGGCACCATTCACCTACTGTCAAGGGAGTAAGATCAATGGTACAGAAAAACTAAAAGCACCCTTTTTTATTCTTCCAACTAGCAACCATTTCCAGAAAGCGGGTTCATCGATGGATAGCTCGATATTATCAAGAGAGTTTCCAAGGTTATATAATTGGGGAAAAAAAGTTGTGGAAAGAAACAAAGTAGATAAGAATGTGTTTAGATTACTTACAATAAGAACCAGAGTATGAACTGAAGATATATTTCACATAGGTAGTGCAGATTGAGACAAAAAAAAGAACAATAAAAAATATAGAAAGAGGTACTTAATAGAGAAACCAAAAGAAAAATGAAAGAAAAATTACCAGAAAGCGGTGTAGCTGTAGAATTCGACACCCAAAGACATGAAAAGTAGAGAGGCAGCGGAAAAGATAGTCTGGCCCAATCTCAAAGAAAAGCTGGCGCTGGTCCCCAGAGAGCCAGGTACGTCATCCATGGGTATGGCCTTGTTGCATGGGATCTGCCTCTTCTATATCTGGTTTTGCCTCTTCCCTTAAATAGGCTCATCACTTTGTCTTCCAATTCCCACCCATAAACATCCCAAGCTTGTCATTCTTGTTTTGAAGTGGGACTTTGATGACAACAAAAACAAGAGGTATAAGATTAATGATGAACATGATCTCACAATTCCTAAGAAATGCGCAACATTCTTGGCCTTTACTTTTCTCTTCTATGAGAGTATCAAAATTTTGCAAATGAAGGAATAAAATGATGTGGAAGAAGTGATGGTGTGAGGAAACGTCGACTTTACTTCACGGCAACAAAGACCTCTCTCTCTCTCTCTCTCTCTCTCTGACATACAAACATAGTTGACAACAGTTTTCTGGCAAGTTTTTAGGTGGGAGTTTCGACTTGTGTAAAGCTTTCGGGTGTTTATGTTGATTGAATGATGTAGCTTAATTATATGTGGGGATTTAATACGTCTAGCTTTCCACTGTAATTGGGTGGCAAGTCTGGTTGGAGAGATTGTCTTGTGGCTTGGGATTCAGTAATGAGTTGGCTTATGCTTTTTCATTTTTGTGATCTTGGCACTCTTTAATTATCATGCTCTAGCTCCCTCCTTCAAGTTAAGAGGTTGCTTTTCAATAGCCATAGGTTAGTACCACTTATTTTCTTTTTTGCCTAATTCTACCTGCACCAATCAGATAAAATATTTTTGTCCCATGGATTCACAATGGCATAACTTTGATTTATGATAATCAAATAGGAGAGGGGTATGATCAAGCGGAGTTTATAACTAACACCTCGACAAATGGTTTTACTAGCTAAGCTATTCTATTTCTAATAATTTACATCATTTTATACATGATGATGAAACAATGTCCATATAATAAATCCTCTTAATTACTTGCCTAATCCTATTTCTCCTATTAATTATGTTTAATGATCAGTAAGAAAATGGGGGGTATCATGGGTATGAGGCCAACTGGATGGCATTTTAATTGTTTTTATACATAAAGAAGCATAAATCTCAGTCAAATTAATACATGAATGACCACAGGAAAATATAAGTCAATGCTTTTAAAGTTTAAAGGGGTGGCTGCGGGTTTGCCACGTATCCAGACAAGAAAGGCTCCCATGTTAATGCGGAAGTGAAATGTCATAGCCTTGTCCCCTCCTAAAGATGAATGAATTGTTTCGTTAGTATCCAATGGACCACTCTAGATAGAAGGCTTATTGTCACCCGCCCAAGGATTAATACAGTGCTTACCACCAAATAACAAGTAGACCCAACGAAAATTTCATCCATAAGATAATATGGACCGACTTTTGAGCCGGTAGATAATAGATAGGCTTAAACAAGCATGATCTCTCATCCTGAGTAGGGGGAGTTCGGTCCGGTCCGGGGAGGTTTTCCGGACCTATTCGGTCCAGGGTTTCCCCACCCTGGACCGGACCGAACTTTCTAAGGACCGGTTCGGTCCGGTCGGTCCGTTCAGTCCACCCTATGTTTTTTTTTTTTTTAATTTTAATCCAATGAAATTTTGTTTAATATTTATGTAATTATATTGTGATATATTTAATATATATACATATAGTATACTATTATATATATATTAGTAATAAGCTAATACTATTAGTCTATTAGTAATAATACTATAACTAATAACTATATGTAATAATAACTATAATATAACTAATAACTATATGTAATAATAGTAATAGTGATAACTATATATGTAATTATATGTAATAGTAATAGCAATAATAGTAATATATGTAACTATATGTAATACTAATAATTAATACTATTAGTCTATTAGTACTAATAACTATACTAGTACTAATACTATAAATAATAGCTATATGTAATGATAGTGATACTATATGTAATACTATATTAAATAATAGAAATAATATTATAATAGTAAATTAGTAATACTCTTATTGCTAATACTCTATATAGTTATAGTGATTTAATACTAACAGATTACATATTAAGCTAACTATACTAATACTATTATAAATTTACAAATATATGATATATTATAATTTATACTATAACTTTTATAATATGTTAATACATTAATATATATACTAGTACTATATATTTTTTTTTGATTTGTTATATTAGTACTATATATTATAGTACTATATATTATAGGTAATAGTTATACATTAAAGAATATATTAATACATTGATACTAAATATATATAGTTATAGACTTATAATGATTTAGTTATTATGAATTTATGATTAATATAACTATATAATTGTATTAGTATTAGACTATTAGTAATTCAATTTGGCTATATTATATTAGTAATATTAGTTATGTTGAATCAGTTAGTTAGTACAACTATATTCTACATTATTAGTATTAATATAAATATTAGTATTAGTTATAACTATATAGCCTATATTAGAATTGAGAGTCTTAGACTATATAATAGACTAATAGTATTAGTATAACTATATAAGTATACAGTATAGCTATATATTAGTTTTAATTATAGTAATTAGTATAACTATATAATAGTAGATTATAAGTATAACTATATATTAGTATTAGTTATACTGTTATAGTGATTTAGTATATTATAATTTCTATATTATATTTATACTATAACTCTTATAATATATTAATATATACTAGTACTATATATTATATTTATATATTAAAGAATATAATAATAAATTCATACTAAATATATATAGTTATATTTCTAGTGATTTAGTTATTAACTTATTATGATTAGTATAACTATATAAATTATAATAGTATTAGACCATTAATATAGCTATATATTAGTAATATTAGTTATGGTGAATCAGTGCTTTAGTATAATTATATAAGTGTTAACTATAATGATTAGTATAACTATATAAATTATAGTATAGTGATAATTATAATTTATATTAATTAAATATAAGTATAGTGATAATTAAATTATATTAATTATAGTGATAAATATACTATATAGCTATACATAGTATTAATTAGAATGATTAGTATAAGTATATAAATTATATAATAGTATATTAGTATTAATAGTAGACTATTATTATAGGTCACTATAGCTATTGTTGAAGTATTAATTATAATGATTTAGTATAACTATATTAGTATAAGTATAACTACAATCTATATTAGACTATTAATATTTTTTATTAGACTATTAATATTTTTTTATACCATATATAATTAATTATATACAAATATTATATAAATAATATATATAAATATTTTTATTTTTTATTTTTATTTTTATTCGGTCCGGTCCGGGGTAGAAAACCCCTGGACCGGGACCGGACCGAACTTGGTCGGTCCCCCTAAATTTGGACCGGGACCGGACCGAACTCATTCGGTCCGGTCCGGTTCGGTCCAAAAATGGCCAGTCCGGTCGGTTTGGCCGGTCCGGACCGGCCGATACTCACCCCTAATCCTGAGAGGAAACGCTGGCCATACAATAATATTCCACGAATTAAAACACAGAGAGAGAGAGAGAGAGAGAGAGAGAGAGAGAGAGAGAGAGAGAGAGAGAGAGAGAGAGAGAGAGAGAGAGAGAGAAGGCAATTTTTCCATCGCAGGCCAATTTCTATCTTCCCAACTGACTGCAAACCATAAAAAGTTGTGTAGTAGTAGTCAAGGTACACAAATGTACTGATTTTCCTTAAAAAGGGTGAAACCATGAATTAATTTGAAATCATAGACTTGAGCAATGGGAAGCTCTGGAAGTTTGAAAAGAAAGAAGAGGCTACTTCACTTCTATGGTAATTTTGGAAATACATTAGATTTCGATAGAGTAGGCATGATATGATAGATCGATCTCTCCCTCTCTCGATTGATCGGAAATCAGAAAGTTTTTGAAACCTATAAAACCCCTTCGATTTTTCGGCCCAAAAACTTTTGTTATAATTATAAAGCTCTCTAGGTTGGGCCCTGCCTTAATTGGCCCAGCCTCCCCTGGGCAAACTACAGGCAGTGTTCACTGACCTCACCTATCCAATATCCATGTACTGCAGCATTCATCTGCCTATTTTCTTATTGTTTATTTATTTATTTTTTTGTGGGTGAATGTAAAGTTCATATGACCCATTCCAGTCGCTAGCAATAGCTCAACAATTCTGAAAACAGATATTCTTAGCAGGGACTCGTCAGCACAATTCTCCCACTATAAAATCTTCAACCTATCTTGAGTCTCCAGACTTCGCCACTAAAGACATTCCCAAATATGTTTCGGTGGCCATGGTCCATGCTCCATGATGATTGATGGATACTTCCATTAGCCCCCTGCCCATAAATTGATATTATCCAACAAAAATCGCTCTGGTTACTTAATTTCTGCAGTTTCTTCTTTTTCTTTTCTAGTTAACGTACTGATTTGTTATTTATTAACAGATCTGGGAAGGAATCTTTTTATTTATTATTATTGAATAATAGTTTTGAAAGGCAGGATGATTTTGAACAGAACAACATTTAAGAATCCATATCGGATCACGCCATTAAGGCAATTACGGCATCTTGACTAATCTATCAGACTCTCTAACTTAGGACATCGCGCGCTGCATTACCCCCCACAATATTTTTCCGTCCCATCTTATTGCCCGACAGAGGGACAATAAATGGTGCCGGAGAAACCCAAAAAATAAATAATAAAAATGTGGGCCACTCCCGCATAACGTAAAGGCTCCTAAAATTCACCGGGGAGGCAGCCAAACCACGTTACGTCGTTACCAGTTTGCCACAGACAAGCATGAACGAATTCACCGCCGTAACGCCCACAAGCGGCGAGTATCCTGTAGCACGCGCCACCGTAAATGACGTGGCTAAGTTTTAATAAACGTGTGTGTACTTGTACCTGACAAGTAAATTCACGAACGTTGACGTGTTGCCTCCTGCGCACCATTCGACGAACACAGTGAAAACACGGACAAATCCAGTCAACCCCGTAACATTAAACATTAAACTCTCCCAAGAGTATCATCTCTCTTACCCCATTAAACCCACCGTCAGTCCACTCATTCAACCACACCATCGTTTCCACGATCGTGCCGATCACGATGATGATGGTTCCGGCCGAGTCACCTGTTCATGTTTATCATCCGTGGGCCCCGTCTCCTGCCCCCTCCACCGCCACCACTGCTACTGCTCTCGTCAACCAATCAATGTCCCCCCCACCCAGACTGCCGCTACAGTTCAGTCCGCCGTTGATCGCGATGGTGGTGGTGGTAGCCGCTGCTTTCATCGTCGTTACCTACTCCCGCCTCATCTCGCGCCACGTCGTTCCGTCAATCATCCGTATCATCCGCCGATGTAGGCAGTGGCGGCGCCGACGTGGGGCCCGGTCTTTCCTTCCTTCCTCCTCGGGGGACCTGGACTCGTTGCCCTACGACTCGCCCTTCTTCGAGGCAAGCGACGGTTTTCGCGTTTATTCCCCGTTTGGTCTGGACGAGTCCATCATCAAGACTATCCCGCTCTCAATCTATACTTCCAAATCCAACAGAGAGCGCCGTGACTGCGTAGTATGCCTCCTGGAGTTCGAAGACGGCGACTACGTCCGTACGCTCCCCTTCTGTTCCCACGCGTTCCACGTGGATTGCATTGATATCTGGCTCAGGTCTCACGCCAACTGTCCCCTCTGCCGCGCCGGAATATTCCGTTCGGAGTCTCCGTTTATTCCACTGATGGCAGCCAGAATCAGACCGAGCCTCGACGACACGATCTTACGTAGCATGACGCTTGAGCCTCTCACCGAAGCTTTGCCAGAGTCTCACAGCTCAGTCTCGGAGATAACGCAGTGCGTCGAAGAGCAGTCACCGACGAGGAACAACAACTACAATTACAACCACAACTCGGAGGATAGATTCAACGGCCGAGATTTCTTGTTGAAACGGTCGTACTCGTTCGGATTTGAAAGGAGCATGACATCTGAGAGGATGGTCATGGAACCAGCAACAGCTTCACCCTGGCGGTACCGGAGAGGAAGCTTCTGGAACAAACGGATGTCGCCTTTCGGGTCGTTGACGAAACCTCGGGTTTTCTCTTTCAGGTACTACAGAGGAATGAAGTCGCCGTTCTTTAGACGGAGGGGATTGTTTCCATTATCGGAGTCGAGGGTGAGGTTTACGGGCTCAGGGGGAGTTGGAGGAGGAGGAGGAGGTTGGTCATCGAGGAGGAGCAAGTCGATGACGAGCCCGATGTTTATGAGGTCGTCGGGGGCAGGAGCTTTCTCGTCGAGCCGGCTGAGGTGTGGGGATCCCGAGGCGCTGCTGTCACCGGAAAGGTTCAACGGGAGGAGGTAGCAAGAGCGGGGAAAAGGACACGTGGAGGGGATGAACGGTCGGAGATGGAGAAATGCAAAGCGATGGGGACAGAGAGTATTAATTGAGGGGGTGGGGGGGGAGAAGAGGGCGTTTAATGAGGCGGTCTGGCAATTTGTAGAAACTCATTAATTTACTGGGCTGAACATTTATTACAAAATTGACGAGACCTAAATATTTAAGGGCTCTCTCTCTGTCTCTCTCTCTGTGGGAACGACTTTTTGGGAGAGGGGGGGAGTTGTGTGCGTTTCGGAAGCTTTCCATTGGGGTTTTTCTTTCTTTCCTTCGGATGTACCGACACAAGTTACTCAACCCATGTGGAAGGATGGAGGCGAGGCTGCCCAATTATTTGGTGATGTGGGCGCACGGCCTACCACCGGTCCATCCTACATCCTCGATCTGCCTACAAGTCAAGAATCAGAGTAAATATTCCATGTTGATGTGTAGGAGACTTTAATCTCATCATGTCCGGAAATAACTATTATTTGCTCTAAAATGAGATTTTAATAGACTTTAATTGTTATTCTGGTTGTTCTTCTTAGAGTATGTGCATTGATTTGTATTTCCCTTTCTTTTAGTGCCAAACTTGAGAGACGTATACTATCTATAATCTTACATTTTTTGAGACTGAAAAATTATTGCCCTTACTATATATAATGGGACTCCGATTGCTCAGAGAGAGAGATTGCAGAAGGTAATAATGGATATTAGCCTCCTACTGGAGAGGCTCCTTAACCCCGATCCATCCTGTCTTAGGCCGCCCCAAGCCCATTTTTAAGCATTAATAGGAGAGCCTCATGATGCTTAAGTAAGCTGTTCAAATGGGCCCAAATGAAAACCCAACCCAACCCTATCCTATCCTACTGCTTGTTTCGCTAAACCTCTAGCCCCACCCATATCATCAGCACACTGTTGGGCCAACTCATGTGCCATGAAATATATGGCTCTTGTCTCTAACCCTCCCCCTCTTAAAACAGCGACAGATAAAAAAAAACACAATCCAAACATCGATTACAAGTACATTACTTGACCCATACATTAAAAATAAAAAATAAATGGGTTGGTTGTTTTGTTTGGACTTTGGAGAGGTGGCACAACCAACATGCCGCTTTTAATAACTCTTAAAAGTAGTTGAATTTATTTGAAAAACATGTATATGTGTGTATATTATTTATAATGGGATTGGTTACCAAGAAGGGAGGCTTTTGAATGGACAGGTATAGATGAGTTTGAGAGGAAAATGCAAAAAAGCCGTCTCTCATTATGTAGCCTGCTAAGTAGATAGATATAGACTTTAATGTCTTAGTTCAAACCGATGGTGTGAAACTTGCATTAATATGGTTGCATGCATATCTCTGTCTCTGGTTTGCTTGGCCATTTATTTTCTTTTATTGGAAACAAATTTTTATTTAATTCACTTTTTGGCATTTGGAGCTCATGTTGTCAATCAGGTGGTGCACCCACTAATGAATCTTTGGACATTCATTTTAAGGTCTGCTAGCTTTTCCAAATGTCAAAAGACAAGTGATATTAGCACAACCACATATTGGACTACGAAGACTCTTCTCCCCTTTTTTTTCGATTTTTTTCTTTTATTATATATTTGTATTTAAGTTATTCTATTATAAAATTAGTTATTTTTTGTATAATCACTTTTGTATACTCTTTACGAATTCGATTAACTAAAACCGTTATTTTATATTAAAAAAAGTGACGCAAGCAATTATATCAATAGAGTACAAAATGAATACAAAAAAATGACTGTAAATAAAATTTTTATTAATATGTAAAATACGTAATTTAAATTATCATATTTAATCTTTTAAATTTGCTTTATTAGATCTTATAAAGAAAAGTTTTATTTCATTTTTCGTACCCAACGCTACCTGCATCTTGGTTGTTTAATTTCTTGAGTAGAAAAGCCACCCACTTGCCTAATAGCCTGTACTACACGCAACTGCAAACAGCCAAACAATATCTTAAGATTTTCCGTCAAGTCGGTACTTTGTTTCAGAAATTTGTCCTAACATAAATTTCTATCAGAAACCCTTTCCATTACAATCCGAGAAACCATTGTCCTGACTTAATAGAGGTAAAACCGAGACAATATTAAATGTTTTAATTTTAAGAAAAATACGTTATTAAATATTGTGAGCTTACTAGACGTAGAATTAGCTCTCTAAATTTTAGAGAAAATATCAACTTTGATGTGAATACTTTACTCAATAAAATACTATCTATTTTATTTTAAATAATTCTATTTGAACGTGTTTACACCGTACACCATCCGCGTGATACAATTAATAGGGAAGATAAATTCTAAATTTTAAATCTTATAAATTAAATTATTTTATATTTTCAAAATCTTGCTCGGCTAAGTCCAAGTGTGTTTACGTACCGTTCTTTTTGAGTGTTGAGGCGATGATTTTAGATTATCTGAATTGATCTATAAATAATAATATTTTATGAGTCATATTAAAATATATTTGACTGTATTAAATAGATTGATATATATTTAAATTTTTATAAGAAGTTGTATAAATAGTTTAAAATGACTATGACAGTGGGAATATAAGAGAGTGTGTATATAGGAGCATTTGTTGGCAATATTTACTACGTAATCAATCATGCGTCCTAGCTAGTTGTTCTTCTGTAGTATAATTGACTGTGTGGCACATGCACTGCATTTAAGGCGGAATTGTTGGTTTATCATCCATGGAATAATTAAAATATCTTTCTTGGTGTATTAATCTTAAATAGCAATTAATTATTGTTGCATTTTTTGGACAACTCAAACTTTGATCATGTCTTTAATAATTGAGTAGTATTTTTGATAGTCATGCGGCCTCCAAATCCTATGCATCAATTTAAAAAATAATAGGGTTCATCATTAATAATATATTTTTTCGTGTAAATCACAAATTTGACTTGTTTTTTTAAATGAGTGTGCGAGACTTTCGGGTGGCTCTACAACCAGATGATGGCTCCTAAGCGAATCTCCCGATTAGTGCATTTGTTTTTTTTTTCATATATTTTTTTAATCACCTTTTAACATTTTAAAAAAATCATAACATTATTAAAAAATACTTCATTAATTATTAAGTAAAACAATAAATAAAAAATCTTATCGGGACCCATCATCGGGAGCTAAAGCATTTTTCGAGACTTATATATATTAAAACTGTATAAAATTATTTATTTTATCCCTGTAATTAACCTCTCCCTTTCAAAAGAGTCATGGAGAAGGTGTAATTAGCTAGGTGAGGAACCAGGATCAGACACATGAGTAGTTAAGTCGTCTATGATTGTCTGATCTTATCAAATAAAAACAAAAGAATAATATTAATTAAAGATCAACAAAGAAATTACGGCCATTTCTTTTGTTGGAATTAGAAGATTAGAAGCAGCTACCAGAAATTGATGTTCTCTATTTCTAAGTGAAATCCATTTAGCATAAAAATAGGAGGTACGTACACATGTGATGTAGTAATTATGTTTATGATATAATGTGAAATATTATATATATATATATATATTCAAGAATATTAAAAAATAAAAATAAAATATAATCCATTCATGAGCATGATCTACCACGTCGATAAATTCGATGAAAGGAAACTCACCTACATATACAGACAAAAACAGCTAAAGGTGGGAGCCATAAACGCTGGCTATTTATTGCCTTAGCTCAACCACCTCTTCAAGTCCCTCATTCACTACTCTTTTTTTCTTTCAGCAAAGTTTGCTTTCTCATCACAAGCAGCTTCAAGTTTTCAACACCATATTTTCATCTACTTACAATGTCGACGGAGGTCATGTACACAGTGAAGGTTGAGGAATCAAGGCTGGCGACCCATCAAAAGCCGTCGGCAGGGCCTGTGTATAGGTGCATTTATGCTAAAGATGGTCTCCTGGACTTGCCGGCCGGGTTGGAATCTCCCTGGCAATTCTTCAGGTCTCTCTCTCTCTCTCTCTCTCTATATATATATATATATATATATTATATGATTCGATCCATTGGCATCCTTTTGCATGTTTATCTGACATTCCATTCAAGAACTGGACCGCATTATTGTGTTTCATGGATTTGGCCATGGGTTGATTTTTGAGAATATGGGAATGGGAAAATGTACGTGTCCAAGCCATTCATAGATGGCCTAAAACTAAGCTTATAAGTTATAAGCTAGGCATATGCTGAGAAACAAAATTTGAAATGGCCCATGCAGGTCTCGAACCTGCGACCTTCGCGTTATTAGCACGACGCTCTAACCAACTGAGCTAATAGGCCTGTTGTCAGGGTGGAAGAAATTTACAATTAATAGATAAAATATACTAAAATAATAGTCTGCGAAAGGCTTTGCATGGTCTGAATCATAGCTCTCCGCAATTTATTATCCTCTGAAACTCGGTTTATGCTGGCAGTGACTCTGCTAAGAGAAGCCCCGGCAATCCAATGCTGGGTCGACGTCAAACCACCGACTCAAAGGTACAACTAAACTCACACTTCGTACACCATCCGGCCTAATAAAATTACTCAGATGAAAGAGGGAGTAAGCTCAAGAATTTTCATTGGGGGAAGTTTGAACTGCTATGCTAAGAGAGATTTTGATTGGATTTCCCACAGGTGGGTCCCTACGTATGGCTCACATATCAGGAGGTTTACAACGCAGCCATCCGCATGGGCTCCGCCATGAGGAGCCTTGGTGTCAATCCTGTTAGTTTTTCTTTTCCTTAATAATTTCTTTTAATATTCTGTTGACATAATTTACCCGAAAATCCATTTTTTTAAAGTACTTGTGCGTTTTGCATATGTAGGGTGATCGCTGTGGTATATATGGATCCAACTGTCCGGAATGGATAACTGCAATGGAGGTATACCATTCGTGTGTACATGCATGCATTCATACTTATTTATCAATCTTTTGATCATGTCACAAATTCCATGTTGATAATGCAATAAGTTGTCCAAAGATTGATAAGATTTTAAATAGAAATTTACTCGTGCGAATGGTGCAGTCGGTTCCACCTTGTATATTGCTTCCTAATTCTCCTCAACATGCCAAATTTGGGTTTTGTATCTAGTGTTATTTTGATATCTTTCATGTGTTGCTGTCGACAGGCCTGTAGCAGCCAGGCCGTGACATTTGTACCGCTATATGACACGCTTGGTATGGTTTCCCTTCTCTTCTTTTATTTTATTTTATTTTCATTATTTTTTGTGGTACGCCATGCAAAAGCCATTCCACCTTTTGTTCGATTCCCCACCAAACTCGTCTCTGTGGCAATCAATGCGGTACAGTTATAGAACACTGGTTGGGTTACTAAATCATGAATTTCTCGATCAGTAACTTGATGTGGTTTTGTTTCATCACAGGTGCTAATGCTGTGGAGTTCATCAGCAACCACGCTGAAGTTTCAATAGCTTTCGTTCAAGAGAATAAAATCCCTGCTGTAGGTTCTCATTCTGTCAATTTTATTAAATTTGGTACAAAGGTGCTTTAAAAAATTGCTTGATATGGTTATGTTGGTCGGCTCAACTCTTCAGCACTTTTTCTTTCTCCCGCTTTGTCTTTGGGCTCTGTTTCTGCATGCACATGCTCAATATTTATTCATTTTTATTCAAAACTAATTATTTTTTACGCATGAATTAAAAAATTACCAGTTTGCAACTTCCATTTCTCGATATAACTTGTTCAGGCAAGTTTTTTTATTTTTTATTTTTCTCACTCTAGTGGTTACTATTTGTGCAGATTCTATCATGCCTCCCAGGGTGTTCTGCACATTTAAAAAGTAGGTAAAACTGTTGTCTTCTATCTGATATACTTGAGAAAATAAGGTGCAATTTCTAGGGTGAGGTAATTATGCATTTTCCTTGGTCAGCTATTGTTAGTTTTTCAAATATTTCGAGCACACAAAAGCAAGAAGCTGAAGAGTTGGGGGTATCTTGCTTTTCTTGGGAAGAGTTTTCTAAGTTGGTAGGGCGTCTATCCAAAAACTTTTCTGTATAATGAATGCTCTCTTTTTTTTCTACAGTGATTTTGATTGGTCCTTCAATTTCAGGGAACTTTGAACTGTGAATTGCCTCCAAAGCAGAAGACCAGCGTCTGTACAATAATGTATACAAGTGGAACAACAGGAGAACCAAAAGGTGTCATTCTTACAAATGGGGCTGTAATGGCAGAAGTACTGTCGATTGAGCACCTACTTTTCCTAACAGATAAAGTGGTAAAACAACCAAAACACAAAATCATTTTCTTGAAGAGCAATGGTTCTGTAACATTTTGTTTTTAATATTGCTTGGAGGTTCAGAGCTCTTGCATATGCATTGCCACGCTCGGTTCATTATGTCTTTAGTTTGGTGATCATATCTCTTGTGTCAATAGTCATCACCAGATTCTCATCTCCATGACTTTAGGATTGAAGAAAACCAAGTCAATAGATGTTAATCTGTGACTTCCAACATAAATCGCTAAGATGGTTTCTATCCAAAAGCAAATAACTTTCTATAGAACATACATTTGATGTAATTTATTTGTTGTATTACTTTTTCCAAATAGTAAATTTATGTTCTCATTCTAATGACAAGAAAGTCTTCATCGTTTATTGTATCAAGACTAGTGTAGAAAAGGCCTGCTTAGAATGAAATTCAGGAGCTATGGTTTGCATTCATGTGGAGTTAATCGACTTTTCTGAAATCACTGTTGTCTCTGTTTCAGAGCAGAGAAAATCTTTTAGTTCTCTTCTTTCCAGTTTTTTCAAGATTCCACTGGCCTATGGTTTTTGGATTTTAGCTTGTGCTCTAATCTAGGTTGGTGCATATTATACTCTGTCATCCTGAAGTCAATGGAAAATTTTTTCAATACCTTGTATATAGAATGAAAGTGTGTTCATGGCTTAGTAATGTTGTGGAGATAAGCATCTGGTGAAGATTATTTTAATTAGATGAAAGTAGATCATCTAGATGTGGTAGGTCATAGGGTTGAAAAGCAACAATTGGGGCGGTTTGTAGGTCATAGTTTTAAGTCTTCTTAAGAAAAGAAAGGAAAAAAAGAAAGCATCGAAGGAAACCACTAAGATTGGTAACATCACTGATACCTCTCCAATTAGTCATTGATGAGAATCATTTGGATCATGAAGCTAGGTGGCAGTTACATGATGATATTGATATAGGATCTTCTCTGTTACAGGCTACAGAAGAAGATTCATACTTTTCATACCTTCCTTTGGCCCACGTCTATGATCAGATAATAGAGCGCTACTCCATCTACAAAGGTTGCTCTATAGGATTTTGGCGAGGCGTAAGATAAAGAATTATTTCTTGCAATGAGTTCTTTATTTGTGTTTTTTGTTCGACTGTAACTCTTCTATACACTGACTTCGAACTTGCTTTGAACTTGCAGGACATCAGGTTTCTGATGGAGGACATCCAGGAACTGAGGCCAACCATATTCTGTGGAGTTCCTAGAGTTTATGATCGTATATACAGTGGTATACTCATTTGTCAATGAATTATTTTTTATTTATACAAGTATGTATATTTAATTTTTTTTGTTCTAAACGTTGGTCTTAAATTTTTGCTTAAAGGGATAGAAAAGAAAATCTCATCTGGAGGTGCAGTACGGAAGACATTATTCCAATATGCTTATAACTAGTACGTTTAACTACAAACACTCTCCACTTTATTTTGCTTCCCTACTGCCTGGCTAACATTAAATCCCATGACAGCAAGTTGGGAAATCTAGAGAAGGGTCTCCCACATGACAAAGCAGCACCTCTCTTGGACAGGCTCATCTTTGATAAAGTCGGTTGTTATAGGATTCCTGTCCTTGTGATTCAATTCTGTAATATATAGTTAAGATTCTAATTATGTGGTAATCAACATAGATTAAACAAGCATTAGGGGGGCGAGTTCGTATCATGTTATCAGGTGCTGCACCTTTGCCTCGGCATGTGGAGGAGTTTTTGAGAGTCACCAATTCAACTTTATCCCAAGGATATGGTATGTTGCTCCCAAGTTTTTTGCTTAATTATTAGCAGATGTTTGTATACGCAACTTTTGTATTTGATACATTAAGACCTAGGGCTTCTTTGTTTACTTTCAAGACAATCATACACTGTACTCGAATCATACATTGCTTTCTGGAAGTCTATCAACTTACGATGTTTGTTCATGGTAGGTCTCACTGAAAGTGTTGGTGGGTGTTTTACATCCGTTGCCAATGTATTTACTATGGTGGGAACCGTTGGAATCCCAGTCACAACCATTGAAGCCAGGCTTGAGTCAGTGCCAGAAATGGGATATGATGCACTTTCCAGCCTGCCGCGTGGGGAGATTTGCCTGAGGGGTAAAACATTGTTCTCCGGTTACCACAAGCGACAAGATCTTACTGATGAAGTCCTTGTTGATGGATGGTTTCATACAGGTAGAACCTTGCAAGTACCATGCAGTGACAAACTATATTCTAAGGCTGTATACGACACATTAGTAACCTTTTAACCTGCTATAAGATGTCTAAATTTAGTTCCAAAACTGTATATGAACGTTAAGGGGTTAATTTTTGAGAAAATTGCAGGTGACATAGGAGAATGGCAGCCTGATGGAGCAATGAAAATCATTGATAGGAAAAAGAATATATTCAAGCTGTCTCAAGGTGAATATGTTGCTGTAGAGAACATTGAAAGCACGTACTTGCGATGTCCTCTCATAACATCGGTATGTTGCCAGAGTCCACATTGGTGCTCACTGTATTAAAATCTACATAAATTGTAACACTCAATTCCTTGTTACCTTGGAATAGATGTGTCCTGTGTATAAGTTGGTCTGCATACTCCTCTATTAGTTTACACAAAATTTTAACATTTATCCAGTCTAACAAGTGCCATTAACTTTCTTTGGTCACACAGATTTGGGTTTATGGAAACAGTTTCGAGTCATTTCTTGTTGCTGTGGTAGTCCCTGACCAAAAAGCACTAGAGGATTGGGCAGTAAACCATCATGTGACTGGTGATTTCAATTCATTGTGTGAAAACCTGAAGGCAAGGAAATACATTGTGGATGAACTTAATAACACGGGTCACAAACATCAAGTATGTATATATTTTTCAGTTGGTTGTTGCTAATTTCATGCCGAGTTATGTCTTCTCATCTGACTTGAAAGACATTCCTACAGCTTCGAGGTTTTGAGATGTTAAAAGCAGTTCATTTGGAACCAAATCCTTTTGACATGGAAAGGGATCTGATAACTCCAACATTCAAATTGAAGAGACCACAATTGCTCAAGTACTACAAGGTATGGCTTCATTGGCTTGTGCTGTTTTCAGCCCACTATTAACTATGACTTTCTACTGGACTCAAGAGCAAGATCTGTCTTTTCCATATTTCTCTAGCAAAAGTGGGGAAAGTTCCCCATCTTTCCAAATTAGTACAAACCTTCAGACCATATACTATGATTAAGTTACAGTTTGATTATTTACAATACAAAGCAACAAGGATTAAATAAAAAAAGTTTCAAGGGCATTTTACTGCTCTTGTGAACGTGAACCTGATTTCAAAAGCAGAGTCCAAAAAGGCACCATGTGCATAATTTAAGGACTGTACTTCAAGATGGGTATGCAAGACCTGATTTTTCGAAGTAATTCATCAAGCCCTTTCATAAGACAATGTCTTTTGGCTGGCATTCATAAATTACATCTTCCAAAAGGCCTTCATCATTCCTTACATTTTAGTTTTTAACCACTGATCTACAGGACACGGTTGATCAATTGTACAGTGAAGCCAAGGGAATAAGGGGGTGAAACCGTGAAAGCAGGATTTGGAAGCTACATCCTGGAATCCAGATGCTACCAGTTTGTGGCAGTTCCCCAAAAACTTCATCTATTTTCCTGTTCATCTTAGATGAGAAGTCTAGAAGATTGAATATTTACTCACATTTACTTGGCATGCTGATCCTTGTCCATGTTTGTTTATATACAACAAGACCATTTGAAACATTATAGTATGAAAAATAATCCAAGTCCCTGCTAAACTAGTTATATTTCTCCTTTTCTTATGCTTGATGAATATCAGCTATACTTTTGTTCTCTGCAGTTATAAAAGTTAGCGTTGGCAAAGTATAAAAACGTCCTAAAATAACTTATGTTTGCAATTGCCGAGCCTGGCACCGACGTAAGGCCAGATTTTGATTCAAAGATACATATATATCTCCAATGCTATAAGGTCTTAAGAAATCCATATACCGATATGTGGGTTTATTGCTAGTATTTTAATGATAACTTAAAGCCTGCCGCTTTTTCATAATTTGTCCATGGAAAGTTTGAGAACAAACCAAAATGAAACTGTTGCTTTAAACTACTTGAAAGTGAAATATTAGGACTTCCTAGGTACCTTAAAAAGGTGCAGAATCAAGTTTACCACCTAAACACCAAGCTTTTAATAAATATTGCATACAAAGAAAACGGATTTTGGTGTGTGGATGCTTCTTTGTATCCGAAAAAATGATGCAAAATGTGACATATCCACGTTACAATGCTACAGAAGTACTGACAAAAAAATACCATTGAAACACTTGTAAGCCTGAAAATCACATACCACTATAAGTGCACCTAAAAGAAGCAAAAGAACAGAAACCTATCGCGGTTCTTTTATAAATTCAACAGATGAAACACAATTTTTCCATTCAGATTTATGAAGATGCAAATGGTAAAATATCTGAATAACACAACAATGGTAATGAATTTGTAGGTTTTTGTCGCTAAAAACACACACCTCGAAGCTGCTAAGAGTGAGGCTATAGGATATAAAGTGCAAGTGCCCAGACGGGATAGACCAACAGAAGGATTATACCAATCGAGTTTGATAAGCCATTGGCTCTTGTGAAAGAATTTCTGAACCCACCGGATGTGTTCTTGCAGCAAATAACATGCTATTGCAAGACATATCAGCACCCCAACCCAGCTGTCCCTTAAGGTATCTGCAATCCGTGAAACTCTGTAAAATGGTATTGGCTTCAATGCCAAAAACTGTGTGACTATTCTCATTTATATACAATTACAAAAGAAGTTTTTAAATACAAAGACACATAATAACAGAAATTTAAATACAGTCAATGATTAGCTCTTAAAGTAGTTAAGTGTTTATTTGTATCATTCAATCATAACTGATTTGGTAGATAAGATAAGTGAGAAGCCAAGGAAATCTTGGTGGTTTGAATTCTATGGTTATCATCCCCCCGCAAGCTAATGGGGAGAGAAACCACCATTAGCTTGTCACGAAGCAGACAAAACCGAGCTGAACTTAGTCCCTTTGTAAAGATATCAGCAGTCTAATCATAAGAACCAATAAATTGAAGGGAAATATCTTGATTAGCAACTTTCTCGTGGATGAAGTGAAAATCAACTTCAATATATTTAGTGCGAGTATGAAACACAGGATTGGAAGCAAGAGCAAGAGCGCTATTGTTATCACTCAAAATAGTAGGAGCTGTAGGCAAAGAAATATAAAGTTCTTTGAGGAGCATACGAATCCAATATAGCTCAGCAATAGTAATAGCTAATTCCCTATATTCTGCTTCAGTGCTAGAACGAGCTACCACGGATTGTTTCTTGGCAGTCCACGAGATTAAGCAAGAGCCAAAGAAAACACCATATCAGGTAGTTGATCTTCGATCATCGGTATTACTAGCCCAATCCGAATCACAAAAGGCCTCAAGAGTTTGCTCACCCTTAGTGTACCACAATCCCAGATCAATGGTGCCTTTTAAGTAACGTAAGACACGTTTTGCTGCTGTCCAATGAACAGAATTAGGACAATGCATATGTTGACATAATTGGTTGACAGAAAATGCTATATTGGGTCTAGTCAAGGTGCAATATTGGAGAGTTCCCACAGTTTGTCGATATTCTGTAATTTGAGAAGCTGTGAGCGGCTCAACAACATGAGTGGATAATTTAAGGCCTATGGTACAAGGAGAGGAAGCAGGTTTGGCCCCAGCCATCTTGGTACGATGAAGAAGATCCCCAATGTACTTGGACTGTCGAAGATGTAGTCCAGAAGAGTCACGACTTGCTTGGATGCCGAGAAAATAGCCTAAAGGACCAAGGTCTTTCATCTTGAACTCGGTTTGCAGCTTCTTGATTAGAGACTGAATGAGAGAAGGATCTGTACCTGTAACAAGGATATCATCTACATAGATGAGGATAAATAAATGAATATTGTCCTTATGATAGACAAATAAGGAGGCATCCACTGGTGAGGATAGGAAACTGAATTCAAGAAGAGTTTGAGATAGACGCATAAACCAAGCACGCGGTGCTTGTTTGAGGCCATAAAGTGACTTAGTCAGTTTGCAAACATAATCTGGAAAATCTGAATTAACAAACCCCTTAGGTTGCTCCATATATACATCCTCTAGCAAGATCCCATGAAGAAAAGTATTAGATACATCAAGCTGTCTGATTTCCCAATCAAATTGAACAGAAAGTGTAAGAAGCACCCGTATAGTAGAAGGCTTAATTACTGGACTAAAAGTCTCAGTAAAGTCAATACCTTCTTCTTGAGCAAATCCCAAAGCCACTAATCTTGCTTTGAATCTGTTAACCTCACCTGTGGGTGTTTGTTTGAATTTATACAGCCACTTATTTCCCACCACATTATGATCAACAAGTCTAGGACATAGCTTCCACGTGTCATTAGCCAATAAAGCATCATATTCCTCTCTCATAGCAGCACACCATTCAGGTAATAAAGCAGTTTGTCGATAAGAGTTTGGTTCAAGTGGAGTCACATTACTGGATAATGCTTAGAGAGGATATTTGGTGGAATAGAGTTTAAAATCTGAAAATGTGCGAGGTTTGAGGTTGCCTGTTTGGGAGCGAGTTGTCATGGGGTGATGTGATTGATTGGAAGAAGAGGAAACTTCGAGTATAGAGAGGATAGGAGCTGGACCAGGTATGGGAGAAGGTAGAGTGGAAATATTAGGAGAAGTGGGGGCAGGTAAGGATTCTAGAGGAGAATCAGGTGAATCTGAAATAATTGGAAATGAATGTGGTAAATTAGAAGTAGATAAAGAAAAGAAGGAGAAGGTAAAGACGTACCTTGAGAGGAGACCACTAGAAGAGGTTCAGAGGACTGCAATCCATCCTTAGCAAGAAATGTATTCTCATTAAACATAACATGCCGTGAGATTAGCACTTTTTGAGTGACAGGATCCAAGCATCTATATCCATTTTGATGGGAACTATAACCTAGAAATATGCAATGTTTGGATCTGAACATTAATTTGTGACTTGCATATGGTCGCAACAATGGAAAACAAGCACAACCAAAGGTGCGCAGGGAGGTATAATCAGGATGCTTGCCAAATAATTTAAGATATGGTGTTTGGTTATCAAGAGTAAGTGTTGGCAGTCTATTAATGAGAAAGATGGATGTTAAAAAGGCATCAACCCAGAATTTAGTGGGCAAAAGTGACTGAGCTAACAGAGACAGTCCCATTTCCACCACATGACGGTGTTTGCGCTCAGCAACCCCATTTTGTTGGGGTGTATGAGGACAAGTGAGGTGATGTTGGATTCCATTAAAGGAAAGAAACGATTGAAATTGGTTGGACATGTATTCTCCACCTCCATCCGATTGTAATTGCTTAATTTTACAGGAAAATTGGTTTTCAACTAGTGTTTTGAATTTAACAAAACAAGCATATACATCAGATTTATTTTGGAGAAGATAAAGCCATGAGAATCGTGAAAAATCATCAATGAATATAACATAATACTTGCATCCACTGAGAAATTTGGTAGAACAAGACCATACATCAATATGAATTAATTGCAAAGGAAAGGAAGAAACACGAGTAGAAGGTTTGAAAGGAAGTTGTTTACCTTTGCCAAGTTGGCAAGGTTCACAAAAATGCATTTTATTCATTGATCCTTCAACAGGTAATGAATGTTTATTTAATAACTGAGATACAATGGGAAGAGATGCATGTCCTAATCTAGAATGCCAAATTGAAACTGGTGCTTTTATTCCTACAACGGCTGCCAAATCATGTGATTTATTGATAGACATTGACTGCAAATGGATTGGATAGAGACCCCTTCACTCTTGCCTTCCAGTAGTGTCGCCCTCGTTTGTATGTCCTTGACAAAATAATGAGTACCAGTTAGAATAAAGAAGCAATTATTATCAAGACAAAATTGATTGATGGAAAGCAAATTGGCAGAAGCTTGAGGACAATGGAGGACACGGTTGAGGTTTAATTTAGTTTCAGGGGTATGAAAAATAGCAGTACCAGTATGTGCAATACTCAAACCTTGGTCATTACCAATAGCTACATTTTCTTGTCTTGTGTATGGTTGTTGCAGAGTGAGATGCTCCAGATTGGCAGTAATGTGCTAATTAGCTCCACTGTTAGCAAACCATGTCTCTTCCTCTTGCTCAGCATTGCTATGTGCCACCATAGCAGCTAACTAGGTTGGTGGATGACGACCCTGATATGCATAATCCATTCTGTGAAAGCAATCGAATGCCTTATGACTTAACTTTCCACAAATTTGACAAGGTGACTTAGGAGTGGAAAATGAGTGCTGCTTCTTATTTGGTTGAGGCGAGGAAGGTAAACCAAAGGGTTGTGGTGAATATTGAGGACGAGGATGTGGTAAATATTGAGATTGAGGATTTTGTGAATATGAAGGACGTGAATATGGTTTACTTGGGTTTTTGGGTTTGCGATTGTATTGCTGTTGGTTGGATTTGGGAGTGAAGAATGCAAAATTATTGGTCTCAGGTGATATAGCAGTATTCTAGTTTTCCAATAACAGTTCATATGACAAGAGCTTAGCTTGAAAATCTTCAAAAGAAACATTCTTGTCTCTAGTAGCAAAGGACAGAGAGGTTATAAAAGGATTAAATGAGGGGTTGAGACCACTCACGATATAAGACATTAAGTCATCATCCTCAAGTGGCTTACCAACTGCAGCTAATTCATCTGACACCAACTTCACTTTTTCAAGAAAATCAGTGCACTTAATTGACCCTTGATGAAGAGTCTGCAGCTTTCGCTTTAGGTGGTGTACACGGGTTCTGGATTGAGAGACAAACTTGTTGGCTAGAGAACTCCACACCTCTTGAGCAAATGTGATGCCATAGACAGAAGCTAGCACTTTGTCAGACAAAGTGGCATTGATCCAACTTAACACACACTGATCTTTCTTATTCCAAAGAATATATGCTGGATTGAGAGAATCATCAAGAGACTTTGATGGACACGGCTCAAAACCATTCACGAAGCCCATCAAGTCATGACTTTTCAGCACTGGCACAATCTGAGATGACCATATACGATAGTTTGAGTCACTCAGCTTGATCGACACTAGATGACCAATGTTTGGAGGAGCAAAGGTAACATTGGAGGAAGCGGAAGAAGAGGAGGCCATAGGTGAGAAGGAAAGGATCGATTGAAATTAGGCGTATGCCAATGGTTGTGATACCATGTGAAACTCTGTAAAATGGTATTGGCCTCAATGCCAAAAACCGTGTTACTATTCTCATTTATATACAATTACAGAATAAGTTTTTAAATACAAAAATACATAATAACAGAAATTTAAATACAGTCAAGGATTAGCTCTTCAAGTAGGTAAGTGTTTATTTGTATCATTCAATCGTAATTGATCTGGTAGATAAGATAAGTGAGAAGCCAACCAAATCTCGGTGGTTTAAATTCTATGGTTATCACAATCAAGCTAGGAGCCACGACCATCAAAAGAATCAACGCTCCTGTAAGTTCTAGCCAATCTGCAGTTATGAAAAAGAATTGGACTGATTATTTGGTTGCATAGCAGAAGATTCATGCTAGCAGTCATTGCAGACATCCATTGGGACTGATATGAGAATGAATACATGACTTTTCCTAGACATGACAAAAAGATTATCAGGGAAAATTGACAGTGAACTAGCTAGTTGGGTTTTCAGACTGAAAACTCCAAGTAAGATTTACATAGATGTTATTGCTATTCAGCATAAAGGCGTAGACATGATCAATCAACACTGTGAGTGAAATTTGTATTATACCTGGGAAATGGCGGGGAAAGAAAAGGCACAACAGAACAGCAACAAAAGCAATCCATCTCCCAATCTCTCCCCTGCATCACCATTTAAACTTCTAGCATAAAAATACGATAAATTTTGAGGTCATTGAAAAAAGTGTTACCATAACACAATGAATCACCTGAAGATGCGGCTCAAGAAGATGTATGGGATGAGTAGAGCTGTAAAAAAAAATTTTTGTTGATCCCAGTTCCCAAGCTAGATGTTTACATTGATAGAAAATAACTTTAAAAGTTATAGGATCTTTTACCTCCAGCCATTTGTGTTTGAGAACTCAAAAAGAAAGTAGAGACTTTGTAGGGAAGGGACTTCTAGCCTTTGCCTTGGAACTTTTTGGGATGGTTCTAATGGAAAACACAAGCCCCTTTATATAGGCAAGACTAGGGACCCTCATTTATTACTCCTACAACCTTTAGGCTTCCCTCATTATTTCATCAATCAAAAAATAGCAAGGGTCACCACTTTATTTATGAAGGGCAATTACCTATGCTTGATAGATGAAGTGTATCATCTTAGATGAAGTGAACCACCTTAGGGAAGACAAAAGTTTTCTAGAAAAACTAAAGGTCTAACATTCTCCCACTTGGTTCACTTAATAGGTAAAACTGAAATGGCCAAAATAATTCCCTTAATTTTGTCGAGGTATCCTATATACGAACCATGGTGGTATTGCTCTTTATAGTGAACATTTCCCTTCCATGTGTCACAATACATAGTATCCCTTAAAATACTTTATGAACAACTATTAAAAGTCATTCGGGTCCAACTTAATCACCCAATGGATATGATGAATTCGTTACTTTCAAAACTGAAACAGAATTCAACTTTATTCTTTGTGAAATATATAGTAACATGAGATATTACACTTTAGTTAGGCCTATACGATCCACATGACCCTGAAACTGTTTTACCGGTAAACCTTTGGTCATTGGATCAGCTAACATCAAATCTGTACTAGTGTGCTCAATAGACACCACATTATATTTGATGCTCTCTTTCACACTTAAATACTTTATGTCGATATGCTTGCTTCTTCTTCCGCTCTTATTGTTCTTTGAGAAGAACACTGCAGCGGTGTTATCACAAAGAATCTTTATTGGTCTTTGAATGGAATCGACAATTTTAAGACCAGAGATAAAATTCTTCAACCATATGGCTTGTGTCGTTGCTTCATAGCACGCAATAAATTCTGCCTCCATAGTAGACGTAGCAACTATAGATTGCTTCGTACTCTTCCAAGATATAGCTCCTTCAGCAAGAAGAAGGATATATCCAGAAGTAGACTTTCTGGTGTCTACACAACCGGCAAAATCTGAATCTGAATAGCCAACCACTTGCAAATTTTCTGTATGCCTGTAGGTTAGCATGTAATTCTTGGTTCCTTGCAAATATCGCATCACCTTCTTTGCAGCTATCCAATGTTGAAGTCCTGGGTTACTTTGATAGCGACCCAATAATCCAACTGCTAGACATATGTCTGGACGGGTACAAACTTGAGCATACATCAAGCTACCTACTGCAGATGCATAAGGCACACTTTTCATCTGCTCTTGTTCCAATGCATTTTCAGGTGATTGTCCTTTATGAAATTTATCACCTTTGATTATGGGAGCTACAGAGGCTTTACAATCTTTCATACCGAATCTCTGTAAAACTTTTTCAATGTAGGCCTTTTGAGACAGTCCTAAGACTCTTTGTTTCCTGTCTCTGTGAATCTCTATGCCAATGACATAAGAGGCTTCACCCATATCCTTCATTTCAAAGTTTTGGGAAAGAAATTGTTTAGTCTCATGTAACAATCCCAAATCACTGCTTGCAAGAAGAATATCATCTACATATAGGACTAAGAAAATGTATTTGCTCCCACTGACTTTAAGGTATATACATTGATCAACAAGATTCTCGATAAAACCGTATGAGATAATAATCTTGTGAAACTTTAAATACCATTGACGGGAAGCTTGTTTTAGTCCATAAAGAGACTTCTTCAATTTACATACTTTCTGACTGTCGTCATTGAAACCCTCAGGTTGTTTCATGTATACTACTTCATCAAGATCCCCATTAAGAAAAGCCGTTTTCACATCCATTTGATGTAACTCTAAATCAAAATGAGCTACTAAAGTCATGATTATCCTCAACGAATCCTTCTTAGAGATCGGAGAGAAGGTTTCATGATAATCAATGCCTTCCTTCTGAGTGAATCCTTTAGCGACAAGTCTAGCCTTATATCGTTCGACATTACCAGAAGAATCTCGTTTGGTTTTATAAACCCATTTGCAGTCAATTGTTACCGCCCCTTCTGGTAATTCGACGAGATCCCAGACTTGGTTCTTATAAATGGATTTTAACTCATTTTTCATGGCATCCAACCAAAATGTAGATTTATCTCCACTCATGGCTTGTGAAAACGTAATTGGATCTTCCGAAAGTCCAATGTCAAAATCAGACTCAGTTAGGTATACAATGTAATCATCTGGAATAGCTGGCCTACGTACTCTTGAGGATCTTCTTAGAGCCATTACTTCATCATTTGGAGATGACTCAATTGGCTCAGACTGTAAATGCGGAATAACTTCAGATTGAACCTCATTTTCGGGGACATGTTGTACTTGAATTGGTGTCATTATATGATCTTGCGATCTATTTTGCCTTAAGACAACCATTCTTTCTCCAAAAGAAGGCAAAGTAGCATGTTCAAGTGTTTCCTCAAAAGTGACCTCTTGAGGATTCACACTCCCACTAGGTTCAACATCCTCAAGAAATTTTGCATTTTTAGATTCGACAATTCGAGGGCTATTATTGGGACAATAAAATCTATATCCTTTGGAGTTATTTGAATACCCAATAAAGAAATTACTAGTTGTCCTTGGATCTAACTTCTTTAAGTTAGGATTATAAATCCTAACTTCAGCAGGACAACCCCATATGTGTATATGATTTAAACTAGGTTTCCACCCTTTCCACAACTCGAAAGGTGTCTTAGAGACAGATTTGGATGGAACCCTATTCAATATATACACTGCAGTTTTAAGAGCTTCACTCCACAAGGAAAGTTGCATATTAGATTTACTAATCATGCTCCTTACCATATCCATTAGCGTACGATTCCTTCTTTCTGCAACACCATTTTGTGATGGTGTGCCAGGCATTGAATATTGGGCAACAATGCCTTCTTCTTGAAGGAAATTTGCAAATGGACCCTTAATTTGTCCATGTTCTGTGTATCTACCATAATATTCCCCTCCTCTATCAGATCTTACGATCTTGATTTTCTTTTCACTTTGATTCTCTACTTCTGCTTTATAGGCTTTGAAAACATCTAGTGCTTGAGCCTTCTCATTCAGAAGATAAAGATAAATATACCTAGAATAGTCGTCAATAAATGAGATAAAATATCTCTGACCATTCAGGCAAGGGGTTGAAATGGTCCACAGATATCTATGTGTATAATCTCAAGAACATTTGAGCTCCTTCTTGAACCTTTAGATTGATGGTCTGCTTACCCTTTATGCAGTCCACACAATTCTTGAAGTCAGTAAAATCAAGATCCTATAGGACCCCTTCTTTTACTAACCGTCAAATCCTCTCTATAGAGATGTGTCCCAATCTCTTATGCCGTAATAGAGAAGATTTTTCATTCAAAAGGTTTCTCTTAATGCCAACTGAATGCAGGGAGAGATAATTCTCTTCAAAATCGGGATGAATATATAATTTAAATAAGTTATCAACTAAAGTTCCAGAACCAACAGGAATTTTATTCTTAAAAACAGTCATAACATTCTCAAAAAGGAAACTGTATCCTTTGATAACAAGTTTGGAAACAGAAATTAAATTTCTACAAAATTTTGGAATATAAAAAACATTATTTAAATCCAAAACATGTCCCGATTTGAGAATCACTCTAAAAACTCCAACTGCAACAACTTATGAACGCCCTTTATTTCCGGTGAAAACCCAAAGTTCACTTGTTGTTGGTTTCCTTCTTGTGAGAAAACCCTGCAATGTATTCACAATATGAATTGAAGAACCAGAGTCAATCCACCATGAATTTTTAGGAGCATCAATGAAAAAAGATTCATGACACACAAGAGATATAGAGCTACCTTTCTTCTCAAGCCACTCTTTATACTTGATGCAACTCTTCTTAACATGTCCATCTTTCTTGCAAAAGAAGCAGGTAACCTTTTTGCCATTAGATCCATTGGATTTGGATGGCACATTATGCTTCCTTTTCTTTTGAGGTCCACTTTGGCCATTCTCGGTCTTAACTTTATCATTCACGACCATATTTGCACTTTCAGGTCGATCATGCTTCATCATTTCTTCTTCTTGCACACACATAGTCAGAAGATCCGTAACTGACCAGTTTTCCTTATGTGTGTTATAAGAGATCTTGAAAGGTCCATACTCAGATGGCAGTGAGTCAAGGATGAAATAGACTAAGAATGGCTCAGATATCTCTATCTTTAAGCCCTTAAGTTGAGAAACAATGTCTCTCATTTCTGTAATGTATGCACGCATACCCTTAGAACTGTCAAAGACTTTAGTAGTGAATTGTCTGATAAGAGTGCTAGCTAAAGCCTTGTCAGAGCGAACAAACTGTTCCTCAATTGCCTGCATTAATTCCTTGATTGTAGCGCAATCACCAATAGAACCTCTAATGCTCTTACTCATGCGAGACTTTATGAGCATTAGACTTAGGCGATTAGATCGCTCCCACCATTGGCGGTTTTCAATAACTTCCTGTGCATCCGTATCCGTGGCAGCAGGTGGTTGCTCCACACGGAGTGCATAGTCAAGGTCCATATACCCCAAGGTAAATTGAACCGAATCTTTCCAGTCAGAAAAATTAGTGCCATTAAGCATTGGAATAAAATAAACACCATCAGCTAAGGATTGTGGTACAATAGCTGCAAAACCAATAAAAACTTTAATGCTATGAATTCAAGTAAATTTTAACCTTCCCTAAAGGTCTAACATGGTATACCACAGTACCTGGTTCATCCTTGACCAGCAGAAGAACCAAGTACATGTGGCAACGACTGTAGATGGGCACATGCAGGAGGATAATAAGCCAAGGTGTCTTCCTTCTATCCACTCTATTTAGCTCTTCTTGCAGCCACCTCCATTGAAGTGAATATTTCACTGGCAATAATATGTTGAAGATTTTATAAGTTAGAAGTAAATAGCAAATTCAATAGTAGTAGATGCTATTTTTTAAAATGCATACAATTCATTTCCCTATGAGAAGTGCAACCTTTCTGTCGCCCCAATCATTCAAATTTAAGAGAAAAGCATGCATAGAAATAATAATGGTTAGTTCAGAAGCCTAGGATCTTTGCACTAAAGGAGAAATAATACAACTATTATCCTACCTAAGGATAATTAGTGCTTATGGATTTGTAAATAACACTTAACATAGTTTTTCTGCAAGTAGCAAGCTTGCACCAACATCCTTTTAATTTAGGATAAATTACAAAAGCTTTCACCTCAAAACTACCCAGAGCATTTGAAATAGAACTTTAGAATTGTTGGGAATAAACATACCTCAGAGGTATTAATTGGATACCAAAGAAGTATAATGCATGTTTGGCATGTGATGAACAGAAGGTAGTCTGATTTTCTATAAGCCTATCAGTTAGAAGGTCTAGATGAGGTGCATATGCACAAAATTCAAAATATTTGAACATAATCATTCTCAAGATGCTATGACAGTGGCTTGCTAAAAGAATCCCGAGGACCAAAGAACTACCTGCATATTACCAATAAGTAACGAGAACAAGAACAATCTAGAGATGGCTATGAAAATAGCAAAGGCTATCTTCCAAACATATGTGCTTGTTGACAAGTTTTGCCCAAGAGAACTGAGGAAACAAAAAAGGTAAGGTACAAGTTAAAAATGCCTTCAGCTCTAAAGCATGAGCTGAAGCCTGACAATGTGGTCAATCTTGCTATCTATAACTAACTATGAATTTAGTTTAAGGATTATATATTACTAACCTCAAATTACGCAGACCCCACCAAAAGCAGTAGGAGGATTTCTTTAGAAAAGCTCTTGATTCCACTACTCTAGACCTCAAAACATCAGTAAAAATTCCAAAACTAACCTCCCAGCATCAGATATTTCCAAAAAAACATCTTATTGTCACTTGGACTACTTCCCTGCTATAATAAATATAAAAAACAAACCTAAAGGCATTAATTTTTAAACGAACGGTCAAAAATGAAAGAAAGGCATAGAAAAATGGGGAACACGTCACAATGCTAAAAGCCCACTTGATTGGAATTAAACATAGAAAAGGATGATAAACTATATCTACAAGCGTTTTACAAAAACACCCCTCTTTTTTTTTCTTTTCAAAAACTGCTTGAACAAACTAAAGAAAAAACAAATTCCATGTCTTTTTTTTTTTCCGTCCTCCTGGTCAGTTCCTACTAGTCCCCTTAATAACTGCCATTTGAAAAACAAAGAGTAACGGCTTTTTGAACTAAAGATATGTCACCACCCCAACGAACATTTTCCCACTCCCCTAATTGTCCAATCAATCTAAATCTAATGTGAGGTTCACCTCTTACCTTTTGTTTCAAAGACAATTTAACATAACATTAAAATAGGAGATTTGAAAGTGAGTGCTAACGATGCTTATTTGTTGACTTGTTGCAATCGACAACATCATCTTCCTCACCATTGTCATCCTTGTCTGCAATTCCATTCCTTTTCCTCTTAAGTTGTGAAGATTTCTTTAAAGGGATGTTGTGAAGATTTCTTTAAAGGGATGCAGTGAAGTTACACAACATGAAAGAAAATTTTGCAGATTAGAAAGGAAGACTTATTCTATGTATAAGACGATATGTAGGACACACCCTTCACAACACTAACATGCAAGATTTCATTTACAATAGATGATTTTAAAACACAAATCAAGTCATGCCAAGTCAACTATGTGGAGGGTGTATCTTCTACGCCGGCTTACGAATAGAAATTTTCTAGAAATAAAAAACCAAGGCATACCATAAAGGTAGTCAAGCACTAGCTTAAAAATTGTGAAACATGGGGAAACTAGAATTTGCACCCAATATTCAGATTGCTCAATTAATAAGGTCTCAATGCCAAAAGTGGTAAGAGTGGTAAAAGCTACTCTACATTTATTACATCCAAAATAGCAACCGTAGTCATTAAAACCCGTTTTTTTCATAATAACCTTAATGTAAGTTACAGATGAACAAAAAAATAGATCTCCATGTTCGCAACAGAGTAGATGTAGCAAGCATAAACCCATCTTCGACTACTGAATCACCGATAACATATAAGCACATCTATCCCATAAAAATACTCTACATTCTCATCAAAACAAACCCACAATCAACAAAGAGAAGCCTCAAAAACTTCCAAAAAAAAAAAAGATTCTCATGTTCAACAAAACAGAGTAGATCTAGCAAAAATAAACACATCTTCGACTACTGATAGCATATAAACACATCTATCCCATAAAAATACTCTACATTCTCATCAAAACAAACCCACAATCAACAAAGGGAAAACAATACAAACAGAGAAGAAAGAAAAATATAAAAACCAAATGAACCCAAAAATAAAATAGAAGATCTAGCCAAATAGATGGAAAGGTAGAAGACGACGGCCATGAAGAACAGATCTTCGATCGGTAGAGGTAGAGTGACATGAGCTAGGTTTCGGCATGAGAGAGAGAGAGAGAGAGGACGATGAAGCCACAAGTGAGAGACTACAGGTAACTGCTAGGGTTTCGAAACTTAAGAGTTGGAATAAAGGAGATGACTCGGCGATGAAAGAGATGAAGACGATCGGTGATGACGGTGATTCGACGACGGCAATGGGGTCACGATGATGGGTCACACCGTCACAAGGTCAGTGGGCATGATGAAGGAGGCTAGGGTTTGAAGTGTTGAGTTCGTGTAGAGAGAGAGAGAGAGAGAGAGAGAGAGAGAGAGAGAGTTGGTATCAACTATCAAATAAAATATATGCGGTTTCTTTTTGTTAAACAGGCGGGTACCGGATTGCAACGGTTTTAAAACCGTATCTGGACCGTATCCAGATTCCAGATCCGAGCCGGATAAAATCCGGTCCGGATGAATAGTCCTATATTTAGTACATCGGAAGGTCTTTCTTATATATAGTTTTGAAAAGAAAAAAGAAAATATAAACTATTGGAAAATAATATGTATGAAACAAAAATAATTTTATTAGCAATGAATTAATTTACTAAAGTAACTTGTTTTTGTCATGTTTAAAAATAAATACGAAATATGTAAATTTTTAAAATTATATTTAACATTATTCTTAATAGCTTATGACGGAGGTAACCAAATAGGTTGCGTAAAAAACGTTGGCAATTTGTTGGAAAATCTGGTTGGTAGACAATCCTAGCCTGGGTTGTGGAAATAATGTAGGTAGACTCGTAAAAATCGTATGAACATTACAAAGTAGTTAATCTGATTTGCTTTTTCTAGTCGGATTATTTTCTTATACTTTTAAAATTTAACTTTATCCTTGTCAAGAAAAATGGTATTTCTATACCAAGAAAATGTATCGAAATTTTTTTAAAAAGCATTAAGGTATTTGGGTGTATTTATTTTTTAAAATTACAAATGATTTCAAAATATCAAATTTAACAAAACACAGTGCCACTTATTGGGTAGCATTTGTCGGTGGCTGTATCAACGTCCGATTCTCAAACCCTTATTTGGGTCGCTAGCCATTTGACTCAATAATGTAAC
This sequence comes from Carya cathayensis, assembly GCA_011037825.1. Lineage (NCBI taxonomy): Eukaryota > Viridiplantae > Streptophyta > Magnoliopsida > Fagales > Juglandaceae > Carya > Carya cathayensis. Next base: position 71,783 of record QGSO01000321.1, read on the forward strand.
TCCCCAATTTTTATGAAGTCTTGTCACCATCAAGCTGAAAAGTGTGGTAATGAATAAAATAATATCACCGTCAAGCTGAACGTGTCTCAATGAATAAAATAATATCCTCTCAAGCTGAAAATGTGTCACAATAAATGAAATGGGTAATAAGGGAATAAATTTATGATTCTAATTCATTTTATAAAATCAGTTTAATAAGTGAGATGCTTATTTTTTTTATAAATATACTCAAGATCATATATATAGATAATGTGAAATTATTCTTTAATACCCTTCCTCATATGCATGCCAGTATTTTTATTAATTTTTATCACGGAATAAGTAATGTGGGCCCCTATTCATCATATGGTAGACGCTGATACCATGAAAAAATTTATCAGCCTAACTCATCTCATAAAACCAGTTCAAAATGATAGGTTTGCTCCAACCTTATAAATATGTCCAAAACCTTTTTTTTTTTTTTTAATAAATAGCCGATAGCCACCCACATAGCAGCTCCGTCCCAAGTTTATTTATAAACCTTCACTTATAGCGGAAGAAAACCGTGGAAACAACTATACACTTGGGGGTTTACAAGGAACACCCAAAACGAAGTGTCAGAAAAACCAAACCAAGAACAAAACAACGTCTAACAAGCCTAAAACCAAAAACCAAAAACAATCATACTCTAATATAAGGAAGACACAACTTATCAGTTCTAATCAAACATCTTAATAAAGGAGGAATCAAATTCAATGATTCCCAGATAACCTCACACTTATCAGACGCCAGCTTTGCCAAAAAATCTGCCGAGCTATTTCCTTGCCTATAAACATGCTGAATGTTGAAGTTGATATTGCAAAGAAGTTCCATGAGCTCAATCCAATAGTCTTCTAAATACCAAATAGGACAATTTTGCCCTAATACCCAGTTTACGACAACTATGGAATCCCATCTCTATTTCCACATTTCTGAACCCCAATCTATTCAAATGTCTCACTTCATGTAATAGTGACATGAATTTAGCATAATTGTTAGTGCCAAAATCAAGAGGGACAACAAAAGCTAGAATCAGTTTACATGAAGAATCACGAATTACGAATTAAACCACCAGCCCCAGCTTTCCTCAAGGCCTCTTTCCTGCTCCCATCAACATTTAGCTTTACCCAACTTCCCCTCGGGCAAGTCCAGCTCACTACTTGACATGGTTTGCATCGCATCCCTCTAAATGGGATATTTAAATCCACCACCAAAGATTCCTCACTTTGGGATAAAGGCTTTGAAACCTTTAATTTTTTACTCAATTTAGCCAACCAAAATTTAATGCTCCTCCAAATATCCTCCTTCGACTCCCACTTTCCTTCCATGCGAACACGACACCTGCGGATCCACAGCCGCCAAGTGACAATAGAAGGAATAAGACCCATAATTTGACCCCTGAAAGAATACATGGAAGCTTTAGCAAACCAAGCTGATACCGTTTCCATCCACGTGCTATGTTGATGTCGTAGAAATCCCACAATCATGGCACATCTCTTCCAAACATTCCTAGCAACTTCACACGTAGCCAAAACATGGTTCATATCCTCATACACCCATTGTGAACAACAATTACATTTGGAAACAATGGGAATTCCCACCTGCCGAATTTTATCATCCACAAAAAGAGCATTATTACTACTTTTCCACATAGTAGTAGCAATATTTTTAGGAAGACAAGGATGCCAAATCCAATTTGCCCATTTAACCTTTGGTGCTTTGATTCGAGTAACCTCACAAGCACTCTTAGAAGAGAAATGCCCGTCATCCTCAGCCATCCATACCAGTCTATCGACCTCATCTCTCAGTCTATGGAAGGAACAAGAAATTTCCTGTGCCTTCTAACAACCCACTAGCTGAACAAGTAGATCCATATCCCACCCACTGGTCCTGCAACAATCTCTCAATTTTATGTTAAGCAAGATAATAAGAAAGGAAGCTGCAAGGGGCTCATCCCCAATCCATTTATCCAACCAAAAAGAGATATCCCCTCTCCTTGGTTTCCATTTAGACTGGTCAATAACATCCGACAAGCTTCTCATCACCATCTTCCGAAATCTAGAGCCTTTGTTGGGATTAATAGAAGAAATGTGATCCTATTTTATATATTTGGCCTTAAAAAATCTGGACCAAAGAGAGTTCTCTGTTAGTAATCTCCAGGCAAATTTTATTTGAAGAGCTTTTTGTACCTCATCTAGATTTCGAATGCCAATACCACCCTCCTTTATCGGTTTGCACATCGCCTCCCATGATTTCCAATGTTTTTTTGGATTGCCATCTTTAAAACCCCAAAAGAAATTGCTAAAACATCTGGAAATAGAAGAGAGAATCGATTTGGGTACCTGCAAAATTGATAGAAGATGAATGGGAAAACTACCAACAGCATGCTTTAAAAGCAAAAGCTGAGCTCCACTTGACAACAGCCGAGATTGCCAACCCTCAATTTTATCCCTGATCTTGCCAAGAAACTCATCAAAATGCACAACTTTAAGTCTTCCGGACACAATAGGAACCCCCAAATATTTAAAAGGAAGAGCACCCTCAGAGAATCCAGAATTACGCAATAAGTTCCGACACCGGGAACGTGGAATAAGACTCGAGAAAATAATCAATGACTTCTCCTTATTAACCCGCTGACCAGACCAGCTTTCATAAACTGCAAGAACCTCAGAAATGGCCCTTATTGACTTTTTATTACCATTAGCAAAGATCACAATATCATCTGCGTAAAAGAGATGAGATATAGTGGGAACCCCTCTAGGATGCTGAAAAGGAATAATCTTCTTTTCCTGGAAACTCTTTTTCAGTAGCCTAGAAAGAATTTCCTCCCCCAGAATAAAAAGATATGGTGATAAAGGATCACATTGCCGCAAGCCTCTCCCTCCCTGGAAAAAACCCTTAGGGATACCGATCATGACAACTGAAAACCAAGGCATAGAGATACATTGGCGCACCAAATTGCAAACTCCCTCAGAAAACCCAAAACTAGCCAAAGAATGAATAAGGAAATCCTAATTCATACTATCATAGGTCTTAGCCATATCAATCTTCAAAACCACATTACCACCACGGACATGCTTGTTAATGTTCTGAATCATCTCCTATGTCAACTCACATTCTCAAAAATGCTTCTACCAGGAATGAAGGCTCCCTGTTCCTCAGAAATTAAACGAGGAGGCAAGGAAGATAATCTGTTTACCAGAATTTTGGTGCAGATCTTATAGAAAGCAGAGCACAAGCTAAGAATGAAGCCATAAATTCCCTCAGAATTTTTCCCCCTTTGAAAAAATCATGAACCCCATCCACCACATCCGTACCAACAATATCCTAACAAGCTTTATAAAAACCCGAGCCAAACTCATCAAAACCTGGACTACTATCCGTCAGAATCAAAAACAAAGCTTGTTTTACCTCTTGGATTGAAGGAAGTTCTAGAAGAGCCAGATTATCTTCCGCCTGAATAACAGGTGTAATGAGAGAAGATAGACCCGGTAATGTTGAAAGATGATTAGAAGCCAAGAAATTTTGAAAATAAGTCACAGCACCCGAGTGCACCTCTTTTGGAGATCTCAACCAAACATTTTCACTAATCTTTATCTGCCCCACCACTCTATGATTTTTTGAAGCCATCACCTTAAAGAATTTTGAACTTGCTTCTCCCAATTTAATCCATTCTTGCTTTGCCTGTTGAGCAAGACAAATTTCTTCTTTACTGTTCCATGTATCAAGTTCAACTTTGGCAGCTATAAGGTCCAGCTCTACTTCCTCATTAGTACCCAACTGCAACTGCTCCTCTAAAGCCTGTGCCCTTTCCTCCAACAGTTGAATATGAATGCTAGTCCACCCAAACACACTTCGGTTCCATACACGAAGAGCACCTTTCAATTTTTTTAATTTCCTAGCCAAAAGCATCATCCCACCACGACCATGATCCTTCTTCCATTCATTAGAAACAAAATTCATAAAAGCATCATGAGTTGTCCACATTTGTTGGAATTTGAAAGGGACATGACCATATCTTCTATCCTCTAGACACAAATCAACCTGTAAAATAGCATGATCAGAAGAAAATTTTGGCAAATATAATCCTCCAGCCGAGGGAAATTCCAACATATGCGTCGAGTTGACAAGTGCTCTATCCAATCTTGCCCAACTCCTAGAACTCCCTTCCTGACCATTACACCAAGTCATCTTATTTCCTTGAAAAGCCAGATCAGTAAGCCCTCCATATCAAGGAAAGAATTAAATTCCTCCAAGGTAATACGAGGACGAGGACGGCCCCCAATCCGTTCATTATCTAATCTAATTATATTGAAATCGCTAATAACCATCCATGGAACATTCGAAGACTGTAGCCTGCATAAATCATCCCATAATTTTCAACGCTCCCCGTAATATACACACCTTTACCATTAAGCTCAACTTTCATGGTGATACTTTGAGAAGAAGAATGTAACACTGAAGCTTTTACCTCTTTAGACCATAACACCCACAGTTTTCCCCCCAGCTCTTGATTTGAAACACTGCCTTCAAAAGATACAGCACTTCGTAATCGTCTAAGATGTTCTTCACCAACAAAAGGTTCCGCAACAGCAAAGATGAAAGGTTTATTAGATCTCACCATCTTCAACAATCTTTTTCAAGAGGACCCAATGCTACTTACATTCCAATATATAATTCTATACATCAAAATTAAAATGAGAGGACTTATTCCTAGCCCTGTTAGAAGTCCTTACATTCTTTCCCATCTTGACACTAACAGTTTTAGCAGAATCATCCGGCTCCGACATAACTTCTTTTTCCACTTGAATATGATTATCCTGATCTGCACCCTCTGAATCAAAGAATGATACCACCCGTATTTTCTCTTCATCTGGAATCTCTAGAAGAGCATCCCCAATTTCTACCCGGGTAGGCCTAATATAATTAACTTCAGCATTCACCTAGGTTTCCAATTGTTCAACCTGTCAAACGACCGTATCTTCTACACCGACCTCTGTTTCACTTTCAATCTTGTCATCAACAGTTTGATTTTTGGTCACTTCTATATTCAGGCATACACCCACTTCTTCCACTTGCCCATTTGAAACATCATTCGCCAAATCCAGTTTCTCCACAGGGTCCACTTGCACTGCACCGAGGGCCATAGACTGACTAGGGTCCACCTCATTCAACCCAGTTATACTGTCAGGCAGAACTTGGTTTGGTAACACTTCCCCTACCTCTATCTCCTCATTAAGAACTTCCACATCATTCATCAACACTAACAGATTACCTTCATTCCTTTCACTCTCCTACAGCTTCATGACTTCCACAGAATCATCAACGGGCTGATCATTACACTGATCCTCAGGGTCCACACAATCCTCTGTAGGTTTTTGCATGCTATTCTTTTCCGATTCATCTTACTCTTCTCACTAGATTTGCAAGTTTTCACATTATGTCCTTGTAGTTTGCACTTGATGCAAAAAACAGGGAGTATTTCAAAAATCACTTCCTGCAACCAACTAGAAGGAGACCCAGGGGAGCCAATCCAGAAAGAATCAAAGGGGGTTTTGTAGCATCCATCTCCACACACACACGAGCTCCATCAGTTCGTGTGGCGCACCGAGTAGAGTTATCTCTACATATAAACCTCCAAATAGGTGTAGTGAAGATCTTCAGAAAGGAAGAAAGGTAAAAATTTGGTGGAAGCCCTGGAAGATTGATCCAAACGGGGACCAATGAGGGTTCCTCATTCTCAGAGAAATCTGTCGACCAGCAAAAAGCCCTGTAATGAACACCATCAACATCCGTTGCTTCTCTAGATAAAGCTTTGTTCAAGTCACTCTCCAACTGGAATCGAATGAATACGTTATGAGGCTTACTCATGGAGGAAACTACCGGGAAACCAAACAATCCCCATCAGGATCGGATGAAGGCTCTAATGGCATCAAGAGAAGGATGTATACAGAGGAATTTCAGGACAAGAGAAAACCGGAATGGTTCTGCAGACTTCTTGATTTCATCCTTAGAGAACAAAAAACAGAGCTCACCATTAACCACTTTCGGTGCCCTGAACGGCATATCAAACTCTGGAATCGGTTGAGGGGCTGTTGAGACGAGGTCCACGAAGGTCTGAGAACGAACCGTCGAAACCACAGAGCCCACGGCGGCCATAAGAGGTGCAGCCGTACCTGCCTTGGGTTCAAAACCAATCACCCTAATCGCCTAAAAGACCGACCAAAAATTACGGAGTTTTTTTTTTTTAAATATATGCTCTTTATATATAATATGTCCAAGACCTTGTCCACATGCAATGTGAGATTTATTCCTCAACACCCTCCCTTACATACATGCTAGTATTTCTTCTGGTTCTTATCATGGGGTAAGTAGTGTGGGCTTCTATTTGTCTTGTGGCAGACTCTGATATAATGAAAAAATTCACGGGTCTAACTCATCTTATAAAATTGGTTCAATAAGAGAGTGTTGCTTATTTTTTATAAACATGCCTAATATCTTGTTCACAAGTAATGTGTGATTATTTTTCAACAATAATGTGGCCCTAGTGCTCAAAAGGACCACTGCAAACTTTCTTACTATACGGTATACTTCATCATTTATATTACTCATTTTATTCTTTTGTTATAGCACAACATTATACTATCATGTGACTTATTAAAAAAGATTAAAAAAATATATACTTGAAACAAAATAACATCTAAAAATATAAATAAATAAAAATTAAAACTTTAGATTCTCTATACTTTTTTTATAATTGTGTTTTTAATTTTTTTAACAAGTCATATGACACTACATTATCATACCAAATCAAAGAAGCAAAATTAGTTCAATAATTAAGAGGCATAATAGTATTGTCCCTTCACTTTAATGGCAAGGTTTTGGTCAGCCATGTGAAATAGAATCGAGAGACTAAACCAAAATGTCGTCTTTGTACGTAATTCAGTATGCTCACATAATCTTATATATGCTTTCTAGTCTTGATTCTCAGCTGAAACATTCAAAATATTTGAAAATATTGTGGAGATAAGGATTGAGTTATCAACAACTTTGTAAGCAAAGAACATATACTTGTATGTAAACATGAAGATTTTCAATGTTTCATAGAGTTCAGAATGCAGAACAAAACCTTTCAATTTTTTAGAATGCAAATCCCAAAAATATGTTATTAGAACATCAAAACGACATTTCAAATTGGTCATATTCAAAAACCTTTGGCATAGCATGACTAGACATCATCATTTTATTATATAATTTCATATCATATCAGAGACCATGTTTAACCCTCGTGGTAGGGTTGTACTATCTCTGGTGGCCAAACAAGGTAGTATCAAAATATGAATATTCCCCTATTCATTCTCAAAGCCCTGAGTGTGCAGACAGGAAAGGCCACGCAGAAAAATCACTTTGTTTTTAAAGTGGGTGCACTTAGAAACAAAGATCTTAGTACCAACCATATAAGAAAATCGGAATCATAGGATCAGAACTAGAAACAAAATCAGAAATAGAATCAGGATGTCATGCCAAAGGTTTTTCAGATGCCATATCATATTGAACTAGAGTACTGAATATATTCATATACTTTTCACATAATCAAAATAGATTAAAAGCATCTTCATATAACATGTACAAAATTTTCTGATTTCGTATTCACTCTTTTACACAATTTAGAAACAGCATGCCAAAATATTACTCATGTCTACATCAATCGTGTAAGAAAATGCTCTATTTTATACAGATTTCATGAGGAATGTAAAATATATAGCTAATATTATTTTCACATTTCTTTTCAAAACATAATATGCATATTGTTTTTTTATATATAAAATCAACCTCAATTCATTTTCTTTTTTATGCAAAGTCTAGCAGGAACCCTACTTACCTTACTCTTCAATTTTTCTGAATATCCTCACTATAATGCCAAACAAAATTAATCATCACCTAGACATAATTAATACATATTATAAATTAATACAAAATAAATTGGCACATCTAAAATAAACGTCACAACTATACAATATACAACAATAATTTCTAATGTTCCAAATCTTCTAACCCCATTACTACTCAATCACCAAGTGACTTCCCGAATACCATTTAAGGCATTCACACTAAAACGCTCCTTTCAGTCTAGCCCAACTTAAAAATAAGATAATAATGTCTTAATTATAGTAAAATAAAACTCAACCTATAAACAAGGCCCATGTGAGTTCAAGCCCACGTAAAATATAGTTTATGTAACAAGATACAACCAATTAAAGTTAGGTTCAATACTATGGGCAGTGGATAAAATTTGTAAGTCCAAAATATGATGTCTACCATGGATTAACATTAAGGGTATAAACATAACTAGGACGTTTTTTTTTTTAAATAACTTTAAAGGCATATACGTGCTTTACATAAAATGTAAAAGATAAACTTTTAAATTTGTAAATGATAAGCGTTCATTGAGAGGACTAGGGGTTGTGCAACGGAGAACTAATCGAGTAAGGGGCAAAAGGGTGGCTGGGCTAAGGCCAAAGGTGGTGAGCACAGCGGTAGAGTATTGTGTGTGTGTGTGTGTGTGTGAGAGAGAGAGAGAGAGAGAGAGAGAGAGAGAGAGAGTTGTTTGTTGCTATTAACTTAGAGAGGGAGAAAGTGAAACCGAGTAGGTGAGTCTCTGCAAAGTGGTGGAGCTTCCATTGTCGGCAGTGGAGGTGAATTGTCTAGCCTTAGGTTGAATGTGGAGGAGCCTCTGTCACAAGTCTCCGACACTGGTGTAACAAGGGGTGCTAACTGTTTCACGTAGAGCCCACATCAGTTGATCCTCAAACATGGCCATAAGAGAAGGCTGAGCCACTTTTGGTGGTTTCCCAGTGGTTGGGTGAGTGGTACCTGTGCTACTCTGTCTTGGGGTGGCTAGAACCGAGACTTGGGCAGGGGTTTTCTTGCTCTATTTTGAGTTTGGTAGTATTACCCTTGATGATAATATCATGGATTCCAGACCATCCTCACAACTGATACACAATGCCTCATAGCACTAGATTTATTTGTTCTCCTTTCTAGAATGTACTGTAGGTAAAATTGATAGTTATTGTTTGTCTACTGTAGTTTGTTATTCTCTACTATAAATCATTGGACACACAATTGTTTTTCATTCCTTGTAAAGGTCTATATATAGACTCTGTAAATTTTCATTCAATATATAAGGAAATATTATTCTCTCACACATTTTGTCAAACATGGTATTGTCAAACAAGGAAATATTTTTCTCTCACACATTTTGTCAAACATGGTATTAGTTTATAAAATAATATTCTATCTTAATTCCTCTAAAGTGTTTTTGTAATTTAAATGATTTTATGCACTTTGATTAATTTATGATACTTTATCATTTTATATAATGATGAAGAAAATATTATTTTATAAACCTTAGTTTATAAAATAATATTCTATCTTAATTCCTCTTAGTGTTGTATTTAAGTGTTTTATTAATTTAAATGGTTTTACCCTCTCTGAGTGATTTAACGATACTTTATCAGTTTATATAATGATGAATAAATATTTTTTTATAAACTTTAGTTTGTAAAATAATATTCTATCTTAATTCCTCTCAGTGTTGTATTTAAGTGTTTTATTAATTTAAATGATTTTATCCTCTTTGATTAATTAACAGTGCTTTATTATTTTAAATAATGATGAGGAAATATTATTTTATAAACTTTAGTTTATAAAATAATATTCTACCTTAATTCCTCGTAGTGTTTTATTAAAGTGTTTTATTTAAAATAAAACACTTACGCGTTTTCAAATCAGTATTTAAACTTATCGTCGGATCGTTTGAGGATCCTGAAGCGTAGGATTGAAGTTAAATACCCAGGACCCTCTCTTTTCCTCCTCACTTTTTCTCTTTTTCCTTTTCTTCTTCTCTCTCCTCTCTTTCCTCTCCATGGCCGATGTACACATGCATGTTCCTTCCTCCATGTCCGTTCGGTTGAAGCTCCAGCCGGCGCCACCTCCAGCCACCGTGCCTCACCTCCCATACCGGCGTGATCTCCTCCCTCCGGCGAACACAACCTCACCAGTGGTGAGCTACACCGGCCACCGATTCTCTCTCCTTCTCCCTCCAAAGAAATGGGTCTTAAGGCTTTTTCCTCCTCTTTCGACCACCATACACGGCCAAACCGGCCACCAAGCACCACTAATGGAACCACCACATCATGGGCTTCCTCCCTATGTCTTTCTTTCCCTCTAACTCTCACTCTTTCTCAAATGGGTCTCCATAGCCAACCATTCGGTTGCACCGCCGTGCACCACCGTACACGGCCACCCATGGTGTTTCACTACCACCATCTTGTTCCTCTCATCACCATGAACTTCTCCAAGAAATTTCATGGCCAATGGAGCTATGTAGAGCTCTCACTCTCCCTCACTCTCCAAGGCCGAAAAACACTTCAAACGGCCGATCCGCCGCCGTTAGCCACCGTACGACCACCACCTCGCCACCACAGCTCCACCACATGTTCCTCTACCTTTCCCTAGCTTGCCATGAAGTTCTATGGCATTTCGCTATCTCAAGCAACTCCCACCATGTTCGGATTCACTGTTCACGGCATGATGCCGCCGTGCTCCGCTACCTTGGACCACCACGAGGCCACCGTGAGCCTTCCAAGACCATGCCTAGCTATTCTTAGCCCAAACTACCACTTTATGTTGTGGACAGCCACCGTACGCGGTGTTACCGCCACGTACGTTCCTCCGACGCATGATCGTGATGAGCAGCGAGCGACGCACGGGTTATCCCGTCGATGGTATAACCCTCTATCCTTAGTTATTTATGTTTAACGTAGTTGATTTGGTTAGTTGTAGACTGCGTAGTTGTGTTTGTGGAGTTCGCTGCGTAGTTGTGTTTGTGGAGTTCGCTGCGTAGTTGTGAAGTGAAGTGTGGTTGTGAAGTGTTGGGCTTGATTGTGTAGTATTGTGGACTGTGCTGTGAAGTATGGGTGTGAGATGGATGCCGTAGTTGGGATACGGCGTGTAGTGTGAAGAGAGTACGGGTGAAGCATACTCTGTGTAATGCAGTGACGCGCCGGGTGACGTGCACTGTAGTGATGTGTGGCGTAGAACGAAAGGAGTACTCGTGGAGCGTACTCCGTGTTGTATGGCGAATGCACCGTGTGATGTGCATCGTGTTGATAAGTATTATAGTGAAAGGAGTACGCGTGTCGCGTACTCCATGTCGCGTAGCGACGCACCGTGAGGTGTGTATCGTAGTGATGGGTGTTGTAATGTGAATGGAAGAGAGTTCACATGAGTGTACTCTGTACTAGGTCGTGATACACCGGATGGTGTGTCACGAAGGGTTGGATGATGTAACAGAGAAGTGTGGAGTGTATGGTGCAACGTCGGGAAACTATGTAACAGTGTCCCGAAGCAATGGTGATGTGGCTGTAGTCCAAGGTAACGGATGTTGCCTGAGGCTGACTTGTGGCTGAAGGTATGTGTGAAGCGGTGGAAAAAGGTATCAGAGAGTGCCGCGGAAGCATGATGGGCATCGTTCTATTAATTGGGAATGTGCCCTGAGCTGCATAATGTAACAGAGGTGCATTTGTGGATGCAGTCCTCTTGTTAAGTGGCAGGAACTGTGTAACAGTATCCAGAAGCAGTGGTGATATGGCTTATAGTTTGTGGTGACGGGTGTCACCTTGTGGTTGACTATAGCTAAGAGTATATGGAAGTGGTGAAAAGGTATCAGAGAGTGCAGCAGAAGCATGATGGGCCCCGTATGGTAACTCGAGAATCTGTCTTGAGCTGCATAATGTGACAGAGGCACATTTGAGGATAAAGTCCTCTTGTCAAATGGCGGGAACTGTGTAACAGTGTCCCGAAGTAGTAGTGATGTGGCCTGTAGTCCAAGGTAACAGGTATTGCCTTGAGACTGACTTGTAACTGAGAGTATAAGGAAGTGATGGAGAAGTATCAGAGCGTGCAGCGGAAGCATGATGGGTATCATGACGTGACTCGGGATTAGTCTTGAGCTGCGTGATGTGACAGAGGTGCAATTGTGGATGCAATCCTCTCCCATCAAGTGTTGGGATGAACTTGTACAGAGTCGGAAGTAGGAAGAATCCTATCAACCGGGTTTGAGCAGGTTGGTATTGGAGTATGGAGCTTGTTTATACAAGTAGGTGCTCTATGGAGCTATAAGTTGCTCTTAGGTGATAGAATGGGAGTAAGATACAAGTGTCTCTGACGAGACACGTGTACCGGATAGGTTTACCATATGTAATGGGTAATCTGTCCTGATCATGGTTACATGGTGTATTAGCCCGAGAGTTGGCTGACTTGATGTAGCCTGAATGGATGGGAATGAGGATGTAGTATGGGCTAGGATACGTGAAGGTGGTAACGGGTAAATAGTCTAAGGTTGGGACGCATGACTCTGTCGGTCGGAATCATGCGTCAGATTGTGGAAATAGAAGAACGAAACGGAGGTCTTAGTGTCTTAACCCTAAGGTGAATCACAAGGGTTCGCTTTAAGGAATAAGACCTGGAAGGTTTTAGTATAGTAAATGGCATATGAGAGCCCAGGAATGGACGGAGAGTGTTCCAAGTGAGGCGTAGTTCTATGTTTAGAATAGTTACTTATGCATTTAAATAGATGATGATGTAAGGTTATGTGTATGCATGTAGGTTGCCATCTGACAAGCACAAGAATGGACTGCATGGAATGAGTATGGCATGAAGTCCAAGTAAGTATTACATTCATACTATTCTAGAGTCTTTATGTACATAAACGAAGAAGAAGAAGAAGAAATGCTTTTTAACTAAAGGGGAAAACGAAGAAGAAACGTAAGTTTTCAAGTATAAGTACGTATCGGCCTTTCCTTGGCAGCCGCTCTTTACGCACCCAAAGTATGTACGTGTATGCATGTGAATGGATGCTATAAGTAGTACGTATTGTATGTATTTTCATGAAAAGGAAACGAAATGAAGCCTTAAAAGACGCAAGAACCGTTAAGGAACGTAAGGAAAGAAAAGAAAGAAAACAAAATTTTAAAATAACTCTCTTTCTTTTATCTCGAGGAAAACTTATTTCAAAATGTCTTTTACAAAATGAAAGAGAGGAAAACCTTTTTCTCAAATAAAACTCTCACGAAACGTAAGAAACGAATGAACGTAAGAACAGTAAGAAATATAAGAACCGTAAAGAAAGAACGGACTGTAAAGGACGAAAGGACTGTAAAGGAAAGAGCGGACTGAAATGGATGATGTATGAAGATACGTAAGGACCACATGGACTGAAAAGGATATGGTACCAAAGAATGGATTGAACGGGGCAGATTGCAATGCCGGGTAAGTAGTACTGGTAGTGCACCCAGTGCTGCACCCTGACGGAATGGATTCCCAAACCCACGGCCACGGGCGGAATCAGGTCCAAAAGACCGCTAACCCCAACACACGGGGCGTAACAGTGTGCTATGGGCCAAATGAAAGAGAAAAGAAAGAATGTATGCATGTTAAGGATGAATGCATGTATGAATGGATGAACGGAAAGCATAAATGTACGTAAGGAAAGATGAACGAATGAATGCATGTATGCATGGATGTATGTATGTAAAAAGAACGAATGCATGAAAACGTTCTTTAAGAAATGAAGGCAGCGAAGCGTGGGGAACTGTTTGAAAGAAGAAAGCACATTTATAAAGAAAACCCCACCTCGCAACGTTTTAAAACGAAAAGAAAGGCGTATGCATGCTATGTACGATATGTATGTACGGAATGATGAATGCATGATTGAAAATCTATGTTATGATATTTTAACTGTATGAAGTAATGCTTACGAGTCATCGACTCATTTTAGTTTTTATGTGTGCCCTTCCAGGCACAAGATGAGCATGACAGGTCAGGACGGACACAGCCCAAGGGGGAAGAGCACGAAGGCCTAGGCAAGATGTTTTTATATGAAAACTTAAATTATGAAAGCTAATGTTTTCCGCTAAGTCTTTTAATAAAGAAAAATGAATTTTATTTATAGCATGGAAGTCTTTTGTATCCTGGCATGAATGGAAAAGAAAAGAAAAAGGAATAGTAATTCCCGTTAATTTTTATCAAAATCGATATGAGAAGGACCCACCATAAGAACGGGCATTACAGAAATGACTGGCGGAATCATTTTGATTGTCAGAATTTAAGTCCAAGTTCATGTCAAGAAGTTAAGAATAAGTAATCATGGTAATCTCATGAGATAAGAACACACCATCATGGTAACTCCATGAGATAAGAATAAGCAATCATGGTGACCCCATGAGATAAGAATAAGTTTAAGATCAAGTCCACGTTAAGTTAAGTTTCAGATCAAGTTCATGTTATGTTATGTTATGTTCATGTACATGTTATGTTCATGTTCACGTTAAGTTTCAAGTTCATGTTCATATCATGTTATGTTCATGTTCATAATATGTTCAAGCTCGCGCTCATGTTATGTTATGTTCATGTACACGTTATGTTTCAAGTTCACATTCATGTCCTGTTATGTTCATGTACATGTTATTTCAAGTTCATGTTCATGTTATGTTATGTTCATGTTTACATTATGTCTCAAGTTTACGTTTATGTCATGTTATGCTGAGGTTTATGTTAAGTTCAAGTTCATGTTTATGTTATGTACGTTCACGTTCATGCTATGATTCAAGTCCATATTATGTTTGGGTTCTAAGTTCAACTGGTGTTTTCTAGGTGTCCAACGAGGTCCTCCCTCTCTCTAGAAAGGTGGGGTGGTTTCTCTCTAAGTTTCTTGAAACTCAAAGGTTCTCTCTTGGACTCAGTCCGAAGAGATTAAGAAGGATACTTCATAGATTGTCATCGTTCACAGACGTCTTTTACTGGTGTAGTTCTAAGATCAGTCTTAAGTCTCATGGCAGAGGAACTAACGAGTCTGTACGAGGGACTCTGTCTCACTGAAGTAGAAAAACAAGAAGTTCTCATTCCTCAATAGGAGATATTGTTGTCTAGAGAAAAAAACAAAAGATGCATAACAACGTTGGTTGTAGCTGAGAAGGAGGTGAACAAAGGCACTTTTCAAGCTACAATGAGTAAGGTTTGGCAAGTAACAGGACTGGTATCCTTTAAGGACCTTGGGCCCAACAAGTTTCTAGTAAAATTTCAAAGCATCATGGAGAAGACGAGGGTCCTGACGGGGCATCCTTGGTCATTTGACAGATTTCTAGTCTGCCTACAAGATTGTGAAGGATGCTTGGCACCTAAAGATTTCTCCTTCTTAAAGGAGAATTTTTGGGTACGGCTTCATGACCTCCCATTTGCAGGGATGAATAAAACTATGGGGGAGAAACTGGGTGCGGCAATAAGAGAGGTCCTAGCAGTGGATGTTGATACAGGTGGACTAGCATGGGGTAGCTTCCTTAGGGTGAAAGTTCAAGTTAACATTACCAAAGCTTTCTTAAGAGGTATTTTTATCAACATGGGGGCACAACGTTTCTAGATTCCATTCAAATACGAACGTCTACCTTTATTTTGCTTTTAGTGTGGGGTAATCAAGCATCCGGGACCAACATGTCCAAACCCTTCGCAAGAAGGTAAATTTTAGGAAGGAGTAAGAGCTCAATATGGTCCTTGGCTGCGTGCCAACCCCCCAGTGAGAAGCAACCAGACTTACACAAAGAAGGAAGATGAATCTGCAGGTTCAGGAGATTGGTGCCAAAACAACCAGGAACCTAGCAAGTACGAGGATGAAGAACCGGGGAGTGGTGTAAAAGGTAATAGTGCTGAGACTTCCAATCACATTGATAGAGGAAGCTCTAACACTTACATTTCTCAAAGTCCTTTTTTGAGAAGGGGTAACAGGCCTGGTGATACAGGAAAGAATGGGCTCTTTGACCAGGTAACTCCATCTACTCTCAAGCTCCCCCATACTCACCCTCATATGCATCTAGAAGAACCTAACGTGTCAAGGATAGACTCTCCAGTTATTTCCCCCCATATAGCTTTCAACTCTTTCGGGATTGGTAGCCCAAGTAGGGAAGAAACTCTATTCAGTTCTCCCTCTCAAACCTCTCCTCGTAAGCCCCTAAAAGTCGGCCCAGCTAAAAGAGGGGCCACTTGGAAGAGGAGGGCTAGAGGCCTTGGTATACCAGCCCATCATGGCCCATGTGATACACCAATGTGGGAGCCTAGCAAGCCCAAACATAAAAAGAGGACTGGAGAGACCCCTCCAAGACCCATCATGACTAGGAAGAGATCTAAGCAAGCAAGCATGGTAGAGGCTACTCAGCAGCCCCGCTAGTCCCGATCAAACACCTAGCTTGGAATTGTCGAGGGCTTGGGAACCCTCGGACAGTTCGTGAGCTTCATCTTATGGTGAAGGACAAGAGCCAGAGTTTGTTTTCCTAAGTGAGACTAAATGTAAAAGAGATAGAATGGAAAGCATCAGAAACAAACTGAAGTGTGACCACAACTTCATTGTTGACTGCGTGGGAAGAAGTGGTGGCCTTGCTTTCCTCTAGAGGAAAGAGGTGGAAGCTGAGTTAAACTCTTACTCTAATCACCACATCTCATTGACCATTCATTCTTCATCAATAGAAAAAATTTGGATTCTTACAGGTTTTTATGGACAACCAGTTGCTGCTAGAAGGAAATAAGCTGGAACGTGATTCGACTTATACAATCCCACATCCATAGTCCTTGGTTATGTCGGGGGGATTTTAATGAAATACTCCTACAAGAAGAACAATTTGGATCCCATGCTAGACCTTTCCAACAAATGGAAGCCTTCAGGACATTTACTGAGGAATGTGGCTTGATGGACATTGGCTTTATTGGTGAATGATATACATGGTGCAATAGAAGGGAGGGTATAGATTTTACAAAAGCCCGTTTGGATAGAGCCTTTGTTAAAAAGGAGTGGATGGAACTCAAGTACCTCAACTCAATTCATGTCTTACCAGTTCAGTGTTCTGATCATAACCCCATTCTTGTTACCTTTTCAAGCGCTGGTTCAGAAAAAATCCATAGACCCCGAGTTTTCAGATATGAAGCAGCATGGGGTAAGAGAGAGGAATGCAATCTCATTGTCCAACAAGCTTGGCTTCAAAGTCAATCCTACAGTCCTAAGGATGCTACCTCTCGAGAAGGCCTTAAAGAATGCAGAGATAAGTTGAAAACTTGGAGCAGGGAAACCTTCAAAGAACAAAAAAAGAAGCTCACAGAAAAAAGAGAGAGCTTAAGGATGTTACAGGAAGTTAATACTGGACAATTCAATGAACAGATCAAACAAATACAGACAAAGATGGATAAATTATTAGAGGATGAAGAGCTAAAGTGATGTCAAAGGGCCAAGCAAAGGTGGCTCAAAGAAGGAGACAGAAACACAAAAGTACTTTCACCAATGTGCCTCACACAGGAAATAGGTGAACTCCATTAGGAGTATAGCCAACGAGGATGGTATTATAGTCAATAACCAGGAGGGAATAACTCAGGCATTTCAAGACTTTTATATGAACCTCTTCTCTACTTCTACCCCTAGAGGTAGTTCTGCCTTACTTCAGTCTTTCCAACCTCGAATTACAGCTGAAATGAATAGGTCATTAACCAGACCTTATTCCAAAGAGGAAATTGAAAATGCAATCTTTGATATGAACCCACTAGGTTCCCCGGGACCTGATGGGTTCCCAGCTACATTCTACCACCAGTATTGGGCAACAGCTGGAAAAGGAGTTACTGAGGCAGTTACTGAATACCTGAACACAAGGAAAGGCTTCAAAGACATTAACCACACCTTTATCTCCCTTATACCAAAGAAGAAAGCCTCAAGTCTGTTACAGTCTTTAGACCTATAAGTCTATGCAATGTCTTTTATAAGATCATTGCTAAGGTGCTAGCAAACAGACTAAAACTCATTCTGCCAAGTGTAATATCTTCTACTCAAAGCGCATTTGTGCCAGGGAGATTAATCTTAGATAACGTGGTGGTGTCTTATAAACTCCTGCACTCGATGAAGCACATACTTAAAGGCAGGTTTAATGGATACATGGCCCTCAAGTTCGATATGAGTAAAGCATACGATAGAGTAGAATGGAGTTTTCTACAAACGACAATGCTTAGAATGGGCCTTGATAGAAATTGGGTGGAATTGGTGATGAACTATGTCATAACAGTAAGCTACTCAATCCTAGTGAATGAAATCCCTCGAAAAACTTTCCAACCAACAAGAGGCATCCGACAGGGAGACCCCTCTCTCCATATCTCTTCATTATCTGTTGAGAGATACTAACCTTTTGTCTGAATCAGGCTGAAAAACAAGGGGTAATAACAGGAATTCCAGTTGCAAGAGGTGCCATGATAGTTACTCAGCTATTTTTTGCAGACAACAGTTTAGTATTTTGCAAATCCAACCCAGAGGAGTGGAGTAGATTGCATCATACATGAGCTCTTATGAACTGGCATTTGGGCAGCGCCTAAACCTTGAAAAGACATCCATCTTCTTCAGCAGCAATACCAAGCAAGACATACAACTGTCTATTTTAGAGCTAGCAGGAATCAAAGTATCTGGAGCCTTTGACAAATATCTTGGCTTACCATCTTATGTTGGAAGAAATAAACAAAAGGCCTTTAGTTCATTGCTAGACAAAATGAAAGGCAAGATTACTAATTGGAGAACCAACATGCTGTCACAAGGAGGCAAAGAAATTTGATAAAATCAGTATTATAGTCCATTCCCACGTATAGCATGGGCATCTTTCTGCTGCCTAGAGTCATCCTAAGAAGGCTTAACCAACTCCTATAGTACTTCTGGTGGGGCCAAAAGGAGAACAGATCCAAAATTCATTAGATCAATTGGAAGGCTCTAGGGAAATCTAAGAATAAAGGGGAATTAGGGTTCAGGGACTTCGAGCAGTTCAACCTTGCTTTACTTGCAAAGCAAGGATGGAGACTCATACAAAACCAGTCTTCTCTTGCTGCACAGGTGTTAAAAGCTAAATACTTTCCCAACTCAAGCTTCTTCTCAACTAGGAAGAGAGTCACAGATTCGTATGTTTGGAAAAGCTTCCTTGCAGCTAGGCCTATCCTTGAGGAGGGCCTGTTATGGAAAGTAGGTAATGGTCAAAAGATAAAAATTTGATTTGATAAATGGATACCAAGGCCTTCATCTTATAGGATACAATCCCTAGTAAGCATACTAGACTATGAGGCACCAGTAGCTCAACTCATCAACTCAGAAACCATGCAATGGGACCGTTCTCTAATTTACTCAATTTTTTCAGAAGAGGAGGCAAGGATAATCTGTAACATTCCTATTGTCCATGCAGAAACCAAGATGTTCTCTCTTGGAGATGCTCAAGCAATGGAAAGTTCTTTGTTCGTAGTGCCTATCACCTGCAGGGTACAATGAAGGGGGAAAGGATGGGACAATCCTCTATGCAGAACCTTGGCTTGAAATTCTGGGAAAAGCTATGGAGCCTCAAGATCCCTAATGGGACAAAATCCTTCCTCTCGAGAGTAGCCCTAAAGTCCCCACCTACGAACCTCAACCTGGAAAAGAAGAAAGTGGTGGAATCCCCCTTGTGTCCTCTTTGTCTTAATGTTCCTGAATCAGTTTCCCATGCTCTATGGTCCTGCAGGGCATCTCAAGATGTGTGGTATCTAAGCTTGAGAAGACCACAGAAATTGAGTATCCTGGAAGGGCCATTTAGAGAACTTCTTGAACTTATGCTGGACCAATTACCTCCAGAGGAAATCTGTGAAGTGGCTGTAACTACTAAGCTCTTGTGGCACAGAAGAAACTTCTATGTATTTGAGAATCCTTTACTTCACCATCCCAACTCTAACAAGATTCAGGTAGAGCTATCCCTTCTTAGATCATGGCATGAAAATAGAACACTAAAGCAGTTGAATCAAGAAATTTCCAGTAACCAGTGGACACCCCCCCCCCCCCCCCCCCAATAGGTGTCTTCAAAGCTAATTGGGATGTTGCAATAGATAAGGAAAATTCAAAGGTTGGAATTGGTGTGGTAATCTGAGATTCTAAAGGCTACATTACAACTACTCTATGGTCAAGCAAAGTAATGACCCCGAATCCCATGCTTGGGGAAGCTGGACCTCAGCTGGGTTTAAACAAAGTCATGCTTGAAGGTGATTCCCTAGCGATAGTCAAGGCGGTTAAACACTTAGAAGAAAGCTGGACCTCAACTGGTCTCATAATTAGGGATATCAAGCTCTTTCTCTCTGAGATCAGCAGCTGGTCTACTAGACATATTTCTAGGAACGACAATAGTATTTCCCACTATTTGGCCAAGCATGCTCTATCATGCTTGGATGAATGTATTTTGATTGAGGATTATCCTCCTTGTATTCAACATTTGATTCAATGAATGAATGATCTACCTTTCAAAAAAAAAAGTCCATGTTATGTTTCAAGTTCACGTTCATGTTATGTTGCTAGTCCATGTTATGTTTTAAGTTCAAGTTCATGTCATGTCAAGTCAAGATCAGTTCACGCTTTAGTTCAGGTTATGTCAGTTATGCTATGCTATATGTTAAGTTATGTTATGCTTACTTACGACTTTAATTATACATTCATGCTTTTACTGCCACGCATGCATCATTAACCTGTGTCTGTGTGAAAGTTTCCTGCTAACTTACTAGGATTTGTAATCAAATCTCATTGTGGTAGTCTCAACTATCATTCTCCCCTGAATCGTAGATCTTGTTACAGGACCTGAAGGAGAATAGGAATCCGACCAACTGAACACTGTCGACTAAGCTACAGTGCAACGTCGATGATGACATAGTAATTAACTTGGGTTACTACTTGTACTTATAGAGTTTTATCTCCAGTACTCTTTTGATCACAACCATTTTGGACTAGTGTTGTGATCATGGCTATTTAGTATGCCTTTATGTATGAAGTATGTTTCAAGTATTTGAGATATTTTTAGTTTGGTGCACAGTATTGCTAAAGAAAAAAAAAATTATCCGCTGCGAATATTGCATAATGCTAGATGCATGTTAGGAACATTGCATCTTATATGTCATGAACGGGGGCATGTAACATTGTGTTGCATGTCCCGATACTTTAGATGTCTGTTCGATCCCAAGTGGAATCTTGGGGCGTCACATTCTCCCACTCTTAATAATCAATCACCTTATTTCATGGTTCATAAAAAAGAACCCGACTATAATTTCTTGAAGGTATTTGGTTGTGAATGTTGGCCAAATCTACGCCCATACTCACCAAATAAACCAAATTTTCATTCAACCGCCTACTTATTCTTAGGCTATAGCAATATTCATAAAGGCTACAAAGTGCCTTGATCTCACTACCAACCGCCTTTACATTTCGCGTGATGTTTGCTTCCATGAGACATGTTGCGCCTAAACTTTAACTCAAATTAATTAACCAAACTTTAGTGCAGTTTTACCTGCAAGTATACAAGTGTTGTAGTAGCTTACAGGATTGAATCCACAGGGATTGACTTATGTGAAAAATTCTCTCAAACAAATGAAAATAAAATACTAAAAGAGATGTGTGATTGAAACTAAAATGAGATTATAGAAATGATGATTTTTATCGTGACAAAACAAAACTAAAATGATAAGCTGTATTGATATTGGAAAAGACTAAGGTTTCGAGGATCCGTCTAATAATTTAAAATATTGTTTCCGATCGAATTACTTCAATTAAACTAGAATAATGATTCCGTTTAATTGGAAGATTTAGCATTTAAGATCAAGAAAAATAGTTACGAATGATCGAGCATGAACGATTGATGATTAAAACGCTTACAAATTTATTTTACAAATTTATTTTTCAAGCATTCACTGTATTCTGAAATCACAATAAATCAAGAAAAATATATAGATAACCAAAATATCCAATAATAAAATCATTCAATCGATCAAGCTCGCAAAATAAATTTGTCGTCGATCCGAAAATAATTTTCAAAGTATTAAACTTCACCTCTAACCTTAGTTTGAAAATTTAACCAAACATATTCATTACAAATGCTATAGAAATTAAATAAACATTCTTCATTAGCAAACTAAAATAAAACACAATAAATACTAGAAAACAACTTAGAAACAATAAAATCTGAAAACCAGCCGACTCCTTTGTTCTTCGTCTAAACCAATAGACCTTTGTGCAAACTAACGTCCACTCTCCCTCTCACGTAAAAGAGTATAGCCCAGAAAATAATTTGGAATCTCCTACCGACTCCCTCAACTCCCAACGTTTATACTCTAGCAAAATAAATTCCCTCCACCGACACTCCCTTTCCTCAACTCCCACTTCCAGCTCTCTCTTTCCACTGAAATAAACTCCACCCAATGAAATTCCTCCAGCCCGTCTAACCAATTCCCTTCCTCCAGCACGTCCCTCTCTATTTAATCCTCACTTTTCTTCAATTCCCTTCCCTCACGTCTCCCTCTCTATAACCGACTCTCTCTTTTCAACTCCAATTAATTCCATCCGTCCAGCACATCTCCTACTCCTCTCTCAATTTCTGCTCTCCTCCATTCAGCCAATTCCCTTCAATTAAATACTCAATGACCGACTCTTTCCAGCCCAGAATTTTCTCTCAATCTCCACGTATCCACTTTACTTTCAGCCACCTCCCATTAATCCAGCCGACACTCCCCTTCAATCAAGCATCCTCTCTCCCTTTCTTTCTTTTGTATTTTTCTTTTCATTCCTCACTTTCCGTAAATTACTCTTCTTTGTTTCTATGTAAAAAAAATAGCTGCCACTAGCTCACCGAAAGCTCTCTTCAATCATGTAAACTTGTCGTGATCTCTTCTTCCAAATCAATCAAGCACCGAAACATGCACGGCTCTCTACGTCCAAACTCTCAAGCTGAAAAATCCAACTCTCTCACGTCTCTTTTCTCTCTTTTCTTATTTTTCGGCTCTTTTTATCTTTTTGTTGAAACGTGGTTCCGTTTGCATGCAATTTCCATTTTGGTTTGCCGCGAAAGAAGCCTCCTTTTGTTTACTTTGTGTCGCATTTGTTTGTCCACCAAAAACCATTTTCATTTTGTCTCTTTTTGGAAAGCTATCCTTCCTTCTCTTCATTCCTCTCAATTAGTATGCGCTTTTGGTCGGATCCAATGTGAATTTTATTTAAGCTGAAAATAAAGAAATAAAAATAACACTTGAAATAAATTAAAAAGAAAATAGATTATAAAAATATATATTATATATGTGAGGAAATATTGTTTAAATAAATCATAGTTATAAAATTAAGCATAAACATGATATTAATCAATTAAAGATCACGACTCGATGCTTATTAACTATTTTTTCATCTAAAACCAATAATAATGTTTACGAAGCAATTGAAATACATTCGTTTTAAATAACTAAAATATGCAAGTTGACAGCTCAAACAAGACATCCTTTCCTTACAAACATATCACACGGCCCACTTCAACCACAACGGTTTCCTCATCTCACATTCCCTTACCCATTTTCCCAACATCTATTCTAAGCTCATTTCCTGGTACCTCTTCTCTTGGTCTATCTACATCCAAACCGCCATCACCATCCTTACTAGGTCCTGGCCCATCACAGCCTAGCATCCTTTCTAACCTTCCTAGTCCGTTAATACCTTCATCTTCAACCTTTGACACCCCTATTCCTCCCAACCCCGATTCCCCCACTGCATCTCCAGATCCAGTTTTGTCTTCCTCAATTCTTGCCCCTCCATGCTCCTCTATCATCACTCACTCTACCACCAACTCTCTCCAACCACGTATTGCCATTGATGGAACCATTCCGTACCCTTCTCGACATTGTTTTATCACTATTTCTACTGTGCCTAATGATCCTTCAAGTTACTCTACGGCTTCTAAATTCTCGCAATGGCGTGACACTATGGCTCAAGAGTACATTGCCATCATGAAAACACCTGGAGTCTTGTACCGCCTGTCAATATTTCTAATGTGCTTGGTTGCCTGTGGGTTTACAGAATCAAAACAAACATTGATGGCTTGTTTGAGAGGAGAAAGGCGCGGTTAGTTGCAAACGGATTCCAGCAATAAGCTGGAATCGACTACAACGAGACCTTCAGCCCTATAGTTAAGCCAACCACCATATGCCTCATCTTGTCCCTTGCTGTTACAAAAAAATGGCCACTATGGCAATTGGACATCTAGAATGCCTTCCTGCACGGCACACTCACTGATGAAGTCTACATGCAACAACCACAAGGCTTCATCGATCCCGTTCATCCCAATTATGTATGCAAGCTCCATAAGGCTCTGTATAGCCACAAATAGGCCCCACGTTCTTGGTTTGCTGAACTCGGCTCTTGGCTTCTTAATTATGGCTTCATTGCATCTAAAGCTAACCCATCATTGTTTACGTTTCATCATGATCATACAACAATATTTCTGTTGGTCTACGTCGATGATATAGTCATCACGCCTTCTCATATGTCAACTATAACTGCTCTGATTCATGCTCTCCATGCCTTCCCTATAAAGGATCTTGGCAATTTCTCCTTCTTTATGGGAATTGAGGTCTATTACACTAAGCAATGACTGTTGTTGACACAATGCAAGTAATTATGACCCTTCTAACTGGAAGCAACATGCTTCATGCCAAATCAATGATGTCACCCATGGCTACTTCCTAAAGTTATCAAAATTTGATGCCCCTAATTGTGAAGATACCACTTTATATAGAAGCTTGGTTGGTGGTTTGCAATATCTGTCATTAACCTGACTTGACATATCCTTCTCTGTCAACTAGGTATGTTAGTTTCTTCATGCTCCAAAAGCTACGCATTGGAAGGTTGTCAAGAGAATTCTTTGATACCATAAAGCCACTATCAATCATGGGCTACTCTTTCAACCCCAATCCACCTTCACCCTTCAAGCATACTCTGACGCTGATTGGGGTTGATGTCCAGACAATTGTAGATCAACAGGAGGCTATTGCATATATATTGGGAAGCATCTACTTTCATAGAGCTCAAAGAAACAAAAGACTGTGGCTAGATCCTCAACAGAGGAGGAATACAAAGTTGTTGCTGCCTAGCTGCTGAACTTATCTGGATACAAACACTTATCAGCAAGCTTGGTATTTCTCTTCCTCAATCTCCAATTCTTTAGTGTGACAATCTTGGAGCAACATACCTTTCAGCTAACCCTGTTTATCATTTAAAGACCAAACACATGGACAAAGAATATCATTTTGTCCGAGATCATGTTGCTGCCAAAATGCTTCATGTATCATTCATCAGTTCTAAGGATCAGATTGCAGATGTCCTAACCATGCCCTTGCTTGCTAAAAAATTTCTACACTTCAAGTTGACTCTCAATGTGGTTGATACCCCTTTGGATTCGAGGGGGCGTATTACCCTTGATGATAATATCATGGATTCCAGACCATCCTCACAGCAGATACACAATGCCCCATAACACTAGATTTATTTGTTCTCTTTTCTAGAATCTACTGTAGGTACAATTGATAGTTATTGTCTGCTGTAGTTTGTTATTCTCTGCTGTAAATCATTGGACACACAACTGTTTTTCATTCCTTATAAAGGTCTATATATAGACTCTGTAAATCATCATTCAATATATGAGAAAATATTATTCTCTCACACATTCTGTCAAACAGGTAGAACAGAGGCTTTGGCTGGTAGTGATGGTGCAAAGCAGTAGCGCACGACAAGGCTTTGGATTCACGATTTGGCTATTCCCTTAAGGGTGGTGCTTCTATGTGATGCTTCTCATGATTGTTGATTCATGGCATTGCGTGTTGGGTGGCAGCAGTTTTGAAGGGTGCAGGTGGTCGTGCGTAATCGTGCCACTTGGTGGTTGTCATGGCCTTGGGTGTGGGAGGACTGGGTTGTGTGCATAGGGATTGTTTGGTTTACAGTGGGTGATGCAAGTTTGTGGGGCAGATGATGTGGCTAGGCTCATTGGTGTTGGGTCTCAAGTGGTGGCCACTGGTGGTCTACAACAAACGAGAGAGAGAGAGAGAGAGAGAGAGAGAGAGAGAGAGAGCAACCTAAGAGAAAATATAAGGGCGTTGGGCAGGGAGAGCAGTTGTGGGGAATGAGAGAATTTGAGCAAAAAGGGTCACAGATAGATAGAGATACAGTTGAGGGTGGGACGTGAATGGGAGAGGCAATTTCGAAGGAGAGAAAAAAACTAGAGAGAGAGAGAGATAGAGAGAGAGAGAGAGAGAGATAAATAGAGAGGCAAAACCTTTCGGGAGTAGGGAAGGAAGAAATAAACTGAAGGAAAAAAAAAGGAAATAACAAAGAAAAAAGAGAACTTCCCTAAACAAAGCTGTTTTCGGCCCTCAATAGCTAGGTTTCTCCCGAACATGGCCTGGGTCTAGGCTTGGGATTTCAGTGACCCTGGCCCTACAGCTTGGGTGCTACAAAATATGTGGAGAAAATTACTATACCAGTCATTGGACCATGTTCCTTTTCTTCATATTTGTCCCTGTTGTAAAACAGAAATAAAGGTTTCAAGATTGTATCTTGGATATTGCTCATATATTACAGAGTAATTCTACTTATAAGTCGATATGAAATACGCATTATTCACAATATTCAAAATTTTAAATTTTTCTGATAAATTAATTGATGCCATGTCACCATTATAGAAAGTGTGCCTTCACAGTTAACTTTGCAAATATAATTTTTCGGTATTAAAATTATTCCTTAGGCCAAATTCTATGGATTCAATGACATAAGTTATTGATGTAAGCATTCATTGTCATGTCATGACAAATTATATATATATATATATTTATAGACACACTAGTAGTAGAGTAATGTGCAAGGCACATTCTTTTAGTTGGGGATAAAATATTATGGAAATAATTATTTTTTACCAATAAGCAAAATGTGATTGGAAGTGCATAATAATTACGTTCTATTTGGGGGGTACTAAGTAAAAGAGCAATATATCAAAATAGATTATAGCTTTAATAGATTATAGCTTTATAGCTTTAATAGATTATAGCTTTATACAAGTCTTGTTAAATATTTTTAACATGAACATTAATAATTGGATTTTTGATTTTATATGATCTCCAATAATATAATAACAATTAAATAACATATCTTTCTACATCTATGTTCAATGAAGAATTTGATCTAGATATGAGAGAAAGATTATCCTAACAACTTTACCTCCAAGTGTCTCCTGATGGCTAGAGGCATAATCATGTTGTAGGTGAGAACCCTTGAACTTCTCAGTTCTATTTATAGATTTCTGATCATCAAGAAATCTCAAACTTTTTTGTTTGACTATAATTAGAGATATAGAGTTTTAGTCTTATCTCTTAAGAGTTTTTTTTTTTTTAATTCCATTATAACTTATCTATTAATTGATAAGTTTTGACCTATTCCAAACTCTATTAAAATGGGTGTGTGGGACATAAAATTTAAATAAAATTCTTACATTCTCCCACTTGGTCTCTACACCCATAAAATAATATTTTTCATTCATGGGTTTATCACATGAAATTAATCATACTGCGCAAATTTATTTCCTGAAACTTTCATAGCTTAAAATACATTTCATGAGTTTCGTAATATCAATGTTAAGTCAACTACCAATGCGAGTCATGTCGGTCCTCTGTTATATAACCAACAAATTTTCTTCCATGTACCACAACTCCAGTAACTAATTTAACACGATCTTTAATTGTGACAATTAAAGCTAATACCGTGATGTCTTGGGTTCCAATTTATGTCTACTGAAGACATTATCTTGTTGTTATTTATTCATACCATTTAATGTACATATAAAATGGAAGGATAAGAAAACAGAAACAACCATAATAGATATCTTTCATTGTCCAATAACAAAATACTCGGCATATCAATAATCTCTGAAACATGTTCACATTATGGGTATAAGCATAGAACCCAACTTTTAAACATGCTCTTTAAATTATAATCATTAACACACTATTGATATGGACATATTTGTTTATGTACTTTCTCCTTAACACTTCGGTATTTAAAATTTTGTTAAATACTCATCATTCGGAGAAACAACTACTCTGAGGAATTATTGCCATACATTCTTAGTGGCTTGGCTATAAGTCAACAATTTCAAGTCCTAAAATCCCCAGTCATATACTATACACTATGGCCTCAAAGCAAACCATAAATTTAGTCCCCATTGCACATGAAACAGTAAGAGATTTTCCTCATACTTTTTCATAAAATAATTCTACTAGATAGCAAAATACATAAACATAACTGTATTTTTTTATCATTAGAGTGATTCCACAAAATAGGGTCTGAATATCCAGTTACCTTAAGAACATCAATTCTTCTTAAAACAACAATATTGTAACAGCCCGCTAAAATTATCAGTTTTGGATTATTTCCCGACAGCAATCACATCTCTCTCGTCTTTACCCTCATCTGGAATCACGCATATAGATTATCTTTTCCGTAAATCACGTAATTTGTTCTTCACCGACAACTGTAAAATCATGAACAGTTTTATCCTAAGCATTGTACCTCGATGGCGTTTTTCCGGATCTTATCCACCGAATTTCAAAGTATTAGATAAGCTTGTTTTTAAAATAGCACAATTATAATAATTTAATGAGCTCTGAAAATATTATAATTGTGGATAATTATTTAGATTAAATATTTTATTTGTTTTAAGATATTAAGAGGTTTAATTTTACGTTGAAAATTCTTATTTAAATTTAAGTGTTTTATGCACTTTGATTAATTAATGATACTTTATCATTTTATATAATGATGAAGAAAATATTATTTTATAAACCTTAGTTTATAAAATAATATTCTATCTTAATTCTTCTCAGTGTAGTAATTAAGTGTTTTATTAATTTAAATGATTTTATCCTCTTCGATTAATTAACGGTACTTTATCATTTAATATAATGATGAAAGAAATATTATTTTATAAATTTTAGTTTATAAAATAATATTCTACCTTAATTCATCGTAGTGTTTTATTTAAAGTGTTTATTTAAAATAAAACATTTAAGCGTTTTAATCAGTGTTTTAACTCACTGTTGGTTTATTTGAGGATCCCGAAGCGTAGGATTGAAGTTAATTACCTAGGCCCCTACCCTTTTTCCTTCACTTTTTCCTTTTTCCTTTTTCTTCTCTCTCTTTCCTCTCTCTCTCTCTCCCCATGCTCTTCCCTTCCCCATTTCTCCTTACCGTCGCCGCCCCTTTGACCGCCCGTTTCTCCGCCGTCCGGTGGAGGTGTCGTACACCACCCCCGCCATTCTCTTCCAATCTCACCAAAGTTCATCCCCTCCAATTTTCAGAGCCATCGGACCAGCCGTTAGCCGCCACGAGCCCCCAGAAGTTGCTGCCCCTGCCCTGTTTTCTCCCCTGTTGCCGATTTCTTTCTCCGCCCAGAACCACTGTTAGCCGCCACTCTCGCCTCCAAACAAATGGGTTTTTAAGGCTTTTCACCATTTTGGACCACCATACACGGCCAAATCACCACCAAGCACCACCATTGGACTCACCTCATCAAGGGCTTCCTCCCCATGTCTTTCTTTTTCCCAAACTCTCACTTTTCTCATATGGGTTTCTTAAAAACACCCGTTCGGTTTCACCACCGTGCGCCGCCGTACACGGCCACCCGTGGTGTTTCACCACCACCATCTTGTTCCTCTCATCCTCATGAACCTCCCCAAGAAATTTCATGGCCAACGGAGCTTCGTAGAGCTCACACTCTCCCGCACTCTCCAAGGCCAAAAATGGTTTCAAACGGCCGATCCGCCGCCGTTAGCCACCGTCCGACCACCACCTCGCCACCACAGCTCCACCACATGTTCCTCTACCTTTCCCTAGCTTGCCATGAAGTTCTATGGCTTTTCGCTACCTCGCGTCTCCTCCGCTCACCGTTCGGATTTACTGTTCACGGCGTGATGCCGCCGTGCTCCGTCACCTTTGACCACCACGAGGCGACCGTGAGTCTTCCAAGACCACGCCTAGCCTTTCTCAAACCCAAACTACCACTTTGTGTGGTGGACAGCCACCGTACGCGATGTTACCGCCACGTACGTTCTTCCGACGCATGTTCGTGACGAGTAGCGAGCGACGCACGTGTTATCCCGTCGATGGTATAACCCTCTATCTCTAGTTATTTTACGTTTAAAGTAGTTAATTGGTTGATTTGTGGATTGTGTAGTTGTATTTGTGGAGTTCGTTGCGTAGTTGTGAAGCGAAGTGTGGTTGTGAAGTGTTGAGTTTGATTGTGTATTTTGTGGACTGTGCTGTGAAGTATAGGCGTGAGATGGATGCCGTAGATGTGATACGGCGGGTTGTGTGAAGAGAATACGCGTGTAGCGTATTCTGTGTAATGCAGCGACGCGCCGCGCGACGTGCGCTGTAATGATGTGTGTCGTAGAAGGAAGGGAGTACGCATGTAGTGTACTCCGTGTTGTATGGCGATGCATCGTGTGATGTGCATCGTGTTGATGAGTGTTGTAGCGAAGGAAGTACGCGTAGTGCGTACTCCGTGTCGCGTAGCGATGCACTGTGAGACGTGTATCGCAGTGATGGGTTTTGTAGTGTGGATGGAAGAGAGTTCACGTGAGTGTACTCTGTATTAAGTCGTGAAACACCGGATGGCGTGTCACGAAGGGTTGGATGGCGTAACAGAGAAGTGTAGAGCATGGTGTAGTGTTGGGAAACTGTATGACAGTGTCCCGAAGCAGTGGTGTTATGGATTATAGTCTGGGGTGACTGGTGTCATCTTGTGGTTGACTATGGCTAAGAGTATATGGATTGAGAAAGGAATTGTTTGTTGGTTATTATTGATAATTTTAATGAACTTGTTTTAGTGCAAAGGTTTTCTGAAGTCAAATTATCTCTTTTGAGTATAGTGAAACCTCACGTTGCCCGTAGTGTTGCAAGTGCTCACAATATGACAATTAAGTTCAGAAGTGAAAATCTTAAGGACTTGAGTGTTCCTCTTCCAGCTGTTGTGCAGTTCCTCGTGTTTCGCGCTCTATTCTCATAGAACGCGACGATCGAGGTAAGTTAGCCTCTAACTTACTATCAGTTTATTGTGTATGTGTGATGGGTAAGAGAACTACAATTTATGTATGTATGTTATCGTATATGCCATGTCATGCTATGTCATTACATGTTTATCTGTTACGTATGATTTAATCTCTCATGAATATTTATCTGTTACACAATCTTTTCTGTCATACAATGTGTATGTTATAAGTATGCCATGTTAAGTATGCCATATGATACATGTATGCCATGAAATGTTTATGATTAAATCATATTGTGCCATTTACAAGTATACGCCATGTTAGAAAAGTATATGATATTAAATAATATCTCATGCATTAAGAAAGATAAGACATGTTATGTTATGATAATACGTGGGGCCACAACAACTGTGGAGTACGTATTATATTTTATGTTATTTATAATGCGTGGGGCCACAACAACTGTGGAGTACGTATTATATTTTATGTTATTTATAATGCGTGGGGCCACAACAACTGTGGAGTACGTATTATATTTATGTTACTTATAATGCGTGGGGCCACAACAACTGTGGAGTACGTATTATATTTTATGTTACTTATAATGCGTGGGGCCACAACAACTGTGGAGTACGTATTATATTTTATGTTACTTATAATGCGTGGGGCCACAACAACTGTGGAGTACGTATTATATTTTATGTTACATGAAGTATGGGGCCACAACAACTTGGAGCATACACTACATGAGACACAGCAATTGTGACATGTAGAATACGTGGGGCCACAACAACTGTGGAGTACGTATTATATTTTATGTTATGTGTATTCATGGGGCCACAACAACTGTGGAGCATGAAGTATGGGGCCACAACAACTGTGGAGCATACACTACATGAGACACAGCAATTGTGACATGTAGAATACGTGGGGCCACAACAACTGTGGAGTACGTATTATGTTTTATGTTACTTGAATACGTGGGGCCACAACAACTGTGGAGTACGTATTAATGCACGTTATTAATCAAGACAATTGAATAAGATTTCAAGTTTATGTTAAGTCAGTTTCAGATCAAATACATGATAAGTCAAGTTTTAGATCAAGTCCATGTTATGTTATACTCACGTACATGTTATGTTCAAGTTTATGTTATTTTCAAGTTCTTATTTATGTTATGCATGTTTACGTTCATGCTATATTTCAAGTCCATGTTATGTTTCACGTTCATGTTATGTTGTTTGTTCATGTTATGTTTTAAGCTTAAGTTCATGCCATGTTAAGTCAAGTTCAGTTCACGCTTAAGTTCTGGTTAAGTCATGCTATATGTCAAGTTATACTATGTTTA
Organism: Carya cathayensis; assembly: GCA_011037825.1. NCBI lineage: Eukaryota > Viridiplantae > Streptophyta > Magnoliopsida > Fagales > Juglandaceae > Carya > Carya cathayensis. Next base: position 104,127 of record QGSO01000321.1, read on the forward strand.
TGTATGACTATAATTATGCATTTATGCTTTTACTGCCATGCATGCATTTTTAACCTGTGTGTGAGTTTTATGTTAACTTACTGAGATTTGTAATCAAATCTCACTGTGGTAGTCCCAACTACCATTCCCCCCGAATGGTAGATCTTGTTACAGGACCCGAAGGAAAATTGGAATCTGACCAACTGAATACGGTCAACTAGGCCACGGTGCGATGTTGATGATGGTATAGTATTTAACTCAGGTTAATACTTGTACTTTTGGAGTTGTATTTCAAGTATTCTTTTGATCACAACCATTTTGGACTAGTGTGGTGATCACGGCTTTTTAGTATGCCTTTATGTATGAATTATGTTTCAAGTATTTGGGATAATTTTTAGTTTGGTGCATAGTATTGCTAAAGAAAAAAAAAATTATCCGCTGCGAATATTGCATAATGCTAGATGCATGTTAGGAACATTACATCTTATATGTCATGAACGGGGGCAGGTAACCTTGTGTTGCATGTCTCGACGCTTCAAATGTCCGTTCAATCCCAAGCGGAATTTGGAGGCGTCACAAATATAGTCTTTAGTTTCTTACAAATAACCTTGCACTTTTTTCCCATTTTTTATGCCAAACATCCTTGGGTTATTTTGGCAACAACTAATGATGCCAACTGAAAAACTGATATTCAACCTTATACAAGTTTGTACAATCATCAAATTCCTTATAACAATCATATATAGAATTTATTTATTAGTCTAATCAATTTTAGGACACTATAAAATACTAGGTATGTCACATTTTATTTTTAAAGTATCAATTGACCAATAATTCTTCATGCAAAATCTTTCAATAGTTTATGCAACTATGCTGAGATAATCTTAACCGTCATCGTCTTAGTATTAAAATTCAATCACAATTACGAAAGATGCCTCATTCATAAATTTCATTTTTAAATTTATCTAGATACATAACTTTAATGCCATACTAAAAACCATAATTCATACTTGCCAAAAGTCATATACATGCATGACCAAAAATGCAAATATACTCCCATTGACTTATAGGTATTTACATTAACATTAAATTTTTCTTAATCCCAAAACAATATTGGCATTATCAAATTTCAAATATCAATTTTCAAAAAATCTGTTACCTCTTCTAAGTAATCATTTTATTCGTTTCTTGTAAACTTCAAACTTTCACTCTACAATTATTTTCACATCTATTTGATGTAATTCTAGACCATAATGAGTTACTAATGTCATAGTGATCCCCAATGAGTTCTTTTAGATTTAATAGAAAATCTCTCTAATCAATGCTCATTTTCTGAGTGAAATCCTTAATTACAAGTCTAATTTTATATCATTCAACATTGCACTTAAAGTTAGGATTTTGTCTCCAAGACTCATTTACATTCAACTTTTCATACATTTCAGAAAATTTAGACGAAATTACAGACTTTATAGTGATCCATGGATTTTAATCACTCTTTTATGGATCGTTCTGTTATAGAATCATCTATTTCTATCATTTGTGAAAACATATGTAAACTTTTATTTGTTTTTATATCACATTCAAATTTTGAAAATGCACCACGTAGCCTAACAAAGTAGCAAATTAAGAAGATTACATGAGGTTACTTGTTCTGATGTCTCTATGGCCAATTCTGCAGTAGTGTTCCTTTGATGAGGTGAATGATCATTTGCTTGTTGTTCCATATTATCATTAAGATAATCATAAAAGAAAAATATAAGAATTTTCAAAAATACAAGAATGCACTTCACGACAATCACTTCTTTAGTTTCCATATCCCCATTGATTTTGCCAACCATAAGAAATTTGACATTTCAATTTTCTCAAATTCAAAATAGAAACAATACATTCTAAATCATTTGAATCTCCCTTGGTAATCTATACTGATAATGTATTCAATAACTATTATAGGATTCAACTTTCTTTCATTTGGGTTATAAAGTATTACTTTAATTTGACTACCCATAGATGTATATGCCTTAAATTCATAACTCAAAATAAATCATTAAGGCTACATTACTAAAAACAAGATATAAGTTCTAAACCATTATAGCCCAACAACTCTTATGATACTATTTCAATCCAATTCAATTTTTTTCACTTTCCTATCTAATTGCAATTCCTCCCTATGATAAGTATCTCAAGAATTACTAATGGCTTGAGATTTCTCATATAGCAGATAGATACATTCATATCATAAAAATCATCTATAAAAGTAATTAAATACTTCTATCTATCAAATAGTATAGATAAAAAGGTTTACATGCATCTATATGCATTATCTCAAGAAACTCTCTATTTCTTGTGGCATCTTTTATCGATATGTTTGATTTGTTTTCCTTTTATACAAATCAACACACATCCTGAGATGAGAAAACCTAAATAGAAAATATTTTATTTACTAATCTCAAATTCTATGCCAAAATAAATATGAACATTTGCACTCAAGTTTAATCTAAAAAGTATGTATAAACATATATAAGATTTGTTTCAAAACTTATACAGAAAAAATGTTTACTCTTCCCTTCAAATCATGTCTTATGCTTAGGGCTCCTAAACTTTCATGTGTCATTGTTCTTTCAAACTTCAATTGACACAATTCTTATATTTTTATCACAATCATTTCATTCCTTTCCCACAAAAGATACAAATTAGCAAAATAAATTTGTATCTATCTAACAACCATGCTACTAACTTGTACATATCTCATTACTTTAATAAAATAATAATGCCTCTAAAGTAAACCATTATGCACAAAACTAAGAAATTCATATAGTTTAATATGTAAGTAATTAATTCAGTCTTCTTAAACATTGTACTTTTATGACCTTTATCACTATTCTCGATAATAATTGATATTAAACTTAAAATGGATAAACCAGGGTCTATAACTCTTGGTGCAAATTTAACATGCTCATGTTTCTTTATATTAGAGTTCATTCTATACATGAAACTTGTAATGATATTTATATACTTACTGCAAGAAAAGTATTTTGATCACATTAATGCTTTGAGTCCAACATTCATAAACAATAATAGAATTTAAACCGTTATGGATGAACTAATAGTGTCATCGAAATCCCTCATTTGAGAATGAATCCCAACGCACAAAATGTTCCCTTCAATTTTAAGTTCAGAATTTTAAACCATACATTATCAAGAATTTAAACTATTATGAATGAACTAATAATGTCATCGAGGTCCCTCCTTTGGGAATGAACCCAACATACAAAGTGTTCCCTCCTCTTTTAAATTCAATTGATGAACTAGCTGTATAATCATAATTCTCCTTGGGGAGTAAACTCTGACACACAAAGTGTTCCCTCCAATTTTAAATTATGTGAATGAACTAGTTGTATCATCAGAATTCTCCTTTGGGAGTAAACTAAAAAATACAAAGTGTTCCCTCCAATATTAAATTCTGTATATGAACTAGCTTTATCATCATAATTCTCCTTTAGGAATAAACTCTGACATACAAAGTGTTCCCTCCAACCTTTCTTTGATGGATGAACTAGTAGTATCATCAAAACCCTTCTTTGGGAGTAGATCTTGACATATAAAGTATTCACAACAACCTTAATTTGATAGATGAACTAGTAGTGCCATAAAGACCATCTTTTGAGAGTAAATCTTGACACACAAAATTGTTCACTTCATCATATTCACCTTACTATGGAATTTAAAGATTTTTCACCAAAATTTAAGAAAATCCTGTACCTTTGGGCAACCAATCTTTTCTTTAATTTTGGTGTAAATTATTTTCCCAATATTGGATAAACAAATATATATGGCATCATAATAAGAGCCAAAATAACCAATTCTTACATGTATTTAATAATAATAACATGTACATAAGATTTAATATATGTATTTAACAATAATAACATGCACATGATATTTAATAAAAGTTAATACATGCATTTAACAATAATAACATGCATAATTTTTTAATAAATATATAATATTAAACTAATAATATAACATTATTTTATAACAATATGTCCGGTCCGGGTTTGGACTGGACTAGTATTCTAGGCCGAAATCCGGTTCATTGTGCTGGTCAGACACTAGTTCAGTCTGGTCAATAGTGTCCCTAGGTCGGGTCTACTGTTCAGGCCCGATGCTTTGGTCTTTTTTTTTTAATTTCTTTTATTGGGCTGGGTCACAACAATGGCTCAGTTGGCCCATTTGTTTTCTATTTAGTCCTTACTTGGCCAAAGCCCTATGGCCCGGTGATGGAAGCCTCACTCTCAGTCATTTGTAATTGATGTGTTGGGTAATTAGATGTAGGGTTTGTTGCTTGTTGGTTGGCTAGATCTAGGGTTACCTCAAGGCAATACAAAGATCAAAATTGGTTTGTTGGTGAAAATTAAGACTAGCTCAGGCTAGCACTTAACTCTCAAAGGTAATGAAGAGAAAATTCTCATTAATTGAATAAAACATAACAATAATCATGATGATAATGAAAAACAATGCAAAGGCCGAAACAATAAAAAGGAAACACTAGGGTTTCGGCCATCCTAGATCTAGATCTCTAACATAATCAAAATCCTAAGTTTAAGAAAACATAATCACATACCTAAAATAAAGGAAATAAACTAGGAAATAGACTTAAACAAATTAAAATAAATAAATCCCTAATTTAAAGGAATATGACCGGCCACCACTATGAAAATCGCCCATATCCCTAAATTGAAGGGATTTGTCATCTTGTCATCCAACCTCTAGTTGCACTTGCCTTGGATGCCCATCACCTCACCACTCGAGCCATGCATGCAACCTAATGCAATCCTCCTAGCCTTGACACGCCTAGCTCTCCTAGTGATATTGCGAATGGCTCTTCTTGCATCTTCATCACTCGATCCATGAACATTATGGTTAGAAGACAAAAGAAAAACCGTAATCTTCATCTTCAACCTTAAACAGTCACCGCCCTTTCTTTCCAAACCTTGATCTACTGCAACCTTTAGCCGCGGCTGCAAGCGTCGCTGGAGAGGAGGGGATCACAAGGGTCTCCGTCCACCTCCTACCACCGATCTCTAGGTCATTTTGGACGTCATAGCCCTACTGCACGACCCCTTAAAGCCATCTACTTTACCGACCACCACACACGGTGCCCAAACCAGAGGCTACAATACACAAGCTACCCAACACACAGTGGCTCATGGCAACTCACATGGTTCTTCTCTACAAACATACCTCAACTTTCTATACACCATTGCAACACAGTATACAACATTAGGAAAAAAAGAAAAAGAAAAAAAGAAACATCACTTAAAAGTTGATTTACAATACAATATGGGTCCAAGGGAGAAATTGGAAAACTCAAACCCAAAATATATACACAATGTTACTGCATGGTTCTGAGCTCCATGGAAAACTCTTACAAGTCTAGCGCTAAAAAAGCAACTTAGAGGAATATAAATTATGGTTTTTGTCTTAAGAGCAGCCTATAACATGCAAATGTTTTGTAGGACTCTGAAAGTTGCTATGACATAGTTGATGAATAAATGCATTCAAGAGTTATGTTGTTGTTTCATCTATTGTATAGACGGAAAGGATGTTGAATTTTTTGTGGTGTTGTTACTTCCACTGCCCTAGGTCAGCAATAAGTTGTATATTCCATTCTTTTTTGGAAGTCTAAGCTGTCATGTCTTATAAATAGAGCAAATACACCTGTATGGAATGAGTTTCAAGTTTTTGCATTATCAATAAAGAAATAAAATAAGATAAGCACGAAAGTACAAGAAGTAGATGCCCCGAAAAGAAATATCACCAAACAAATGACACCCAAAAAGAACATACACCTAAAAATAAAACCAAAAGTGATTTTGAGATTGAAACCCCATAGTGTTGCCCGAAAGTTGAAACAGTTACTTTAATTTACATGCATAGAATGTCAAGAAAACATTTAGCACTATTAGTTGTACTTTATCATGTCTCTCAGCGTTTGTAATATCAACGTAAGGAGTGACCTAATACAAAGGATGTTCTTTAAACTCTAGCTCAACTAAAAACAAAATTTGGTGTCACTACAACAAATTTTGGCTTTTGGGACGCAATAAAAATCATCCCAAAGTATGTTTTTTTATGGACGAAAATTAGATTTCGTGCCAAAAAGTTGACAGATGTGGTTTACCTTTCGAACGAAATATATTGGGACGAACGAATTTGTCCTTGTTTGGAATATCATTCAAATCGGTATTTAACTGTTCGATTTAACATAAAGTAAATGTTCGAACGGTTATTTGGAACCTTTGAACGTTAAATTGGTGGGTTAAGTTACAAAATTATAGTGAGAATGTATGTAACCATTCAAACGGTTAATGTGGATGTTTGAAGTTACTATTCGAACGTCATTTAATAGTTCGAACTGAAATTTTTGGCGGGTTAGATGAATGAAAGTTTGGCAAGAGTGGAAACACGTTTGAAGGCTTCTATCTGTTCGTTTGAATGGTGGTTCATTTTTTAACCTTTTTTAACTTTTTATCTAATGACCCGATGGGAATTACCATTAGTCATTTTAGTGTGTTTATTTAAAAAAAAAATTACATGTATTTTTTTAAAACTTTTAAATATTTTTTTATTTAATTCACAACATCATTAAAAAATACTTTTTTAATCATTAAGTACAAAAAAAAAAAAAAAAGGCCAATGGTAGCTCCTAGCTGGAGCTGGAAGTGGTGGCTTTAGCATTGTTATAAGGAGTAAAGCCTTTATTACCAAATTTCTATGACCATTGGCATGATTGCTTTAATCTATTTTTAAATTTTAGTTAAAAGTATATATTTTGAATAAAATTAAAATATTATTTATAATATAATATAAAATTAAAATTAAGTCAAAAATCTACGTTAAATTAATCAAAATAATAATATAATATTATTTATTTAATAATTAGATTTTATTTTTTTTCATATTTTACAGCTACACTATCTCTACATTAATTAATTATTTAATTTTTACTTAAATGATTATTTCCTAACAAATTTTTTTTTTCTCAACCTAATTGCAGCTTGTAATTCATGTGGCCAAAATCATTTGTAGCCTTGAATTCATGTGAGCACCTCATGAAATGAGGAATAAATTGTAAGACCAGAAATGTGAAGTGAAAAAAGAAAAGAAAAAAAGCAACCATTCGGATACTTATGGCACTGACGAAGTCTTTGCCACCACTACAACTAGCTAGCTTAGAAAGGAACTCAATATATAACTAATTTAGAAAATGAAAAGATGATGAATATTTAAATTAATTATATAAAACACAAATAATCATGATTGTCCATACAAAAAACAAAACAAATGCAAATAAAAGATATATGAGACTACTGGCCCAGATCTTGTAGCAGGGCCAAGGCGTGTATCAATATCTATTAACCGAGACATGAGCTTCGACTCAGTCTCTGTGAGAGCGACCTGGATTTCATCAACAATCTCTGATATCTACATCTCTGCACGCACAATATCTGCATTCTCCTCACGACTAATTTATTTAATTATCAATTCTATTAGTTCTTAGGTTTTTTTTGGCGTGACCTATGAAGGAAATAGGTTTTAGTTTGGTATGATTTTAAATTTCTATGCAATCCACAGTTATGCAATTTAATACATACTGGACACTTGAATATTTTATTTATTTATTTATTTTGTGGAAATCACCACTAAATTTATATCTTGTTTCTCCTCCTACTAGATAGGTATATAGAGGGAGAGAGAGGTTTTTGGTCCTTGGAAACGAATTCTTAAGCAAGGACTGGTGGACGGTAGTTACTTGGAAATAGTAAGAAAAATTAATGAAAAACACTGGCGTGAATTTCATAACAAATAAAGCATGCATGAAGAATATACAAAGGGAAAAAAAATTCGAAATAGATAAAAATCCTCACAATCGGGCATGCAAAAGCCTAGACAGTACATGCATCTCCTGACAAAGTACCAACCATATTGCCATCAACTCACTCTATGTTGCATGATAAAAATCACTTTTGTAAGACCTCTAGTTTAAAACTACAGGTATAAATTCAAGGTGTACAAATTGGTGTCCCCTAGACCAGTAATCTTCATCAAATATGCTTCACCAGTATGAGGTACAGCCCAACTCTTTATAGTGCATCACAGAAAAGATGGGAACCAGAATCCAATACGAGTACAAGGAAGCCGATGGACCCTGCATCTAGCATCCTAAATCAACCATCAAACAGTAGCATACAATTTGTCACCCTTGTGTATGAACATAAAACGGATTAAAAAACTTTAATTACCATTTCTGAACATCCAAAATCAGAATGTTTCTAACACTAGAAAAGCACGTAAACTACAAAGAAAGAAGGGATTAAAGATATTTGGATGCCAACAAAAAGAAATTTTAAAAATTAAAAGATATTGAAAATAATGTTTGTATATTCTTCTTCAATGAATTACAGAGGATATGTGATAGCAAATATATGCAAAAGTAAGCCAACCATGACCCCATAATTAGAGGGAATCTATCAATATAAATATAAATGTTAGCTAGTTGTCCGCATGAATTGAAGGGGATGATATCTACTTGTGAGCTGGATTCATAGGATTGTTGACTGAAGCTTTCAATGTGGACGATTTCTTTACATGAAATAGGGGAACTGTATGTGTGTTGTCACGCCTCCCAAGCTCAACGGGGAGGAACGAACAGTGAGCTTGGAACAAAGTCTAGAGAATTTTGTGGCAACTAGAGGCTTAGTGAGTACATCAGCTGGCTGATCTTTACTGGAGATAAATCGGACTTTGAGCTGTCCGAAGCCAACTCTTTCTCGGTCAAAGTGAAAATCAATTGCAATGTGCTTTATACGAACATAAAAAATTAGGTTGATTGAGAGATATGTGGCTCCAATATTATCATACCACAACATGCGAGGTTGGTGTAAATAAACACCAAGTTCTCGAAGAAGATCTTGCAATCAAATTAGTTCAGCTGTGGAGTTTGCTAAAGCTTTGTATTCAGCTTCAGTGCTTGATTTAGCAACTGTAGCTTGCTTGCAAGAGCTCTAAGAAATAAAGTTGTCACAAAAAAAAAATGAGATACTCGCTGATGGAGCTTCGATCATCTAGGCAACCAGCCCAATCCACATCAGAATATGCTTGCAAGAGATTGAAGGAATTAGGTGAGATATGAAGACCATGCATAAAGGTGGCTTTAAGATACCACAAAATTCATTTTACAGTCGTCTAGTGATTTACAGTAGGGCGGTGCATGTATTGACATATGCGGTTTATTGTAAATGAGAGGTCAGGTCTGGTAAGCAGGACATGATATTGAAGAGCTCCAACTGTACTACGATAGAGTGGGATCATGAAAGGCATCATTGTGAAACATGGTGAGAGCATGTGAGGAAGACATGAGAGTGGCTACGAGCTTGGCATCACTGTCAAAATTCCATCTGAATTGAAATGAGCTTCAACACCAAGGAAATAATGTAGTTGGCCAAGATCTTTGATTGGTAGGCTAGATCAAAGATGGTGTAGTATAGAATCAAGGGCAGAGGAAGAAGAACCAGTGACGAGTATATCTTCAACATAGACCAAGACAAAAAGCTCCAAATTGTTAATGACGTATATAAAAAGAGAGGTATCAGCTTTTGAGGAATAGAAGTTGAACTCAAGAAGTTGAGAGCTCAGTTTGGCAAACCACGAGCGAGGAGCTTACTTAATTGACAAACATGGCATGGATATTGAGGGTGAATAAAGCCCTGTGGCCGATTATAAAAACTGTTTCAGTAAGGTCACCGTGCAAGAATGCGTTTTGCACATCAAGTTGCTCAACTTGCCATTTTCTAGTAACTGCCAAGCTAAGAATGAGTCAGATAGTCTGTGGTTTAACGACCGAACTGAATGTTTTGACATAATCATGGCCAGGTTGCTAATGAAAGCCTTTGGTTACTAACCAAACTTTATAGCATTGAATGCTACCACTAGCATTGTGTTTGAGACAATAAACCCATTTGCATCCAATTATGTTCATCTTGGGTTTGACAAGAACAAGTTGGTAGGTACCATTGCTTAAGAGAGCAACAAATTCATTGTTAATGGCTTTTCTCCATCTTGAGTGTTTGGATGCAGTGGTGAAACACATTGGTTCATGATCAACAGAGGTGCTGGTTTAGCAGAGCATGAGGCTGATTAGCTATCGTGCCATCAGGGTGTTTCTTGGGGTATCGAATATTTTTTTCGAGTCTGGTGCGCATCGGATGGACTCGAGTAGCAACTGGTGGATCTGTTGGATTTGTGCGAGAGCTAGGTGCTAGGTGCTGGTGCAGTAATGGCAGCTGGTAAAAGAGCAATATTTGGAGAAGACAATGGTACTGTGGCATCATGTAAGGGAGGCATATGAACATGGACAGCTAGAGGGTTGTCGTGTGGAGTTGATGCAGATTGTTGAAGTGGACCCGAAGTGTTAGTTGGACCAGCTGAAGGGACCTGCAAACACAAAGGTAAAAGGAACTCATGTAATTGACCCATGTTAGAAGGAAGGCTAGTGCTTGAGACAAAATTTTGAAATGTAAAACAAGTCTCATCGAAAGTGACATGCCGAGATATGTAGATTCAGCTAGATGGGAGATGAAGATAAGTGTATCCTTTGTGTGAAGGACTTTATCCAAGAAATACACAACGTTGAGACCGATAGTCAAGCTTGTGTATATTGTATGGACGTAAGTTGGGCCAACAAGTACATCCAAAGGTTTTCAAGAAAGTGTAATCTAGCTTTGTTTGGAAGAGGCATTCAAGGGGAGACTTATTTTGAATAATGGGAGAAGGAAGTCTATTAATAAGAAAACAAGCCGTTTGAAAAGCATAAGACCAGTATTGTTTGGGCACGTGAGCATGAGCCATAAGATAGAGCCCGATTTCAACAAGATGACGGTGTTTTCTTTCAACGGATCCATTTTGCTCATGAGTGAGTAGGCAAATTATTTGATGGATAATACCAAGAGACTTAAAAAATGTATTTAGTCGTCTATACTACCCACCCCAACCGGTTTGAACGGATTTGATTTCTCTCGCAAATTGACACTCAATGAGTTTTTGAAAAATTTGAAAAGTAGGCTCAACTTTAGATTTTTTTGTCAATGGATAAAGCCATGTGAATTTATTCTAGTCATCCAAGAAAATGACATAGTATCAGTAACCTTCTATAGAGGGTATAGGAGAAGGATCCCAAACATCTTGGAAAATTAAGTCCAAAGGATTTTGAGAACGAGATGGTGACAAATGAAAAGGTAAATTATGACTTTTAGCTTGTTTACAATAATTGCAAATAGCAAAAGTCTTATTTCTAGTAATAGGGAGCTTATTGGAAAATAAAATGTTCTTGACTAAATGGAGTGAGGGACGTCCAAAGCGACTATGCCAAACGTCAATAGAAGCTCGTTCACCAATTAGGAACATTGGATGGATCTGGTGAAGAGGTCTACAATCCATCTTTAGTCGGTCCGCAAAGGAGAATTCTCCCGGTATTGAGGTCCTTCACACAAAAATAAGATGGATGAAATTAAAAAATACATGATTATCACGAGTAGTTGCTAATAGACAACATATTTTTTTGAATAGAAGGAACATGTAAGAGTTGTTGCACCATTACCAACCCTTATATGATTAGTGCCAATATATTCATCGGCTTGGAGGTTTAGATTGTTAAGATCATAGGTGAGATGATGAGTGGCAGCTGTATCAGGGTACCGATTGGAATCATTTTGAGAGCATGTAGCCGACATGTGTGCTTGAGGACCATTGGTTTGCTCAGCTTGATATGCAAAATTAAAATGTTGATAGCACTTGAGTGCTGTATGGAATGGTTTATTACAAACTTGGCAGACTGGTCTTGATCCATTGTAGGAGAAGTTGTGTCCATGCCCCCTTCCTCGTGAACAGTTATTTTGATTGAGGGGAATGGTTTTTATTACCAGTCAATGAGCCACGAGAGCTACAGTGACTCGAAGAATGCCGCTAGACCATGTTGGCAGTAGCATTCAGTATATTCAAACTATTTTTCTGCTGCTCCAGCAAAATAGAATCATAGTCAAATCCAAGGCCTGCAAGAATATGACTGATCAATTCACAACCAATAAGGGGGTGGCCTGTGGTTGCCAAATTATCAGCATAAGTTTTCATCTTCTGAAAATATTCAACAATGGAAATGCTGCCCTTTTTCTGTGAGGACAAGTTGACACGTAGGTTAATTCTCGCATTGGACTGAACCGCAAACATACTCTCGAGTGGTTGCCAAACTTCACGAGAAGTGTGAAGGCCAATGACATGAGCAAGAACTTATTCGAACAAAAAGGAAACACTGGCTGAAAAATGGAGTTGATCCTACTGTTGCCATTGATGATAGTCAGATTGGGGATAAGCTCAACACTGTGGTGTTATTGGCAGGGGCTGGAAGAAGTAAAGGAGGGGTTGGGATGGAGCCATCCACAAAGCCATACAAGTGTTGACCTTTGAGGTATGGGACCAACTAAGCTTTCTATAATAAATAGTTCTCCCAATTCAGTTTATTGGTAATAAGATGATTAAGGTTTGTGAGAGGGAGAGCTAAGGTAGATGAAGGAAGGGAAGAACTCGTGATGGATGAAGAAGATGCCATGGAAGGCAAAAAAAAAAAAAAGAGGACGTTAGTCACAACTGGCTCTAGATACCATAAAAGATATTGAAAATAATATTTGTATATTCTTCTTCAATGAATTACAGAAGAAATGTGATAGCAAATATATACAAAAGTAAGCCAACCATGATCCCATAATTGAAGGAGAGAATCTATCAATATAAATATAAATGGTAGTTAGCTGTCCACATGAATTGAAGGGGATGATATCTGCTTGTGAGCTGGAGCTTGATTCGTGTGATTGTTGACCGAAGCTTTCAATGTGGAGGATTTCTTTGCATGAAGCAAGGGAACTGTATGTGTGCTGTAAAAAATCCACTAGAATAAACATTTTATCAACCTTCTGGTGAACATATACCATGAGAATAGTAAGGAAAAGGCAATTATAAATATATTATACCCTTGTATCAGAAGTCAATAACTTTAAAGGAAAGAAGACTGGTGGATATCGTTTTAGCTACAATATAAACAAACCATGAGACTGACGTTTCAAATCCAAAACCAGACAAAATATAACCAACAAGACCAGAACAAACAACCAAGAGAAGATCTAGGCAAGAGACAATACCCAAACACACATGACGGGAGCCGAGAAACAGACACCCCGAGATAAACTTTTTCTTCTAGACCTCGCAACCAAGATAGAAAAACAAAGCATGAGACTTACATTTTAGAGCCAAAATCAAACAGAATATAACCAACAAAATAAAGGAAAAAAAAAATTAAAAGAGATGATCTAGACGAGAGACTGTACCCACGGCAAACCAAAACCAGAAACATGCACCAAGAAGCCAAGAATACATGATGGGAGCCAAGAAGCAGAGACCCCGAGAGGAACTTTTTCTTCTACATCTAACAACCATGATAGAAAACATAGCATTCGAATCTCGTTTCAAATACAAAACCAAACAAAATATAACCAACAAAATGAAAAAAAAAAATTGAGAGAAGATCCAGCCGAGAGACCATACCCACGGTAGACAACAGGTAGAAAGGATCAAAAAGAACCCAAGAACACACGACGAGAACCAAGAAATAGACACCCCGAGATGAAATTTTTCTTCTACACCTCACAACCAAGATAGAAAACAGAGCATGAGACTGATGTTTCAGATCCAAAACCAAACAAACTATAACCCACAAAACGAAAAGAAAAAAAACAACCAATAGAAGATCTAGTTGAGAGACCATACCCATGGCAAACCACAACAAAAAACAATCCACAACAAGGCAAGAACACAACGAAAATACAAAACAATAAAAGTTTTAAAAAGTACAAAAGTAATAATTCAAAAATAGAAACAAAATGAAAGTAGGGTTAGCATTAACTTTGTTGGAGTCAGTATCAAAGAAATCCGACTCCAACTCTGACTTAGTCGGAGTTCAAATCTGTGAGGATCCCACCAACGCAAGGGGACAGACCACCAATGGAGTTGAGTGAAAGGAAAAGATGAGGGACATACTCCATTGGTGTGGAGAAGCAATTTGTTATGGTGTTGCAAAGTGCAACTAGTCCAACATGTGGACGAGCAAACACCTTGTGGACCTCCTAGTAGACATGTCCTCAGAGTGAGGTGAAGATGAGTGTGTTGTCCCATGGTAGGCGAGCTTAGAAGAGTGAGAGTGTCATACGCAAAACCCACACTGCATTGAAGGGTCTTATCTAGAGTGGGTTTGTTGGTGGGATAATGGCTCAATAAGTCATATAATCTGAATCCAGATGTATGGTAAGATGCCACATGGAAGATCCTCACTCAAGGATAAACTATAAGAGTTGGTAGGTTGTAGGGAAGTGCAGACCATGTCATGAATGTCTATCTCTATCATTGTGCAGTACAACAATCAAGGCCAAAGGACTTCTATTCAACCATGACTAGAGTAAGAGATAAGTTAGAAGGACATCTGACTGTCCCTTCCTATATAAGGGATTTGGACATTGGGAAAAAACCTCACTTTTAAGATCTTAGACACCTATAACCTCGTGTAGCCAAACGGCTGCCAAGGAAAAAAGGAAGAGAGCGACACTACTGAGTAACAAGCCCAACATTGTGAGGTAGGTTAGCCTCTAAGACAAGACTGAGAAATGTGGGGTGAATGTTGTTTGTAAGAGACTTTCACATTTCTATAATTTTTCCCCTTTTTTTAACATAAATAAATATGTTTCTAGAGCATTACATTTATCTTATATTTATTTTCAATTTTTTGAGAGTTTGATTGTCTTTGATTTTTTCCTTGAATCATGATCCCATTATGAATATCTGTATCTCAATGTGAGTGTTGTGTATGATGCTTCAACCTCCATGGAGCGAGACGAAGTTCCCGGTGCCCATTCTTGTGAGACGTCGCCACAAGCATCAAATGGGTAAATGGATTCCTCATGAATCATTGGGGTGGGGTGGTATCGTGTTTGGCTACACTAGGCTGTGCAAACCCTCTACCTACTCCAACTCTAGCCGACCTCCTCTTTGGTTCCGACTTCAACTAGTTGGAATTTAGAGTCAGAATTGGAGTACCTCTTAAATTTCATGTTGGAGTCCAGAGCCCAAATGAACTCCAACTTCTGAACTCAAACTTATAAAAAACTGAACGATGTCGTTTTAACTGAATGATGTCGTTTTCTTCACATAGGGGTCCAAAACGCAGGACTCCCTTCTCCCCCTCACTCTTTCATGATCCTATCTATTTGCTCTCTGTTTCTCTCTTCTTGTATGCTATTTTCACCTGTTGCCATTGTCAGGAGCCCAACCTCACCATAGACTACTTCCTATTAGCCTTCGTGACACCGTAACAATATTACCACCTCCTTTTTTTTTTTTTATTCACAACTTGTACTTGGTATTTAATTTGTGATGAAATCGAAATTTTTCCTAAATTTTGGAAATTTTGTTCCCATGACTTTACTGTAAATCTAATTTAATGATACTTGTGATTTTTTTGTTTAAGGGATGACTAATTTTGTTGCCCTATTGTGGAATTTTGATTTTTAGGGTTTGAAAAGTTTTGGGATTTTTCTCCCAATTTCGATTTTGTGTATAATGGCCATGCATATTGAAATTTGATTTGCTAATAATTTCAAAATTTTAAGGGGTTTTCACCATTATCACCTGATTTGCAAAATGATCAGTTGGTAATTCAAAAAAAAAATGTAAAATTGATTGAGTACCAACTCCATATTTCTATAGGTGAATTGAAATTGTTATGGTTACTAGTTCTTGTGAGTTGTGGTTTTGATTTTTAGAAATTTGATTTTTGTTTTGAATTTTTTAGTTTACTAGCTATGGCATTTGTGTTTTTGCTGATGTCCATTGTGCTTAGTTTCTTATCTTTTAATTATGTTTCTATTGTGCCGATTTATGTGCTTTTGGTAATTATGTTATCATTTGTGAGTGGTGATTTATGTGCTTATAAAAATGGATATTTTTATTGAGTTTTGCTTTTGTGTATCATCATGTGTTGAAGAAAATTGTCCAGATACAGTAATCTGGAAAATAAATGTGACTTTGAGGCTGGTAAAACACTATCTTTAAGGTGATAATCACCCCCATGCGAAAGAGTTTGTTACCATGTTACAAGCAATTCACCTCCAGGATACAACAAAGTCACCAACAGTTGATAACAATTCTGAAGTTTTTCCTTCACAGATTCTCTACAAAATTGTGTAAGTGACTGAAAAAAATGAAAGAATTGAATTAATAAATTCATAGGTCTCATCCTCTATTTATAGAGAATGAAGTGAAACCATGTGAAAAATCACAACTCTTAACTTGTGACTTTTCAAGTGGTAGTTATAGTTTAAATCATGTTGTTTCATTTAGAGACCAAAGAATATTCCTGGTCAAATTGTTGGACACCTCTCTCCCTATAAGGAGGCCATTGGTTCAAACCACACCTATTCAACATTTTTGTTGAAATTATTTCCATTGGTTCAAACCACACCTATTCAACATTTTTGTTGAAATTCTTTTAAAGCATTGCACTCATCCAAGTGGGTCTTCACACAGGTAGGTTTTGCCCAAGCATCATGTCTCATTACCACTAAAGCAATGCATCTCTTTGAGATAATAGTTCACTAAAATAAATAATAACCTACATTTAATAAATTCACATATTTAATATCACAATCTATAATAAATATAACAATTCCCCATTTAGATTGCGATATTAAAGTTTTCAGTCAAATACTGATATCCTCATGCATAGAAGAAGGTATCTCTCGACTTAAACTTTCAATTAGTAAGTATCTCAAATTCTTAACAAAGTTAATGGTAGCCTAGGCTTAAACCAAGACTCTATACATTAAGAATGGAAGTACCACACATATGATTCCATCCAATTTTAGCAGATAACTCACCAATTATTTAAACTAATACATGTGCTCCATCCTGGCATTCATGAACATTTACAAAAGTAAACCTTAAACTTTTGCTAGAAGTTATCCCCACCCCTTATATTCACATAGGTAAAGTTCCTTTTATGTCTCTATTACTTCAAACACTAATTCAACTATCGAACTTTATTAAAAGTATAATACTCATCCTACATTTAACGTAAAAGCTAGCACTAACCATCCTAGAAAGGTTTCCCACATTAAATTAAATGTCAGTGCTATCCCAACCACTTAACTGTAACTTATTATTACCCATTAAACCTTAGACTATTTATTAATAGCGAAAGATTGGGTTCCTATTACAGGTTACTTTTTAAAAGAAATGTTTCAAACCCATTCCACTAGATGTACTATTCTTTTCTTCTTCTTTTTTTTTTTTTTGAAAATAGCCGGTAACCACTCGTGGCGTGGTCCCGACCCAAGTTTATTAAAAACCCTCACTTATGGCGGAGGAATACCTTAGGAACAAACAATCTTCAGACATCAAAACCAGCAAAGAATAAAACCAACAAAACAATAAAAGACCAATCAGAAACCACCCATCCCAACAGGTCTTACAACACTTATGAAAACCAAAACTAAACCACCTATTTACGAAATGAGGGGAGACCCCACTTATCCAAGCAAAGAATTCCCTTAAGAGGACGAGGTAGTGATGACCCTCCTTCATAAACCACATTTTTTCCATTTCCCCCTCCTTAGCAAGAAAATCAGCTGCACCATTCCCTTCCCTATACTGGTGCATCACCATGAAATTTACCCCTTCTAAGTTTGCCACTAAATCCTCCCAAAAATCCCAGAGGTACCATAACGTGCATATTTTTTTTCGAAGCCAGTCCACCACAATACGCAAGTCACATTCAATTATCACATTCAAAAGGCGAAGCTGTTTGCACAACCAAATACCTTCCAATAATGCTATAAGTTCAGCGCTATTATTCGTGCCATGCCCGAAAGTACTAGAAAAAGCCGCAAGCACATTACCACGGTAATCCCGAATAATTCCCCCACCTCCTGCGTTGCCCGAATTTCCCCTGCAACTACCATCACAGTTGAGTTTAACCCATCTGGTAGGGGGCTTGTTCCATGTCACATACCTGCTTGGTCTTGCACGGATGGGATGATGCGGAATATTGAGCTCCTATACTAATTCCATGTCCACTGTTGACATATAATGAACTGCCTTATGATTTGCTGCAATAGCACTAGCCCAGTGCCTTATTTGTCTCCACACTTGTTCCACGGTTTGCTGAACCCCCTCCATTCTTGCCTTACATCTCCTCTTCCATAGGCACCATGTTATCACACTCGGCATTACCCCAAATAGAAGACCTTTGATCGACGATTTTTTGGCATAAAAAAACTAGCTTGATACTCTGTTTTTCCAAGGGATGCTCACGTTGAGAGGTACCCCTAGCAGTACACTAGCTCGGCGCCAGATTTCTTATGCTATCTCACCCGAAGAAAGGATGTGATCACAAGTTTCCTGGGCCTTTTCATACAGCAATCGCAAGTTGAAGCCATCGCAATACCTTTCGCCTGAACACTTGCATCTATGGGCAAACATTTAAACTAGGCTATCCATACACAAATGGAAATTCTCTTTGGAATTAAGGGATGCCAAAACCAGTCACTCCACTCTAAGCTTCCACCGTGCTTCCTTACTGCCTCCCAAGCTGTTTTGGTAGAAAAGTTACCATCAGTTGTTGGCTTCCATATATGCACATCCTCACCTCTTTTTCCAGGCTGAATATTGAGCAATATCTCCCGCGTTCTTTCAGCTCCCACCAATTCCAATAATGCAGTAGAATTCCAATTGTTTTGATCCCAACACTATCGAATGCTCAGTTTAGTATTAATTATGCCCTCTGTGCCTACCGATAAAGGACCAGAAGAAAGCCACCAGTCAAACCAGAAAGAGGAATTTCCTCCTTGCACCAAGACTGTCATATTTTCCATAACTTCTGGAATGGCAGCCAACATCGATCTCCAAAACCACAAATCATTGGGAAGTTGCTTCCGAGCTAGAATATGGCTATGTCAGTAGTATTTGGCCCTGAAAAAAGCTGCCCATAAATTATTAGAAGTAATCAATCTAAACACAAGCTTCATATGTAAAGATTTCTGGACTTCCTTGAGGTTCGCACCCCTAATCCCCCTTCCGAGACTGGTTTGCAAACCTTCCCCCAAGAGAGCCAATGGACTTTTCTTTTACCTTCGACCTCACCCCACTAGAAATTTGCCAAGAGAGAGTTGATGCAAGATATAATACTCATCAGACCAGAAATAACGGACATTAAATGTATCGGCATGTTGGCTAAAACATGTCTGAGCAAAATTAATCCTCCACCTTGCGAAAGCAATTTAAATTTCCACCCGGCAATTTTTGCTTGTATCTTATCCACTAGAAACTCCATTATTCGAGAAGTTAACTTGCCTGAAACCAAGGGCGCACCCAAATAAGTCACTGGGAACTTGCCTTTGTGAATCCAGTACTTTTTAATAAACTTCTTTTATGAGTTGGGCTAATATGTTTCGACAAGAAAATTGCTTACTTGGCTTTGCTGATTTTTTTACTCGACCTCCTCTCATAAGTCTCAAGAACCTGCATTAAATTTTTAATCGAACCTCTTCCCTCCATTGGCAAAGATAAGGATATCATCGCTATATAATAAATGAGACACTGTCGGCCCCCAATTGGATGATAAAATTGTCCAATGCGACCCTCCTCAAAATTTCGCCGAAGTAATCTTGTTAAGACCTCTTCCCTGATAATAAATAATAACAGAGAGAGGGGATCCCCTTGGCCCAAGCCTTGACCTGATTGAAAAAAAACCCTTTGGAGTTTTGTTCATCATCACTAAGAACCACGGGCCCTCCACACAATTTTTTATAAGATTGCAAAAATTCTGAGCAAACCCAAACGACTTCAATACCTCCAAAAGAAAACTCCAATTCACCCTATCGTATGCCTTGGCCATATCCAGTTTCACCATCACATTACCTCCCGTCCTTTTCTTATGCAAAGATGGACCATTTCATGTGCCATCGTAATATTTTCAAAGATGCTAAGCCCTGGGATAAAAGCTCCTTGCTTGTGTGAGACCAGCTTATCAACCATATTAGTGAGTCAAAAACAATAATCTTCGAAAAAAATTTATAAGCCATGGAACAAAGACTAATAGGGCGAAATTTGTCAAAGCTCGAAGGATTAACCACCTTCGGAATTAGAATAATAAAAGAGGAAGAATAAAACATGGACAAAGGAGCACCCTGGAAAAAATCTTTTGCAGCTTCCAAGAGGTCATCATTTACATTTTACAATATACCAACAAGCCATATAGAATTCAGATCCAAATCCATCGGGTCCCGGGCTGCTCTCTTTTGGAATAGAAAAACCCACTCGTTTGACTTCTTCCTCTGTTGGTACCGCACATAATAAATCATTTTCAGCCCCCGAAATTTGCCTATTGATAAGAGCCAAGAGGTCACAGGGCTCTAAATTGGACGGCTCTACAAGGATATTTTGGAAAAAAAATAGCCGCCTCATTATGCACTACCTCTGCACCCTCCAAAGTCGAGCCATTAGTAAGGACCATTCGGGCTATTCGACCCTTCTTGCACCTCTGATTAATCACAAGTGGAAGAATTTTGAATTTTGATCCCCGTCAATTAACCTTTTTTTTTTCCTATTTGATTAATCACTAGATGTATTATTCACCAAATCTCTCGAGAGTCCCTTTGTGAAAGGATCCGCCAAGTTTTTACTTGACTGCACATATACAATAGTGATAATACCATCACTTATTAATTTTTTGACATATTCATGTCTCAAGCTAATATATCTATATTTTCTATTACAGACTTTACTATAAGCCCTAGACATAGTAGCTTCACTATTACAGTGCAAAGAAATGGCTGACATCTGTTGTGGCCATAACTTTATGTTAAATAACAAATTTCTCAGCCATTCCACCTCTTTGCCTACTGTTGCCAAGGCTACAAATTCATATACCATTGTAGCATGTGAAATACACATCTGTTTCTTAGAAGCTCACGAAACAGCTCCACTACCAAAGGTGAAAACCCAACCATATGCAGCCTTATTATCACTTGCACTAATAATCCAACTAGCATCACAATATCCTTCTATTACAGCAGGAAAATTGATATAATATAATCCTAATGAACTAGTTCTTTTTAGGTACCCAACGACTCTACCAATTGCTTTCCAATGCTACATACTAGGGCTACCTGAATATTTAAAAAGTTTACATACTGTAAAGGAAATATTTGACCTAGTGCAATGCATTGCATACATTAAACTACCAATTGCACTAGCATATTATAACTGAGCAACCGCTCTACCAGCATTCTCAATTAATTTAAATGAAGACTCATATGGAGTATTTGCTTCTTTAATTCTTAGATGTTGAAATTTAAGAAGCATTTTCTCAATGTAATGAGATTGACATAAAGCATAACCCCCACTATCTTTCTTTACTTTGACACCCAAAATAGTGGCAACTTCATTAAGATCTTTCATTTTTAACATTGAAGATAAATACTTCTTAGTTTCAGATATTCCTTCCATATTTGTTCCAAATATAAGCAAGTCATCCACATAAAGACATATTATAACACCATAACAATTAGTGAATTTAGAATAAATACATTTATCAGCATTATTATGCCTAAATCCATGAGATGAGATTATTTAATCAAATTTCTCATGCCATCATTTTGGTGCTTGCTTTAATCCATACAATGACTTAATTAATTTGCAAACTTTCTTTTCTTGCCCATGCATAACAAATCCTTCTGGTTGTTCCATGTACACCTCTTCATCCAGTTCACCATTTAGAAAAGCAGTTTTAACATCCATTTGGTGTACATAAAAGTTATATATTGAAGCCAGTGCCATAAGCACTCTAATGGATGTTTGACAATATTGAAGCCAGTGCCATAAGCCACTAGGGCATACGTATCAAAATAGTCTATGCCCTCTTTTTGTTTAAAACCTTTGGCTACTAATCTGGCCTTAAAAGTATGAAGAGACCCATATGTATTGTATTTTCTCCTAAATATCCATTTACAACCAATAGGGTTTTGATCCAGGAGGCAAGTCAACTAAAACCTAAGTATTGTTTGACAATATTGAGTCCATTTCATCATTTATAGCCTCTTTCTAAAATGCAACATCTCTAGAAGTCATAGCTTCTTTAAATGTTTTTGGATCTTCTTCTATATTTAATAGAATAGTTATCTAGTTTAAAAAGTTATACACGTTTCCTTCCAGAAGGAAAACAATAGCCTAAGATGACACAAAATCTAGATCCAAGCTTTTCTCTTTTCTGACTCTTTGACTTCTCCATGGTTCAGTCAACGTGTCAGGAATTATACAATTCCTTTTCCGACTCAAGTCAAATTTAGGTGTTTGAGTAGGATATGATACTGCTTTGGAGTCATTATAGAATTCATCTTCAATAAACTCCACATCCTTTGATTCTACTATAACATTAGAATCCAAATCCAAAAGTCTATATGCTTTTGAATTATTAGCATATCCTACAAAAACACTCTTAGTTGCTGATAAAACAAAAGAGTTTTAATAATTGAAAATCAAATACATAAATTAAAAATACCATCTAATGTGCAAGTTCATCCCTAGCTCTACTTGAGAATTTAGTTACCCATAAATATAATAGACAACAAAAATCTCAAGAGAAAACTAAAGTGAACGGTAATCATGGAAGTGATTTTCACCTCTCTTCAAATCTGCCTCTTGTGCCTCCCCTCCTCCTCTATTTCGTGCTAATGATATGTTTATATAGGGTAGGAAAGAAACCCTAATGTCTTCATAATTTCTGCATAAAAAAATTGCCTAAATTTTAGGACTCATCTTGGCAACCACGTACACACTTCAAGAGTTTGAATATTGAAATATTTATTACAGATAAATTTATAGCCTTTTAAGATAGCTTTCTAATACATCAAAAATTGCATCAATCTAATATGTGAGTAAAAAGTTAAGCTCAAAATACTAAAGTATGTCCAGACTGTCTCCTAGCAAATTTCAGATTTGGACTTCTTGCAGTATCCTTTTGTAATTTTTTTTTTCTTTTTTGCTTGATCCAAATTGCTCTCAAACCCCATGAAACTCCTCATTTGAATTTGACTAGACTTTGACTTGCTCTTTTATAAACTCTGAAAACAAACGAAAAAAAACTGTTTAGGAGTATCCCAACGTAAATAGAAACTCAATTAAAAAATACACATTAATTTCTATGATTTCTATTCACATTTTAGCATTTTAATCCATAATAAGGTATTTAGAGTGTACTTTCACACACCCATCAGTTGCTCTTGGATCTAATTTTTTTTTTTTTTTTGGATCTGGAACTCTATAAAAGGCTAAACATCCCCATACCCTTAGGTATTCTAGATTTGGTTTCTTGCCTTTCCACAATTCATATGGTGAGATTTAAATTTCATAGAAGGTATTCTATTATGCAAATAACATGCCGTGAGCAATGCTTCTCCACACAAATTAAAAGACAATTTTGTATTCAAAATCATAGCATTTAGCATATCAACTAGTGTCCTATTTTTTCTTTTTGCTAAACCATTTTGTTGTGGGGTATAGGGTGCACTAGTTTGATGTATTATGCCATTTTGCTCGTAGTACAAAAAACAATCAGTAGGAAAATATTCACCACCTCTGTCACAACGAAGTATCTTAATTTTCTTTTCCTTTTGATTTTCAACAATAGACTTATAAGATTTGAACATATTGAAGGCCTCATCTTTACTTTTCATTAAGTATACATATGAATATCTTGAAAATTCAACAATAAAAGTAATAAAATATCTATTGCTTCCTCTAGTTAAAATACCATTTAGTTCACAAATATCATAATGCACAAGTTCTAATAATTGTGTATTTCTGTTTGTTTTAGGAAAAATGTTTTTTGTCATTTTTTCTTGAATGCAAATTTCACATTTAGCACCATGTCTATGATTATATGGAATTAAACTATGTTTAGACTTTAAAGATTTAAAATTTAAATGTGCTAAACGATTATGCCACAAAGTAGAAGACTCAACAATATAACCAGAATCATAACTTATTTTATTAATTCTTAGTTTCTACATTCCATCACAAGAGTACCATTTTCCAACAAAAACTTCCCATTTGGAAAGGATTACATTATCAGACTCGATTACGGTCTTGACACCCTTACTACAAAGCAAATTTGCAAATACAAGATTTTTCTTTATTTCTGGGACATGAAAAACATTGATAAGAATAAGTTTCTTCCTAGAAGTGAATTAAAGTTCCACAATTCATTTTCCCACAACTTTTGCAGAGTTGTGATTTTCCATTAGTACTACATGTCCATCTGCTGCACATCTTCATAATTTTTGCATAGAGATATCTAATTGCAAACAAGGATGGTAGCATCTGCGTCATACCACCAATTAGATGACTCGGTTGTTATAGCCATATTTAACTTTGTAATCATGCTAATACGCATTTTAGAGACCATAACCACAATTTTTGAAGTCTCATTTTTTATCAGATTTGCTCTATTGGGATTGCCATTTCCTTTCTTGTGTTTCCTCTTATATATGCATTCATGCTTAAAGTGACCCATTTTTCTGCAATTTTAACAAGTTTTTTTTCTTTCTTGGACTTGTCACCATTGTTGAAAAAATCAATATATTTTCTCTTGCTTCCTCCAAAATTACCCTTGAAATTTATTTTTCTCATCAACAAAATTCACTTTAGAGCCATTCTGAGAAAATAATTTCATATCACAAATTCGAGTTTCCTCTTCAATTCGAAAATGTTTTTGAATTTGCTCTATAGTGAAATCTTTTGTTGTATGCATAAGTTTCTTTCTATAATTATTCCAACTTGGAGGAAGTTTGGTAATAAAAGTCCCAACTTGCAAAGATTCGGAAACTTCAACATTAAGATCTAGAAGTTTATTCACCAAAACTTGCAATTCATGGACTTGATCCATCGAAGAAGTATTATCATTCATTGTAAACTCAAAATATTTCATAATAAGTCATAAAGAAGTATTATCATTCATTCATAAAAATTTATCTATACCTTGCTTTTCGATTCCATACCTAAATTCCAATGCCTCCCAAATCTCTTTTGGTGAATTGATTGATGTAAATAAGTCATTAAGATGATCAGAAAGTGTATTTAGAATGTGCCCTCTACATACCACTTCATCTTCTTCTTGCTTCTTGCATTCCACCTTGATTTGATCATTATCGTCAGATTTGGGTTATGGAAGTACCGGCAAGTTTGAATCCAAAACATATGAAATCTTCAATGTAGTAAGAATGAATATCAACTTGTCCTTCCACAGAGTAAAATTCATTCCATCAAACCTATCTAGTTTGAAAAAGTCTTGATTCATCATCTTGAAAGTCACAATATCAAATTCTGATCCTATTGCGATTATCACCTTAAAATTGTTGAAGAAAATTGTGTGGATATAGTAATATGAAAAATAAATGTGAATTTGAGGCGTATAGAACACTATCTTTAGGGTGATAATTTCCCCCACTCGAAAGAATTTGCTACCGGATTACAAGCAATTCATCTCCAGGATACAACAAAGTCACCAACTATAGATAGCAATTCTAAAGTTTTTCCTTCATAGTTTCTCCACAAAATTGTTTAAGTGACTAAAAAAATGAGAGAATTGAATTAATAAATCCGTGGGTCTCATCCTTTATTTATAGAGAATGAAGTAATACCATGTGAAAAATCACAACTCTTAACTTGTGACTTTTCAACTGATAGTTATAGTTTAAAGGTCATGTTATTTCATATAAAGACCAAAGAGCATGCATGATCAAGTGGTTGGAAACCTTTCTCCCTAAAGGGAGTTCACTAGTTTGAACCACACCTACTCAATATTTTTGATAAAATTATTTTGAAGCATTGCACTCATCCAAGTGGGTCTTCACACAAGTTTTTCCCCCGCCCCAGACTCTCTCCCTTCTCTCTTAACAAACCCTAGCCCTAAATCGCCTGAACATCGACAAGGGGTGGGAGCTTCGGCTCCCCCCCTTTTCCTTTCTCTTCCCTCCCCCTCCCTTTCTCTTTTCGATTTCTGCTTTCTGTGTTCTTTTTTGGTTTATAGTTGTGTTTTCAGGCAAATAAGGGTGGAGTGCCGACTGGGTCTTTCTAACCTCGGTGGCTTGTGGCGGCCAAGCTCTGGTGCGATCCGAGAATACATCCCACGCGTGCGGGCTACTCACCACTCTGTTTGGTGCCGCATTCAAATCTTGGCTTTTCTAGGACCTCAGACTCTAGTAAAACATAGACCGACCTTCGGCGCTCCTCCAAGAGTGGTTTTGCTTCACTTGCACCACAACCTCTGTTTTGTTTTCTGTCCCTCAATGCCGGTGCTGTTTTGGTGTTTGTTTTTTATCGGTGTTTTAACCGAGTAGGGTGAGGAGTGTTTTGATTGGTCATAATCGGGGCTAGTGCTAGTAGAGAGTGGCGGATGAAGTTATGGCCAGTGGACATACGGCCGACCTCTGCAGTGGAGGTTTTTGTGGTCCATATGCGAACTGGGTACTCATGCCGTTCCTGGGCTCGTGATGCCGATGTCTGTGGAGGGTGTGCCGTCGAGGCACTTGCCTGTGCTTGTGTTTATGTTTATGTTTAGGTTGTTTTGTTATTGTTTTGTAGTGTAGTATTATGTAGTTTTTTAATAATATTGTAGTAATGGGCTGTTGGACTTAGTGTCAATAGCAGTAATATCCCATACTCCGTCTCTTTAGGGGGATGAAGGGGCTTGTCACTCTGTTTATTCAGAGTGCATTCTCTCTCTTCGGAGAGTTATAGAAGTTAAGACAATGTCCGCCACTTTGTGCGAGGGGATACTCCGGAGCAGATGCGTAGGTTGGCTTATATTCTGGTTTTTCCTATATTGATAAGTTACATTTGTAACTTCGGCTTGATGAATGGATTCACCATTTCAAAAAAAAAAAAAAAAAAGTGGGTATCCACACGGGCCAGTTCGGCCCATGCGTGGTGCTTCTTCGACCCAGGCCAGACATTGTGTCTGTTTGGCCCATGTGTGATAACCTGACTCAATCAAAAATGAGTAGCACAAATGTTGTCCCAAGTGCTGGAGGATGTCGTGTAATAATTAGGAATAAAATTCCTAAATCGTCTCCTTTGGGAAAGTTGTTTAAATC
Source organism: Carya cathayensis (assembly GCA_011037825.1). Classification (NCBI taxonomy): domain Eukaryota; kingdom Viridiplantae; phylum Streptophyta; class Magnoliopsida; order Fagales; family Juglandaceae; genus Carya; species Carya cathayensis. The sequence goes on from QGSO01000321.1 coordinate 131,411, forward strand.
TAAACTCGTATAAAATAGTGAAATGTTTTACAAACAAAAGTGGTGGTATGTACAATGATTGGAAGAGTGCAACGGAAATAAAAAAGGCACTAGTCATAGCCTAGATTCATACTTTTGGATTTTTTTGAGTAACGAAATGGAACGTAAAAGACTAACAAATTGAAATTAACAATTAAATATTCAACTACGCTAAACAATTTTAATTAGTCTAAAAATTAAATAATAAAATGAAATTATTTAAATACTAATTAACCTTTAATTAATCTAAAATGTAATTGTAATGCATATTTAATGGAGATTAAAGAAAAATAACTAACATAAAATAAAATAAGCAACAAATAAAATACCAAACTTTTAAGCCAAAAATCTCACATAAACTACAAATTGAAATTAAATAAAAAGTAGGGAATGAAAAGATCAAGCCAAATGAACAGAGATGAAAATTGGAAGCAATGGAGGAGGCTAGACTATAGCAGCAATTGGACACCTTAGAGAGCTCTTCAACAGCGCTGCATGAATGCCCAAGAGAAATTATATGTCCAGCACGCTGGATCCCATAAGCATGGATGAACAAAAATTATATAAACAAAAAAAAAAATAGAAATCAGAAAAAATAAAAATGAAGAATAAAATATCAAAGATGTATTATGCATGTAAAAGAAATATTGTCCAATTAAACCACAAGTTATAAAATTAAGCATAAATCATGCTATTAACTAATTTAAATCACAACTCAAATTTATGCATCTTAATCATTTTTTCAACTAAAACCAATAATAATGTAATGAAACAATTAAAATATATTGGTTATAGATGTATAAGATATGCAATATTTCAGCTCAATCACACCCCCCAACTAGCGTTATGCTAATCCTTGAGCAAAATAGTGAAACTTAGTTGAGATGAACATTGCATAAAGATTGAAATTCAAACAAAATCATTCAAACACAATTCCAAATTCTCACAAAGGTGTTCCTTGACTACTCAACCCCAGGAGCTATACCCACCAAGACCGTCTTTACAATCCTTCACATAGAATTGGAGAAAATGTCTCAGAACTCAGATGTGTGTGTAGCTACACGATTGTGTATTCCTCATTACTAGCCAGGATTTTTCATAAGATTTTTCAATATTAAGATTAATCATTACTGATTCTAACCACCTCAAAGCCCAAGGGACTAGCAGTTTTCACTCTAACTCTGTTTAAAGGTTGAACACTCAACCCCCAAAGTTAGGGTAACAGTTTCTAGCCCTTTACCTAAGAAACTTCACTAAGCTGCCTTTATCTTCTTCTCTCCTTTTTTTCTTTTTTCTTTTGATTCTTTTCGAATCCCTTTTTTTCTTTTTATTTTTTAATTCTTTTTTTTTTTAGCATGGCTCGGTAGTCCTACAGTTTACTTCTCCTGTGTTAAATTAGTGGACAGTAAATGATGAATACTACAAGTGTAAGCATGTGCAAAATGTCCTTCAAACTTCTCCCTTCGTTCTATATAAATCTTACCAAGTCTCATCTCAATAAGTATAGCAGCCCGGTGTTTCAAACCATATATCAATAAATATGATGCTTCAAAAATCATGCTTTATGCTCAAGGTTGATAATAAATGTTCACAAAATAATTATGTTCAACCACTCCACCAAAGTGCTCAAATTTCACAAGGTACTAGAAATGAAGTGTGTCAATCATATATGTATCAATGCACATCATATTAATGCAATCTTTTTAAAAATAAATCTGTGCACACACGTTATCCCCCAACTAGTGAGAGACAATGTCCTCAATTAATCGAACGAAAGAAAACAAAGTGCACAAGAATAAGTAAGCAACACGGACAACCAATCATGTGATATAAAATGAAAGAAAAACAACAAATATAAATAACAGATAAAATGCAATGAAAGAAAGCCGTAAGGGAAGAAATAAATAAATCAATCAAAATCAAAATACTTCCCTGGGGTTTTTGCACAAGCAAGATCTCTTCGTTTGGATCAAAGGCAGTCATGAACAGCTTTAGACATTGTCCATTGACAGTGAAGTTATTGTCATTTTTCGGATTGACAATGTCTACCGCCTCGTGAAAATGAACCTCATTTACAATGTACAGCCCACTCGATTGGGATTTCAACTTCTCGGGAAAAAGATGTAGTCTTAAATTATAACGGAGCACTTTCTGATCAAGGACAAGATGTTTCTCATGGATTTTCTTGTCATGCAAGGCCTTCATTTGCTCCTTTGCCAAGTGAGAATTGTCGTAGGCCTCCCTCCTTGCTTCATCAAGCTCTTAAATCTGTAACTTTCTTAAACCTTTGGCAGCATCAAGTGAAAAGTTAATTTGCTTAATAGCCCATAAAGCACGATGCTGAATCTCAACAGGCAAATCACAAGCCCGACTATAAACCAATCTATAAGGTGACATCCCTAAGTTAGTTTTGAATGTAATCCTATAAGCACAGAGACCATCAACCAGTTTTTCAGACCAGTCCTTCCGAGTGGGATGGACTGTTTTTTCAAGAATAAGTTCGATCTCTCTATTGGCCAACTCAGCTTGACCATTAGTCAGGGGGTGATATGGAGTAGAGACTTTGTGGGTCACTCCATATTTCTTCATAAGTTTTTGAAAATATTTGTTACAAAAATGTGAACCCCCATCACTAATGATCGCCTTGGACATGCCAAAACGTGCAAACAATTCTTTCAAGAAACGAATGACAACCTTATGATCATTTGTTCTACAAGGTATGGCCTCTACCAATTTTGAAATATAATCCACAACAACTAAAATGTAAGATTTCCCAAATAAATTTGGGAATGGTCCCAAAAAGTCAATCCCCCAACAATCAAATATCTCAAGTGGAAGAATAGGGGAAAGGGGCATCATATTACGTGCTGTGATTTTTCCATGTTTATGACAAGGCACACATGCCTTGCAAAAGACTCCACATCTCTAAAAATAGTAGGCCAGTTGAGTCCACTTTACAAAATTTTGGCAACAATTTTCTTAGCTGCAAAATGGCCTCCACAAGCCCTAGTATGGTAAAAGTGAAAAACTGAGATAAACTCATCATCAGGAATACATCGATGGACCAACTGATCAGCATAATACTTAAAAAGATAAGAAGTGTAGAAGTAATAAAATCGTACATCTACAAGGAACTTACACTTGTCCTAGGCTGTCCAATGCTCTGGTATCCGGTCAATGACAAGGTAATTCACAATGTCTACGAACAATGGAGCACGTGACACTGCAAAAAGATGCTCATCAAGAAAATCTTCATTCAAGGGAGGAATAGACATAGATACATCAGGTAGCTGCAGTCGTGACAAGTGATCGGCTACCACATTCTCAACTCTCTTCTTATCCCAAATAGTGATGTCAAATTCTTGGAGCAAAAGAATCCAACGTATCAACCTGGGTTTAGCATCCTTCTTTGCCAAAAAATACTTAATAGTAGAATAGTCAGTAAAAATGATAACATGAGACCCAATAATTTAAGAATGAAATTTATCTAACGCAAACACAACAACAAATAATTCCTTCTCGGTGGTGAGGAAAGTTGTTTAAGTCTAAACTCGTATAAAATAGTGAAAAGTTTCACAAACAAAAGTGGTGGTATGTACAATAAATGGAAGAGTGCAACGGAAATAGAAAGGGCACTAATCATAGACTAGATTCATACTTTTGGATTTTTTTTGAATAATGAAATGGAACATAAAAAACTAACAAATTGAAATTAACAATTAAAGATTCAACTACACTAAATAATTTTAATTAATCTAAAAATTAAATAATAAATTAAAATTATTTAAATCCTAATTAACCTTTAATCAATCTAAAATATAATTATAATGTATATTTAATGGAGCTTAAAGAAACAAGAAAAATAACTAACATAAAATAAAATAAGTAGCAAATAAAATGCCAAACTTTTAAGCCAAAAATATCAAGAGCACACCGTAAACTCCAAATTGAAATTAAATAAAAAGTAGGGAATGAAAAGATCAAGCCAAATCAACGAAGGAATTGGAAGCAGTGGAGGAGGCTAGACTGTAGCAGCAATTGGACCCCTTAAAGAACTCTTCAATGGCGCTGCATGAATGCCCAAGAGAAATTATGTGTCCAACGCATTGGATCCCATAAGCATGGATGAACAAAAATTATGTGCGGCGTGAATCAAATTGCCCAAGAGAAATAAAAGTTTGTGCTGAAAATGCCCCCCAAAAGATCCTCTTCTGTGCGGCCTAGGTCAAAGTTCCAAATGAAATAAAAATGTTGCTGTGTAGTCCCAGGTCAGAGAAAAATGTGTTCCATGCCCTTGGTCAAAAGTCCTAATATGAATTGAATTCCGAAAACCCAAAGACTCCTATGGGTCCCGCGTGAAAGCTTCTCCAAGTGAAATGAAAATAATTTGCTCTGTGTCTTTTGCATTCAAAATGAAAGTAAGGATAATATCATGGTGGGTACCCCATCCAAAAGCAAGAATTGCTCCTTGTCTTTTGCATCTCTTCCGTTCAAATGAAAAGCAATTGTGTTGTGCATTTTGCTTCAAATCAAAAAGCATGTCCTTTCCTTTTACTTTTTATATTCATCTATTTATATAAACAAAAATAAATAGAAATAAAAAAATAAAAATAAAGAATAAAATATCAAGATATATTATGCATGTAAAAAAATATTGTCCAATTAAACCATAAGTTATAAAATTAAGCATAAATCATGCTGTTAACTAATCTAAATCACAACTCAGATTTATGCATCTTAATCATTTTTCCATCTAAAACCAATAATAATGTAATGAAATAATTAAAATATATTGGTCATAGATGTATAATATATGCAATATTTTAGCTCAATCTTACCCCTTTGGCCTAATCATCATGTCTGTTCAGCCCAACTGGTTCAGTCGATGTGTGGTTCCTCTTCAGCCCAAGCATCATGTGACGCCCCCAGATTCCGCTAGGGATCAAACGAACATCTGAAGCGTCGGGACATACAACACAAGGTTACCAACCCCCGTTCATGACATATAAGATGCAATATTCCTAACATGCATCTATCATTATGCAATATTCGTAGCGAATATTTTTTTTTTTTTAGCAATATTATGCACCAAACTTATAATATCCCAAATAATTAACTCATAATCCAAGCATACTTAACAAAATAAACATCCACGATTTCAGTACGAGTCTTAGAAGACTGTAACCTCAAAAACATGGGAGACCAGACTCCATATTTACATTACCAAAATACATTATTGAGGAAGTTTGTCGAGTAACTCGTGTAACTCGACTAACGAGGCCAGAAAACTATCCAAAAACTAACTATGGAAGTTGTAAGCTTCGTGTCGTGTCTACGGCATCTAGTCAACCTACTTCAGTTTACCAATGTTTGTTCCCTGCACTGATCCTGACACATTGCCTACCATTCGGAGGGAATGGTAGTTGGGACTACCACGGTGAGATTTGATTACAAATCTCAGTAAGTTAATAGGAAACTCCCACACAGGTTAATTATGAATGGATGGCAGTAAAAGTATGAATGCATAATTAAAATCATAAGTAAGCATAGTATAACTAGACATATAGCATGGCATAACTGATATAACCTGAATTGAAACATGAATTGAACTTGACTTGACATGACATGAACTTGAACTTATAATATAACATGGGCTAGCAACATAACATGAACGTGAACTTGAAATATAACATGGATTTGAATCATAGCATGAACGTGAACATACATAACATAAACATGAACTTGAATTTAATATAAACCTAAGCATAACATGACATAAATGTGAACTTGAGACATAATGTAAACATGAACATAACATAACATGATATGAACATGAACTTAAAACTTAACGTGAACATGAACATAACATGTACGTGAATATAACATAACATAACATAACATGAACTTGATCTGAAACTTAGTCTTATCTCATGGGGTCACCATGATTGCTTATTCTTAACTTCTTGACATAAACTTAGACTCTTGTTCAATTGACTTAATCAATAATGAACATATGAGTGCTACGCGGGTCCCCTTGAGCCGTGTGTCCCTGTCGATTACTACATCACAACACAGGTATCTACACCAGCTATGAGTGCGTTAATACGTACTCCACAGTTGTTGTGGCCCCACGTATTCTACTTGTCACAATTGTTGTGTCTCACGTAGTGTATACTCTACAGTTGTGTGGCCCCATACTTCATGCTCCACAGTTGTTGTGGCCCCATGAATTGTTTGTGCCACACTTGTTGTGAACACACGTAAAAATAAAATATGACTCCATTGGCATTAGTGTCCGGCGCGCTCCGATGACCAGCTAGTTAGGCCTCATTCACAACTTGTTGACTGTACTTTATCAACCCAGGGAATTTCACACCTATTTAGACACTCCAGTGTGAACAAAGGAGTTTCACTAGGATATTACCCCATCTTAGCACTTAGGGTCGTGATTGACATGAATAACTTAACTTGAACGTGATCTGAAACTTGACTTAACATAAACTTGATCTGACTTCTTTATTTAACATGACATACTTGCAATGGTGAATATTACATGATATGACATATATGTAACAAATGGCATACTTAACATGACATACTTATAACATATAGCAATATATGATAGAATAGAATGTGTAACAGATAAATATTCGTGACAAAATCAATCATGCATAACAGATAAACATGTAATGGCGTGGCATGGTATGGCATATATGATAACATATGTATATAAATTGTAATTCCCTTACCCATCATACATACTCGTGACAGAATCAATCATGCATAACANAAACTTGATCTGACTTCTTTATTTAACATGACATACTTGCAATGGTGAATATTACATGATATGACATATATGTAACAAATGGCATACTTAACATGACATACTTATAACATATAGCAATATATGATAGAATAGAATGTGTAACAGATAAATATTCGTGACAGAATCAATCATGCATAATAGATAAACATGTAATGGCGTGGCATGGTATGGCATATATGATAACATACGTACATAAATTGTAATTCCCTTACCCATCATACATACTCGTGACAGAATCAATCATGCATAACAGATAAACATGTAATGGCATGGCATGGCATGGCATATATGATAACATGCATACTTAAATTGTAATTCCCTTACCCATCTTACATATACAATAAACTGATAGTAAGTTAGAAGCTAACTTACCTCGATCGTCGCGTTTTACGAAAATAAAGCGTTAAACACGAGAAACTGTAAGAAGGTATTCTAAAAGTTAGGAATCTAATTAATAACAATTAAAAACATGAAAACAAGCTAACTTAGAGTAAAATTACCATTTTACCCTCTATATGTGGGAAAATGATCATTTTACCCCTAATTTAAGAATTTCACATCCTAACTCCAAATATTTTCAAAATTTACATTCCTCATGAAAATTTTGCCCTAAACTCAAATATCAACTTATAAAAATTTAAAACAAAACAAAACTATGGAAAACACACTATGGCCGAAACATCCATAGGTCATTTCTCTTTATTTTTGTTGCAATTCCTTCCAACTTCAAAACTCATGCTTAAACCAAAATTTTGCAACAAACATCTTCCAATCCTAAGTTTAAAACCATACTTAAAATATCCATTTTAAAAATGCTAGTAATCAACACCAAACTTTTTTTGTAAAAAGATCCAACACTTGAATCACAAGCTTTGACCCTAAATCAAAACATCTCCAAGAATTTCAAAAATTAAATCTTACTTCTAACATATTCATAACATCATCCTAAGATAAACCATGCTTTAAATCATCAAACTAAAGTCACCAAAATCACAAAATAACACAAGGAGTTTTTTGGTTTTACACTTAGTCCAAAAAAAGGAACTTTTTCCTCAACTAACTTTGATAAATCTCTTGACCAATGGCTTAAGAAGGTGAAATCTTCGAAATAAAGCATCACATGGTTTAATAATGTGTCTTAAATAGGATGCAACCATCAAAAATCACATGGCTAAAAATCAATAAAACATAGATTTAATCCAAAAACATCAAATCTTAGACCTAACCGAAATCCTCTTGCATAGAAAAATCATATCTTTGAAGCTAATACTAAATATCTTCAAAATAACATCCAAACATGAAACTAAGAGACTTAGGATCATCATATAAAAATATCAAAGCCATTAGAGTAAGATCAAACCTCTAAATATTCAAACTTTCTCCAAATAAAAACTGTTTTGCCACTTCCAGTTTTCAAGTTTCTATATCTAAGAAAATCTGTCATCAAAAACTTTATTCATGCAACAATACTTCAATGAACACTCTTAAACACATGCTAAAAACACTCCATAAAATTTTTGGACCAAGATATGTCCATTAGCTTGGTCAAAAACTCAAAAACATAACATACTCTCCAGATTCACGCCCAGACTGACCTTTCCATGGTTAAAAATACTTTTGACCAATAAATGACCATGGAATGATACGAATAATATATCTACAGAAACTAAACTCAAAGATGAACAACTTTTATGAAGGAGTCATCATATGAAAATACTTACAAAGAAAAAGACCCAGAAATCTGTCTGAGAGAGCTGTTTTGGGTTTCTCTCTAAGAAAAGGGTGAAAAAGTGATTAAAGTGAAAGAAGTGTGGCTTCCACGACTCCATACTTCTGGATGGGGGAAGATATGGGCTTGAAAGACCCTTGATTGGAGGTGGTTATGTGACATAAAGTGAAGAATAGTGAAGGGAGAGGACAGCCTGCAGAAGCTGTAAGGTATGAAGGTTGATGGGGTGGGTTTCTCCATCTCATCAATGAACTATTGGGTGCAGCCATGTGGGGGAGGAAACTTCTCCAAGAAGCCTTGCCAAGGTGGCCAAATTCATTGGTCTTGGTGGACCTCATCCAAGTGGGCTTCAATTTGGGGTTTAAAGGGGGTTTGGTTAGGGTTTGAGATGCTATCAAGCTCAAATCCAATTTTTCTTGGATCAATCAAATTTTCAAGGTTTAAAAGGATGGATAATGATGTCATAACACTAATTTGAGAAATTAATAGCATGTGAAAATGATTTAATCAAGTGATTAAACACAATGCTATAAATTGGATGAAAAAGGGTTTGAAGGCTAACTTTAAGGTTTGGGGAAACCATTTAGGATTTCGGTTTCAACCAAGCTTTTGGGGTTTCAATTGGATTCCAACCATTTAGGTTTCATTAGGGTTGGAACCCTTTTTGATCTGGCTCAATTTAGTTGATCAGATGAAAAAGGTTTTGCTTAGGTGGCATGATCTTACACCTTCATTTCCCTCACAAATCCATCTAATGGTTCCTCTTTGAGCCAAGTGTCTTACACTACTCACTATGTGTGGCTAAGATCTTACCAAGTGTCCAAATAAAACTTCTATAACATAATTTGAACATTCCACACTGTGATTTTGAAAACACTACACTTAGTACACTTATCGAGGTTACTATTCACTCCAAAAAAAAGCGTAATAAACTTAGTACTAAAAAATTATAAATATTCATATTAACCTACAGTTAAAACCGTCTACCAAAACTCAACCCTGAAGTGCCCCTATAAATAAATTCACAGTTTCAAACAGTCGTTTCGTCCGAAATTATGAAAATGAGTTATTGCGCCATAAAATCCTAAATATTCTATTGAGTCTAGTGGCGCAGACCATAACATATTCTGACACTTCTAACCACCTCAAACAATTAAAATCGCATTTTTGTCACCATAGTGAGTGATAACACTGATTATGTTAACAAACTAAAACCTTTGCGAGTAGCCGATTCATGAAAACTTATGGAATTTTCACGAGGTTCCTCAAGTCTATAGAAATTCTACTATTGAATTTCTAACGGGCTGTTACATCCTCCCCTCCTAAAAAAAAGATTTTGTCCTCAAAATCGACGCAAGTACAAACATAAAACACGCTCAATAGAAGATGTTGGTTACCAAAAGTACTGTCCATCACTGGATGTATCGTCACTGGTCGTATCCGGTAGAGGTGAATCTTTGTCCAACAGCATGGCGTGTTGGGGTAAGTAGTAGAACACATTGTCCTTTTAATCATAGACCACATTGTCGAAATGACCTTGGTTGGGGGCTGCATGAACTCTTCATCACCATTTTCTGGCTCCTGACCCTCTACTAGCAAACGTCTGTGGTGAGTTGATGACATAGATGATCCTGATGTTGCGGGGTCAATCTTGGCCGCTGCTCTGTTGGACTCAGCTCCATCCCGTGTTGTCCTCGCTCTGAGGCTATCCTAGTCTAACCACGTTGTCGAGTGAAGCGGCGGGTAACATTCTTTATGAGGTAACTCCTTCCTCTCGTAGTCCACACTAATCTTATCTATAACAATCACAAAGGTTATTGCCTAAACTTAGCAAGTTCTACACTAACTTTTTAGGATACTAAATATTTGCTTAAGTTAGAAGCTAGTTTACCTCGATCGTCGCGTTCTACGAGAATAAAGCGCGAAACATGAGGAACTATAAGAATGTATTCTAAAAGTTAGAAATTTAATTACTAACAGTTAGAAAATTGCAAACAAGCTAACTTAGATTAAAATTACCATTTTACCCTCTATATTTGGGAAAAATGATCATTTTACCCATAATTTAAGAATTTTACATCCTAACTCCAAATATTTTCAAAATTTACATTCCTCATGCAAATTTTGTCATAAACTCAAATATCAGCTTAGAAAAATTTAAAACAAAACAAAACTATCGACAACACACTATGGCCAAAACATCTGTAGGCCATTTCTCTTGATTTTTGTTGCAATCCCATCCAACTTCAAAATTCAAGCTTAAACCAAAATTTTGTAACAAATATCGTCCAATTCTAAGTTTAAAACCATACTTAAAATATCCATTTACAAAAAGCTAGTAATCAACACCAAACTTTTTTTGTAAAAAGATCCAAAGACTTGAATCACAAACTTTGACCCTAAATCAAAACATCTCCAAGAATTTCAAAAATCAAATCTTACTTCTAACATATTCATAAAATCATTCCATGATCAACCATGCTTTAAATCATTAAACTAAAGTCACCAAAATCACAAAATAACACTTGGAGGTTTTTGGTTTTACACTAAGTCCAAAAACAGAAACTTTTTCCTCAACTAACTTTGATAAATCTCTTCATCAATTGCTTAAGAAGGTGAGATCTTCGAAATATAGCATCACATGGTTTAATAATGTGTCTTAAATAGGATACAACCATCAAACTTAAAATCACATGGCTAAAAATCAATAAAACATGGATCTAATCCAAAAATATCAAATCTTAGGCCTAACCGATATCCTCTTGCATAGAAAAATCATAGCTTTGAAACTAATACTAAATATCTTCAAAATAACATCCTAACATGAAAATAAGAGACTTAGGATCATCATATAAAAATATCAAAGCCATTAGAGTAAGATCAAATCTCGAAATATTCAAACTTTCTCCAAATAAAAATTGTTTTGCCACTTCCAGTTTTCAAGTTTCTTAATCTAAGAAGATCTACCATCAAAAGTTTTAGTCATGCAACAAAACCTCAATGAACACTCTTAAACACATGCTAAAAATACTCCATAAAATTTTCGGACCAAGATATGTTCATTAGCTTGGTCAAAAACTCCAAAACATAACATACTCTACAGATTCACGCCCAGAATGACCTTTCCATAGTTAAAAATACTTTCGACCAATAAATGACCTTGGAATGATACGAATAATATATCTACAGAAACTAAACTCAAAGAGGAACAACTTTTATCAAGGAGTCATCATATGAAAATACTTACAAAGGGTCATAAAGCTCCACGCAAAAAGACCCAGAAATCTGACCGAGAGAGCTCTTTTGGGTTTCTCTCTAAGAAAAGTGAGAAGAAGTAATTAAAGTGAAAGAAGTGTGGCTTCCACGACTCTATACTTCTGGAGGGGGAAGATATGGGCTTGAAAGACCCTTGATAGGAGGTGGCTGTGTGACATAAAGTGAAGAATAGTGAAGGGAGAGGACAGCCTGCAGAAGCTGTGAAATATGGAGGTTGATGGGGTGGGTTTCTCCATCTCATCAAGGAACTATTGGGTGCAGCCATGTGGGGGAGGAAACTTAACCAAGAAGCCTTGCCAAGGTGGCCAAATTCGTTGGCCTTGGTGGGCCTCAACCAAGTGGGCTTAAATTTGGGGTTTAAAGAGGGTTTGGTTAGGGTTTGACATGCTATCAAGCTCAAATCCAATTTTTCCTAAATCAATCAAATTTTCAAGGTTTAAAAGGGTGGATAATGATGTCATAACACTAATTTGAGAAATTAATAGCATGTGAAAATGATTTAATCAAGTGATTAAACACAATGATATAAATTGGATCAAAAAGGGTTTCAAGGCTAACTTTAGGATTTGGGGAAACCATTTAGGATTTCGGTTTCAACCAAGCTTTTGAGGTTTCAATTGGATTCCAACCATTTAGGTTTCACTAGGGTTGGAACCCTCTTTGATCTGGCTCAATTTCTTTGATCAGATGAAAAAGGTTTTGCTTAGGTGGCATGATCTTACACCTTAATTTCCTTCACAAATTCATCTAATGGTTCCTCTTTGTGCCAAGTGTCTTATACTATTCACTATGTGTGGCTAAGATCTTACCAAATGTACAAATAAAACTTCTCTAACATAATTTGAATATTCCACACTGTGATTTTGAAAACACTACACTTAGTACACTTATCGAGGTTACTATTCACTCCAAAAAAAAGCGTAATAAACTTACTACTAAAAAATTCTAAATATTCATATTAACCTACAGTAAAAACCGTCTACCAAAACTCAACCCTGAAGTGCCCCTATAAATAAATTCACAGTTTCGAACTGTCGTTTGGTCCGAAATTATGAAAATAGGTTATTGCGCCATAAAATCCTAAATATTCTACGGAGTCTAATGGCGCAGACCATAATATATTCTGACACTTCTAACCACCTCAAACAATTAAAATCGCATTTCTGTCACCATAGTGAGTGATAACACTAATTATTTTAACAGACTAAAACCTTTGCGAGTAGACGATTCGTGAAAACTTATGGAATTTTCACGAGATTCCTCAAGTCGATAGAAATTCTATTATTGAATTTCTAGCGTGCTGTTACATCCTCCCCTCCTAAAAGAAAGATTTTGTCCTCAAAATCGACGCAAGTACAAACATAAAACACGCTCAATAGAAGTTGTTGCTTACCAAAACTACTGTCCATCACTGGATGTATCGTCACTGGTCGTATCTGATAGAGGTGCATCTTTGTCCAACGGCATGGCGTGTTGGGGTAAGTAGTAGAACACGTTGTCCTCTTAATCATAGACCACATTGTCGAAATGACCTTTGTTGGGGGCTGCATGAACTCTTCATCACCATTTTCTGGCTCCTGACCATCTACTAGCAAACGTCTGTGGTGAGTTGATGACATAAATGATCTTGATGTTGCGGGGTCAATGTTGGCCGCTGCTCTGCTGGACTAACCACATTGTCCTCGCTCTGAAGCTATCCTAGTCTAACCACGTTGTCTAGTGAAGCGGCGGGTAACGTTCTTCATGAGATAACTCCTTCCTGTTGTAGTCCACACTAATCTTATCTATAACGATCACAAAGGTTATTTCCTAAACATAGCAAGTTCTAGACTAACCTTTTAGGATACTAAATCTTTGCTTAAGTTAGAAGCCAACTTACCTCGATCGTCACGTTCTACAAGAATAAAGTGCGAAACACGAGGAACTGTAAGAGGGTATTCTAAAAGTTAGAAATTTAATTACTAACAGTTAGAAACATGCAAACAAGCTAACTTAGAGTAAAATTACCATTTTACCCTCTATATGTGGGAAAAATGATCATTTTACCCCTAATTTAAGAATTTTACATCTTAACTCCAAATATTTTCAAAATTTACATTCCTCATGCAAATTTTTTCCTAAACTCAAATATCAATTTAGAAAAATTTAAAACAAAACAAAACTATCGACAACACACTATGGCCGAAACATCCATAGGCCATTTCTCTTGATTTTTGTTGCAATCCCTTCCAACTTCAAAACTCAAGCTTAAACCAAAATTTTGCAAAAAATATCGTCCAATCCTAAGTTTAAAACCATACTTAAAATATCCATTTACAAAAAGCTAGTAGTCAACACCAAACTTTTTTTGTAAAAAGATCCAAACACTTAAATCACAAGCTTTGACCCTAAATCAAAACATCTCCATGAATTCCAAAAATTAAATCTTACTTCTAACATATTCGTAAAATCATCTTAAAATCAACCATGCTTTAAATCATCAAACTAAAGTCACCAAAATCACAAAATAACACTTGGAGGTTTTTGGCTTTACACTCAGTCCAAAAACAGAAACTTTTTCCTCAACTAACTTTGATAAATCTCTTCAACAATGGCTTAAGAAGGTGATATCTTCGAAATATAGCATCACATGGTTTAATAATGTGTCTTAAATAGGATACAACCATCAAACTTAAAATCACATGGCTAAAAATCAATAAAACATGGATCTAATCCAAAAACATCAAATCTTAGGCCTAACCGATATCCTCTTGCATAGAAAAATCATAGCTTTAAAAATTAATACTAAATATCTTCAAAATAACATCCTAACATGAAAATAAGAGACTTAGGATCATCATATAAAAATATCAAAGCCATTAGAGTAAGATCACATCTCGAAATATTCAAACTTTTTCCAAATAAAAATTGTTTTGCCACTTCCAGTTTTCAAGTTTCTTAATCTAAGAAAATCTATCATCAAAAGCTTTAGTCATGCAACAAAACCTCAATGAACACTCTTAAGCACATGCTAAAAATACTCCATAAAATTTTCGGACCAAGATATGTTCATTAGCTTGGTCAAAAACTCCAAAACATAACATACTCTCCAGATTCAAGCCCAGAATGACCTTTCTATGGTTAAAAATACTTTTTACTGACAAATGTCAATAGAATGATACGAATAATATATCTACAAAAACTATACTCAAAGATGAACAACTTTCATGAAGGAGTCATCGAATGACAATACTTACAAAGGGTCAAAAAGCTCCACGTAAAAAGATCAAGAAATCTATCCGAGAGAGCTCTTTTGGGTTTCTCTCTAAGAACGGGGTGAAGAAGTGATTAAAGTGAAAGAAGTGTGGCTTCCATGACTCCAGAATTCTGGGGGGGAGAATATATGGGCTTGAAACACCTTTGATTGGAGGTGGATATGTGACATAAAGTGGAGAATAGTGAAGGGAGAGGACAGCCTGTAGAAGCTGTGAAATATGGAGGTTGATGGGGTGGGTTTCTCCATCTCATCAAGGCACTATTGAGTGCAGCCAAGGGCAGTGGATGTTCTGCCATGTGGGGGAGGAAAATTCTCCAATAAGCCTTGCCAAAGTGGCCAAATTCGTGGGCCTTGGTGGGCCACAACCAAGTGGGTTTCAATTTGAGGTTTAAAGGGGGTTTGGTTAGGGTTTGAGATGCTATCAAGCTCAAATCCAATTTTTCTTGGTCCAATCAAATTTTAAAGGTTTAAAAGGTTGGATAATGATGTCATAAAAAATAATTTAAAAAATTAATAGCATGTGGAAGTGATTTAACACAATGCTAGAAATTTGATCAAAAAAGGTTTGAAGGCCAACTTTAGGGTTTGGGGAAACCATTTAGGGTTTCGGTTTCAATCAACCTTTTGGGGTTTCAATTGGATTCCAACCATTTAGGGTTTCACTAGGGTTGAAACCCTCTTTGATCTGGCTCAATTTGGTTGATCAGATGAAAAAGGTTTTGCTTAGATGGCATGGTCTTACACCTTGATTTCCTTCAGAAATCCATCTAATGGTTCCTCTTTGTGCCAAGTGTCTAATACTATTCACTTTGTATGGCTAAAATCTTGTCAAGTGTCCAAATAAAACTTTTCTAACCTAATTTGGACATTCCACACTGTGATTTTGAAAACATTGCACTTAGTACGCTTATCGAGGTTACTATTCACTCCAAAAAAAAACGTAATAAACTTAGTACTAAAAAATTCTAAATTTTCATATTAACCTACAGTAAAAACCATCTACCAAAACTCAACCCCGAAGTGCCTCTATAAATAAATTCACAATTTCGTACAGCTGTTTCATCCGAAATTATGAAAATGGGTTATTGCGCCATAAAATCCTAAACATTCTACTGAGTCTAGTGGCGCAAACCATAACATACTCTGACACTTCTAACTACCTCAAACAATTAAAATCACATTTCCGGCACCCTAGTGAGTGAGAACACTGATTATGTTGACAGACTAAAACCTTTGCGATCAGCCGATTCGTGAAAACTTACAGAGTTTTCATGAGGTTCCTCAAGTCTATAAAAATTCAACCATTAAATTTTTAACGGGTTGTTACACATCATGGCTCTTTGGCCCAATTGGCTTAGCCCAAGCATTGTGCATGTCCAAGCCCAACACCTCACATATTCCACAAAATAAATCAAAGTGCACTTGTGGAGTTTCAAACTCCTACCCTTTCATTTCGATCAACACACATTCAATAAATTCACATATTTAGTAGCACAATCTATAATAAATATAACATTAGGCTGTTTTGAACTGATGTTCAAATTGAAGAAACTGTTTTATGGAATAAATTAGAGTTTATTTGTTTACGATTTGAAGTGGGCCACTAGTTTTGATACGAGCCAAATATTATGTCCTTTGATATATAGAAGTGACAACTTTTGTCATAAACCATAGACATAATACTAAGTTTTGTATCCAATACTGCATGAAAATAAGATCTTATTAGAGCATTTTTTTTATTTTAATAACAAGAAGGACTTTTTATTCATCAAACTCAAACGTTACAAATTTGAATCAACCCAAATAGCTTGGGAAATACATTCTAGATTTGAGTCCCACCAAATAATAAGATCCTCAAGGTTCCATGCAAACCGAGCCAATGCATGAGAAACTCCATTAGCTTCCCGTCACTTGTGATTAAGAGACCAAGTTGGATACCTTTGAAACATGTTTTTGATTTCTTGAATCAAGCGACCCCACAAATTTGTAGAATATCCTTCCTTTTCCAATTCTTGGACTGCTAACAAGGCATTAAACTCTATGTTCTTTGCTCTGTAATTCCAAGAGGTATACACAGTTGCAAGCCCCTTAAGATAGCTAGAAATTCAATCTCCAATGGATCAGCCACAGTAGGTTCTGATTTACTAGCAGCAAATAGCACCTTCCCTTCATGATCACGCAGAACAACACCAACACTAAACTTACATTGAGCACTAAATAGAGCGCCATCAAAATTAAGTTTCAACACACCTGCAAGGGGAGGCTGCCAATTGTACTTATATTTTTGTCTAGCCTTTATAGCCTCTATTGCTAGATTATGTTCTTGGTAGAGAGTAAAAGCTTGCTCCATGACTTGCTGAGTTGATAGAATATTTCCTTCATATATTCTTTGATTTCTTCTATACCAAAGCGCCCAAGCTAGAAGGAACGACCTCTCCAATTCTCCTGTTGTTCTTCTTTTGATAACAGATATAGCCATTTGTGTAAAATGCATCCTGGTTGTTGCTTCTTTTATTGAAGGAAGAAACTACAACCAACAGTAAATGGTATAAGGACAATAGACCAGTGCATGGTTTAAATCTTCATCTTCTGCTTGACACCAATGACATCTAGCCTCTTCGATTACTCTTCTAGTCTTCAGATTCTTAAAAGTTGGAAGGATATTTTTACACACTCTCCATGCAAACACCTTGACTCTTTGAGGAACATGCATTTTCCAAAGGTGCTTCCATAACATTTTGTCATCTATAGCACTTGAACTTTCGGCCTCCTCTCTAGTTTGCTCCAGAAAACTAAAAAAAACATAAGCACTTTTTACACTGAAAACCCCACTCTTCTCATGCTCCTATATAAGTAAATCACACACATTATCTTATGGCAATTTTATACGTAGCACTTCATTTGCCTCTCTTGCTGGCAGCACACTTCTTACCTTCTCAATATCCCAGCTGCTTTGATCCTCCTTGATAAGAGATACCACCATCTGTAAATCAGTTGTAGCAGGTATGTCGACTAGATTAGCTAGCACCTTATGGTTTGGAAGCCAATAATCAATCCATATGTTAGGACCAAAGGATGATTTAACTAATCATTGAATTAAATTATTAGTACTGTTAGGGCTGATTTTTATGGGACATGAACTCGACTAGACATGATTGTAACTCCAAAATAATATGAATTTTCATCCTTAAATCTGGTGAGTTATTTAATTCTTAAGTATATATTCGAGTATTATTCTAAGGTATAATATTTTAATTTGTGTAATTAGATTTAAATACTTAAGTACTAATTATAAGAAACTAATAACAAACATTAATCTCAATAATAAGGCTCAGCAGCAGAAGCTTAAAAATTATTTTGCAACTTAAGCTCTTAAATCATGTGGAGAAAGAAAATAAACCTTAAAAGACATAATTTAATTATGGCTAAGTGAAAACTACGTTGTGAATGTGCATTAAGACTTATTTTATGCAAATATCTCACCCACTTTAGATTTTAAGGTTTTTAGAAGAACTTTAGAGGATATTGATCAAATTCCCGATCTTATAATTAGTTGCCGGGCTTTTCATAGTGAGCTGGAAGAATTTTAGAGCATCTTGATCAATCTGATCTATTTGAAACGTGGCTCTATTAATTCTCATTATATATTATTAGAAATACTAAATCAAAATATACAGCAGAAGCGATATCACTTAGTTGGAAATATCTTGGATCTAGTGCAATTGTTCTACAAATTCTTTGTCGTTGTTATTGTTAATCTAAAATCTCTCATATCGATGGTGGAGTGTGCATGGTAAGATTAGAGCAATACTCACATCTTCCACAACCTAAATGCCAGAACTAGAGAGAATTTGTGAAAGAGACATTTACACTTTTTGTGTTACAAGCCATATTTTTTACTAAAGGAAGAGGGGCTATATAATAGCTAGCTACAAGAAAAATGGATATTTGTGACTATTTTGCAACCAAAATGACTATTTTCGATGAAAACGAGTATGTTTTCGTCGGGAATAGTCCTTTTTCTTGTAAAATATTGATCACAAAAATCCATTTTTCTTGTAGTGTATATATATATCGCTCCTCCTTTTTGTAACCCACGGCTGGGCTTAAATGCCCAGCTATAATTCACAAATAAATATGCCAAGCATAACTACTAAGCATATGAATAGCAAGGGGTGCCCACCATGGGTTCCCCTTTCTTACATCCCTTACTAGCACATGGTGTGCAAGACCCAATGTCTGCATCTCTTAATATGTTCTCAATCTTGTTCATACTAGCAAATAGGTTATACATCCATCTATACAACTGTAAAAGAAAAATGGGAGCACTGTGCCAAATCTCTCTAAGAGAAGACTAGCATAACAACATCCCTAAAAGCATCTCGTTATACCCTGATTCATTTGGTCACATCAGACTAAGCATTTCTAATACCTCTCGAGTTCAAATAACTTAGAGCAATGCTCAATCTCCATAAACCATAAAGCACTCACAACTATGTCGCAATTCCCAGGAAGCAACTTTCCAACAATGAGTACACACCATTATCAATATGTTACCAAATAGTCTTCCATTCACCCTCATGTCATTCAGTTTTCATTCCAATCGTTTTCCCAACAATATCTCTTTACACTGCATCATTCTTGGTCAAAGCTAATATACCAAAGTAGCAAACTTCAAAGCATCAACCTTGTGACATAGTCAAAAGTCTCCTAAGGGTATAAATAAATTAAGGTCATTAGTTAAGACCTATAGGACTCACACGGTGAAGAAGCAGGGATTCATTCACTCACCTTTACTGTTGGTTGCAAAAACACATGTAGTATAAAATATATGTTACAATGGAGTTCTCTTTTTTAAAATAGTCAAGAGCGTATATTTAAAATCAATACACTGTACAAATCTTAATCTAGTCACCATTTCAGTATTTAACCCGAGTTCCTCCATTTGCTCACTATTCGAAGCCCTAAAGAGGTTCTCGCATCTGACTAAACTACAAGCTATATAGATTGTGGGTAACCATGCACGGTCCTTTTAAATATGATGGACCTTATCTTAGCTCCCACTAAGATGGCATATATTTTGTGTCTTATAACTTATCTCTCTCTAGACAAGTACCGAGTAACACATTATCTAATCTTTGCTTGCTACCCCTTTGTAATGTCAAAGGCGATTGCTCTTGTGAGTGAGCCAATTTATGCCTATCAATATACCATTTTTACCATAACTCTCAAATCTATAATAAATGTGTGTGCTTGCATTAAAAAAAAAAAAAATTCTAGTCATGCCACATGATCATAGAACACATCAATGTCATGTGCACAACGAACAAAATCATGATGAAGAGAAATCACATGGTCAACCAAAAAAATTCAAACTATGACTCTCAAGTGGTGTATGACCATTTCTTTCTGTGACACCCCAAGATTCCGCTTGGGATCAAACGGACATCTGAATCGTCGAGACATGCAACACATGGTTACCTGCCCCCGTTCATGATATATAAGATGCAATATTCCTAATATGCATCTAGCATTACTCAATATTCCCAGCAGATAATATTTTTTTTTTCTTGAGCAATACTATGCACCAAACTTATAATATCCCAAATATTTAAATCGTAATCCAAGCATACTTAACAAAATAAACATCCATGATTTCAGTACGAGTCTTAGAAAACGGTAACCTCAAAAACATGGGAGACCAGACTCCATATTTACATTACCAAATACACTATTGAAGAAGTTTGTCAAGTAACTCGTGTAACTCGACTAACGAGGCCAGAAAACTATCCAAAAACTAACTATGGAAGTTGTAAGCTCTGTGTCGTGTCTGCGGCGTCTAGTCAACCTCCTTCAATCTACCAATGTCCACTCTCTGCTCTGATCCTGACACATCGCCTACCATTCGGGGGGAATGGTAGTTGGGACTACTACAGTGAGATTTGATTACAAATCTCAGTAAGTTAACAAGAAACTCCCACACAGGTTAAAGATGCATGCATGGCAGTAAAAGCATAAATGCATAATTAAAGTCGTAAGTAAGCATAGCATAACTTGACATATAACATGGTATAACTGACATAACCTGAACTGAAAGTGAACTGAACTTCACTTGACATGACATGAACTTGAACTTAAAATATAACATGAGCTAGCAACATAACATAAACTTGAGCTCGAAACATAACATGGACTTGAATCATAGCATGAACATGAACATACATAACATAAACATGAACTTGAATTTAACATAAACCTAAGCATGACATGACATAAACGTGAACTTCAGGCATAATGTGAACGTGAACATAACATAACATGTACATGAACTTGAAAATAACATGTACGTGAACATAACATGACAGAAACGTGAACTTGAAACATAACGTGAACATGAACATAACTTGTACGTGAGCATAACATAACATAACATAACATGAACTTGATCTGAAACTTGACTTAATTTGGACTTGATCTGAAACTTATTCTTATCTCATGGGGTCACCATGATTGCTTATTCTTAACTTCTTGACATGAACTTGGAATCTTATTCAATATAACGTGACCATATCGGTATGGGTCCCCTAGAGCCATGTGTCCCTGCCGATTACCGCATCACAACACAGGTATCTACACCAGCTGTGAATGCATTAATACGTACTCCACAGTTGTTGTGGCCTCAAGTATTCTACGTGTCACAATTGCTGTGTCTCACGTAGTGTATGCTCCACAGTTGTTGTGGCCCCATGAATACACGTAAAATAAAATATAGCATCATTGGCGTTAGTGCCTGGCGCGCTCCGATGACCAGCTAATTAAGCCCCATTCGAAACCTGTTGACTGTACTTCATCAACCCAGTGAATTTCACACCTATTTAGACACTCCAATGTGAAAAAAGGAGTTCCACTAGGATATTACCCTATCCTAGCACTTAGGGTCATGATTGACATGAATAATTTAACTTGAACGTGATTTGAAACTTAACTTAATATAAACTTGATCTGACTTCTTTACTTAACATGACATACTTGCAATGGTGAATATTACATGATATGACATACATGTATCATATGGCATACTTAACATAGTATACTTATAACATATAGCGATACGTGACAGAATAGACTGTGTAACAGATAAATATTCGTGACAGAATAAATCATGCATAACAGATAAACATGTAATGATGTGGCATGGCATGGCATATATGATAACATACATACATAAATTGCAGTTCCCTTACCCATCATACATACACAATAAACTGATAGTAAGTTGGAAGCTAACTTACCTCGATTGTCGCGTTTTACGAGAATAAAGTGCGAAACACGAGGAACTGTAAGAAGGTATTCTAAAAGTTAGACATTTAATTACTAACAATTAGAAACATGAAAACAAGCTAACTTAGTGTAAAATTACCATTTTACCCTCTACATGTGGGAAAATTACCATTTTACCCCTAACTTAAGGATTTCACAGCTTAACTCTAAAAATTTTCAAAATTTTGATTACTCATGTAAATTTTGTCCTAAACTCAAATATCAACTTAGAAAAATTTAAAAGAAAACACAACTATGGAAAACACACTATAGCCGAAACATCCATAGACCATTTCTCTTGATTTTTGTTGCAATTCCTTCCAACTTCAAAACTCTTGCTTAAACCAAAGATTTGCAACAAGGATCTTCCTATCCTAAGTTTAAAACCATACTTAAAACATCCATTTAGAAAAGGCTTATAATCAACACCAAACTTTTTTTAAAAAGATTCAAACACTTGAATCACAAACTTTGTCCCTAAATCAAAACATCTCCAAGAATTCCAAAAATCAAATCTTACTTCTAACATATTCATAACATAATTCTAAGATCAACCATGCTTAAAATCATCAAACTAAAGTCACCAAAATCATAAAATAACACTTAGAGTTTTTGGTTTAACACTTAGTCCAAAAACATAAACTTTTTCCTCAACTAGCTTTGATAAATCTCTTGATCAATGGCTTAAGAAGGTGAGATCTTTGAAATAAAGCATCACATGGTTTAAAGATGTGTCCTAAAGAATATCCCACCATGAAAATTAAAATCACATGGCTAAAAATCAATAAAACATGGATTTAATCCAAAAACATCAAATCTTAGGCCTAACCGAAATCATCTTGCATAGAAAAAATCATATATTTTAAACTAATACTAAATATCTTTAAACTAACATCCTAACATGAAAATAAGAGACTTAGGATCATCATATAAAAATATCAAACCCTTTAGAGTAAGATCAAACCACGAAATATTCAAACTTTCTCCAAATAAAAAATGTTTTGCCACTTCTAGTTTTCAAGTTTCTAGATCTAAGAAAATCTATCATCAAAAGCTTTAGTCATGTAACAAAATCTCAATGAACACTCTTACACACATGTTAATAACACTCCATAAAATTTTCGGACCAAGATATGTCCATTAGCTTGGTCAAAACTCCAAAACATAACATACTCTCCAGATTCACGCCCAGAATGACCTTTCCATGGTTAAAAATACTTTTGACCAACCAAATGACCATGTAATGATACAAATAATATATATACGGAAACTAGACTCAAATAGGAACAACTTGTATGAAGGAGTTATCGTGTGAAAATACCTAAAAAGGGTCGAAAATCTCCACCCAAAAAGACACAGAAATCTCTCTGAGAAAGCTCTTTTGGGTTTCTCTCTAAGAATGGGGTGAAGAGTGATGAAAGGGAAGTAAGGGTGACTTGCAAGACTCAAGAATTCTGTAGGGGGAAGATATGGACCTGAATGACCATTGATTGGAGGTAGATATGTGACATAAAGTGGAGAATAGAGAGGGAAAAGGACAGCCTACAGAAGCTGTGAGTTATGGAGGTTGATGGGGTGGGTTTGTCCATCTCATCAAGGCACTATTGGGTGCCACCAAGAGCAGTGAATGGTCTGCCATGTGGGGGAGGAAACTTCTCCAAGAAGCCTTACCAAGGTGGCTAAATTCGTGGGCGTTGGTGGGCCCCAACCAAGTGGGCTTCAATTTGGGGTTTAAAGGAGGTTTGGTTAGGGTTTGAGATGCTATCAAGCCCAAATCTAATTTTTCTTGACCCAAACAAATTTCCAAGGTTTAAAAGGTTGAATAATGATGTCATAACAAGAATTTGAGAAATTAATAGTATGTGGAAGTGATTTAATCAAGTGATTAAACACAATGCTAGAAATTGGATCAAAAAGGGTTTAAAGGCCAACTTTAGGGTTTGTGGAAACCATGTAGGGTTTCAGTTTCAACCAAGTTTTTGGGGTTTCAATTGGATTCCAACNTAATCCAAAACTGATAATTTTAGCGGGCTGTTACACCAACCATTTAGGGTTTCACTAGGGTTGAAACCCTCTTTGATCTGGCTCAATTTGGTTGATCAGATGAAAAAAGTTTTGCTTAGGTGACATGATCTTACACCTTGATTTCCTTCATAAATCCATCTAATGGCTCCTCTTTATGCCAAGTGTCTAATACTATTGACTATGTATGGCTAAAATCTTGCCAAGTGTCCAAATAAAACTTCTCTAACCTAATTTGGACATTTCACACTGTGATTTTGAAAACATTGCACTTAGTACGCTTATCGAGGTTACTATTCACTCCAAAAAAAATGGATAATAAAATTAGTATAGAAAAATCCTAAATATTCATATTAACTTACAGTGAAAACCGTTTACCAAAACTCAACTCCAAAATGCCCCTATAAATAAATTCACAGTTTCAAATAGCAGTTTCGTCCGAAATTATGAAAATGAGTTATTGAGTCATAAAATCCTAAATATTCAATTGAGTCTAATGGCGTAAACTATAATGTAATCTGACACTTCTAACTATCTTAAACAATTAAAATCGCATTTCTGGCACCATAGTGAGTGATAACACTGATTATATTGACAGACTAAAACCTTTGCGATTAGCCAATTCGTGAAAACTTACGGAGTTTTCACGAGTTTCCTCAAGTCTATAGAAATTCTACCATTGAATTTCTAGCGGGCTGTTACACTTTCCATGCGCAATCTCATGTGTAGTAACTTTCCAAAACATGCTCCAACTAAGAGACTCTTCTTTTATATATAAAAGTCCTTTGCACAACCATGAAGTCATCAACGACTTATTGCAAATCTCATTTAAGACTCACAATATAACCCTTTGATTCTAGTCAACAAGTCCTCTTGCAACTTTTAAGAATCTGGAAGGTAACAAGAAATGTCATTCAACAAACTCAATTTGCAACTTCAAGATTTCTTATGAATCTCTTGTACTCAATAAAAGCATGTGAGATAACCCTCGTTCACTTTTCTTTAAGGGTAAAGTAATTAGGGCATTTGCCCCCGAAGACAATACAGTAGTCTAGTCGTTATTTTTAACAACAATCACATCACAAACTCACTTAATCAAGTAGGTTATATTTACCCTCTAACCAAATCTCAACCTTTAACTCTCATGTGGAAACCATAATAGAAACATTAAATAGTATAGCAAAACTAAATTCTTTAGTATTTTTTCCATCTCATTAATTGTCTATGGATTTTGAACAAGAGTTTCTAGAAACTATTTTTCTTATACACAGTCTCACAAGACGTAAAGTCTTAGCTACTTTTTACAAACCCATGTCCATTACCTCGTAGTATGGAAGACCACTCATTAGGCGATAAGTAATAATTTAAGACAACCAAATTATCATATTTCTTAGGAGGACACTTTTCTAAGATTGTCAACAGCGTTCAAAAAATTCCATTTTATACAATAAGTCCTTAATAAAAAAAAATGATTAGTCACATTGGGTATCTTTGAATAGATGATTGGTTTAGGCCACACAAAAACAGTACTATCATCATCCTTTTGCTTTTATATCAAAATAGTATAAGCAACAATCATGCGCTCAAAGTACTTTGTACCTAAACATCACAAAAAAACTAACCATCTAATTCTCTTGTGAGAATCAACATTTGACTCTTTCAAGAAAAGTTACAATAAATGTGCGATCAATGGTTATCTAAATGCAACTCAATTAGTGCCAAGAGATGAATCTATATATCTATCAACCTCTTTTTTCCTTTGTTAATCAAATCAACAACCCCATGTTAGATCATATAAGTGAAATAAATCTAAAATTCTATGTTGGGATTCCAACTATTTGAATTCAGTACCTTTAGCGAAGCCATTTATAAATATTCTCTTCTAGTCTCTGTATAACAGGAGAATACTAATATATAGCTACCATACTATTTACGAGGATCTTATATTCTATAACTTTTGGGAGTCAGTATCACTAGTTGTACACCATCACTCAAAGGTATACACACACTAGTTGTTGAATTACTCCTATTATTTTGACGATCTTTTATAAAACCTTTTAAAAATACTAAGTTAATGTGAAATGAAACATTCTTTCCAAAAAACAAGTGTTATAAAAAAAACACAATACTCTACCATCACCGAAAATACAAGTAATTTTCTTGACTCAACCAAAAATGATCAAGTTTAGATCAACTAGATTTTTAATAGAATTCATGTTTGCACAAAATAGTCACTTGGCCTTTCTCAAGGGCGAATGAACTTGATCTAAAGATGGCAAGTCAGAATAAAGATCTAAGGCTCCAACCCTATATTACAACAACCCAAGTGTGATGTAACAACTACTTTGCACCATAATTCATTTATAACTCCATTCTTAGCAAGTCATTAAGCTGCAAGATAGTTGTTCTTATCATATAACTCATACGATTGCGATTTAAAAAAAAATTATTAACTGAAAAAAAATATTTTCCTTAAAAAAATTTGGAATCACATTTATATGATGAAACAATATTTTTATTAATCCATTCCCTTAGTGTGCATGTATAGGAATTTTCACATAGAAAATGCTCATATTGCCTTGTCTCTTTGACTCTTCTAAATAAAGGAGATGTATCTCATTAGCGAGAAAACTTTCAATTTCTCAAGCTCCACACCCATCATTCTATGCCTCCACGACACACTTTTTGTATACCATCTCTCCATCCGAGTCAATGAGTGACCATCCAACTCTTAAACCTTTAGGAATTCTTACTAACAATATTTGCAACGAGTCTTAAATCATATTAGGTATGGACTTCACTAATATCGCATAAAAAGCACTACTAAAAATATCGCTTTGTGCAACAAATGTAGTACATGACATTTTAGATGCTAACTAGCGATATATCTGTATTTCTCACTTACTAAATATTTTTTGTATTCTCCAATCTACTATAGGAGAGAGAATACAACTTTGTGAGAAATTATTTTAGCTTAAAACCTATCTTACATCACTACAATCATGAGCAAGATTTTTAGGTTTAATTAAGACGTACCTAATTATTCATATTTGTTGCCACAATTACCATGCAAACCTCCAAGGTGCTTGGTATTACTCTCAAGGGGTATTCCAAAATTCATATATCTGCAAGAACCTATTTTTTCTCGATAGAGAGAGGAAACTTGAGCAAGATTGCCAGTGCTAATACCGTGCTAATACCACAAAGAGATGCAATGATAAAACCTTTAATGAATGTGCCAATCAAGAATGTCCTCAACACTCCTGCACACTCATATTTTAATGTTCTTACTTACAGGCATACTAGAAAGTTTTAGAGAGTATGTGCTTATCTATAAGTTAATCTAAGTTGGTATAAGATTTTAGTGCTTAACCTCAAATATAGGAGCAATTAATTTTTGCGTTACAATAAAACAATGCACTTTCATTATTGCCCATGGGATTCTCAAATGTAAAATAGTAGTTTAGCTCTATCTGATAATTGATCCCATCAACTTCTATGAAAAATTATAGTGCATGCGTCTCATGCACGTGCACTTCCAATTTTACTCTAGATCTTTCTGAGGATTATACAAGAATGATGGTCTAAGACTATCTAACACTCAAAATAATCTTCATTTGTTTCCAACTATTGCTCATGAAAGAGAGTAATGACACAATTAAGTTGCATAAATAATCTCTAGGCTTTCTTTTCGGTTATCTTAAAGTTACAAATCTATGCGTATCTAATTACACACAAATCTAAGAAATTTGCCACATTAATCTAAGTCAGAACAAAAATAATTAATACACGTTGCAAGATTGAAAATTTGCTAAGTTTCCTAATCATCTCTTGTGCCTTAATGTCTAATTATTAATTTCTAACTTAATTTTTTAGCAAATTTATATCGTATAAGAGATTAATTCTAAATCAATCTCAACTATACTCCCACTAGGATAAGTGATCTACCAAGTCAGTTACATGAAAAAATAATTTCTTCCCAGATTAAAGAAATCAATTTGAGCCAATCATAAGTATGGACTAATCAAACTTGGACTACTTAATCATCTAGTTTATCACATTCTAAAAATTTGAAGATGAATTCTTAACACAGTGCAACGCACTGTGTCTATAGCCTTGGTGGGCACTGCACCACCGTAGCCTTGTGTACCAGGTTGCTTGGAATTGGCCAGTGGTGTCACAATGCCTTCACCGCTGCACTCATCAGCCAAAGCTACCCCTTGGTAGCACAAACCTTAGCCCCGTGAACTTCTCAAGTTTGGTCAAGGTTGCTCGCTACACCATGCCGATGGGCATCCCTACCTTAAGACAGTGTTTTCCACAGTTGCACCATGTCAATGTTGCACCAACACTGGTAGCACCCAGCTGGTATGAGCTTATGCCTGATGCGCAACACCTCGTGTGACACTTCTTGTCGTACTGGCCATGTGCGCAGTAATGGCCGCATTGCATTGAGATGCTCGCAGCACCTCAAAGTACGTGACACCATTGGTGGTAGCACCAAGATGCTTAAAAGTAGTGAACACGACGCAGCACCCATTCGGTGCACGCCGCTGCCTTTTGTGGTGTTCGCTGCACTTGGGTGAGCATTACTGCCTTATATGGCGCAACTTCTAGATCTAGAGCGCCTACACGTACACGAGTCCTTGCTGCTTTGAGTGGGTGGCTGGAGCTACTGCTTTTGTAGCGGAGCTACCACTATAATGACCAACCTTGGCAGCCTTGGATAGAAGAACAAATATTTTCATAGTGCAGGAAAAATTTTTCGTAAAAGAAATCACAAAATGCAAGTCTAATACAAATCAGGAACAACCAATCATTGGTCTAACACTAATGTTAGAAATACTAGATCAAAATATATAGCGAAATGGATATTACCTAGTGAGAAATATCTTGGATCTAGTATGGTTGTTCCAAGGATTCTCTATTGTCGTTATTGTTCATATGAAATCTCCAATATCGATGGTTGAGTGTGCTACGTGGCAATACCAAAATAACACCCACATATTCAATAACCTAAATGTCGGAACTAGAGAAAATTTGTGAAAGAAAGTTTTACATAGTGAGTCTTTAGACTTGACATTAGTGTTTGAGGGTAGTGGAGTCTAAGGACTTTCATGCCCTATTAAGTTCCCAAAGCGAGTCTTGGACTCGACATTAGTGGTCGAAGGTCGTGGAGTCTGAGGACTTGTGTGCCCTATCGTGTTCCCACAACGAGTCGTTGAACTCGAAATTAGTGGTTGAGGGTCGTGGAGTTTGAGGACTTGTGGGCCCTATCTTTTCCCACAGTAGTGAGTCTTTGGACATGACATTAGTGGTTGAGGCACTTAGGGCAAAAAGATTAACAGAGTGCAACTTTATTCATTGACTATATTCATGGTTCCTTATGCTTTACATGATAAAGGATAATATTTCTTTAGGTGCTCTGCATTCTATGGATGTGGCAGCTCCTTTCCTCTAACGTTCTTTAAAGAGTATGTTTCGAGTCATCAGTTAGCAATTACTACATTTGGTTCATCCAAGCGGGGGCCAAGTTTTCCTGCTTCCTACATAGTCACTCTAGTTCCCTTAAGAGGAAGTCACCTATTTTGAAGCTTCAGGGCTTAACTCTTCCCTAAAATACCATTCAATTCTCCTTGTGTTAAGGGTCGCCGAACTTCAGCTTTGTCTTGGCATTTGTCAAGTAGGTCGAGGTGTTCATCCAGTGTTGTATCATTCTACTCTTGGTTAAAATGTTGGCATCCCTATCTCGACTAGAGCTACAATCTCACTCCCGTATGTCAAAGAGAATGGGGTCTCTCCTGTTAGGTTTTCATTGTGGTTCTGTATGCCCACAGAATGCCTATGAGCTCTTCAACCCAATCATCTTTCTTATTTACAAGTCTCTTTTTTAACATCCTGAGCAGGGATTTATTGGTTGCTTTTACTTGCTCGTTAGCTTGGGGTGTCTCGAGGAAGAGTACTTGAACCTAGGGCTGGGCAGCAGGGCGGGGCCCCCCCCACCCCCTGCCCTGCTACTACCCCGCCCTGCCCTAGTGTGGCGGGGAGGATTACACAGCCCGGCCACACGGGGGCGGGGTTTATCCCGCCCGTATATAGGGCCCTGGGTGGGGCCAGGGGTGAGATTGGGTGGTCCCCCGCCCCGGAAATCCCCCGCCCCGCCCCGCACATATATATAATTAATTAATATATATAATATATATTTAAAAAAAACCCCTCAGGTGTCCAAAGCGGCGTCGTTTTGGCACCTGAGATTTTTTATTTTATTTAAAAAGGCAAACCCAAAACGGCACCATTTTGGGTTTGCCCTAAAATCCTCAACAAAACCCCCCACCCTGATTCGCCCAGAACCCCCCCTCCGGAGTCGTTGCGGCGTAACCTCCCCCCTTCCCCGTCGGACGATTCTGGCCGGCCACCCAATGCGAAATTGCGTCGCCCTTTTCCCCGTTGCCACCGCAAGTCCGCAGCTACCTCGCCAACCGGTACATCCATCTCTCTCTTTTTTTTTTCTTTTTTTTTGTTTTAAATTTAAATTTTTTGTTTATTTAGTGGAGGATGGGATTTGGAATTGTGTGCTGTGAAGGATTGAATGTGCATGTGTGTAAATTTGTGATGAGTGATCCGATTGTTCATGTGTTTTGATTTTGTGCTATGGAGGATCCTATTGTTAATTTGTTCATGTGTTTTGAATCTTGATTTTTTGTAAATTTTTTTTAAATAAAACCCATGTGGAAATACCCATTACATGAAATCGCTTTCCATTATTATGCCTACCAAGCTTTAGTAGTAGATCAATGGAGATGGAGGTCATGTACTGAAAATCAAGCAGCTTATCCTTGCGAAAACACACAAGATTGAACCTGTGTTTGGTAATATATATATATATATATATATATATATGCGTGTATGTGTGTGTGTTTTATAGAATGCAAATTGTACTTCTGTCGTTGTATGTATAAGCACATTGGATATATCAAATTTCACATGATGTTTTATTTTTTATTTTTTTTTATTTGTCTATGGTTTATTTTTTATTTTTTTGGGTTTTCATTACTATTTAAATACAATTAGCTCAGTTCCAAATGGTTTTGGAGGGAATCTTTAGTGAATGCAAATGTGGTATATTGGAAATCTTAGAACATGCGTGTATATAATATATTTATATAGTTGATTCAAAACTCTTACATTATTGATGCTGATATAAAATTATTGTTTAAAATCCCGGAAAACTTATACTTGTTCATCACCTATTGGGCTTCATTCGAGTTCATCACAACCCATTAAATGATGTTTTTCAAGGTTCATTATATTGCCCGGTTGAATATGGGTGAGATCAGGATGGGAATGGATTTTAAATAATCAGATTTTTTTTATTTATTATCTTATATATTAGTAAAATACTGTCACTAAGAATGACAAAAATATGTTTTTTTTTTCACCAGTCCACGTCAAATAAAGGTTAATAACATTACAAAAGCTTTATTATATTTATTATTTATAGCTTTTATCTGATAGAAGTTGTATTTAGAACATAGTTATCTAAGTTGAGATAGATGAAGATAGTCGATTTTGAAATCGTTCCATTGTATGTGACTTATGAAAATGAATTTTATTTACACGTCATGCACTTCAATTTAAAGATTGGATTAAATTAAACAAAACAAAATATTTACACTAACGTGTTTATTTGGTTGGAATCGTTGGATGTTAATACTTTTCATATTTGCTATAATTTAAGATTTATTATTTGCTTGAGTTCATGGAATTGCCGACAGATTCTAGTGCGAGCTTCCCTATTGAGCGTACCAATGTCTCTACCCCTACCCCAATTGAGGGTAGCCTTGCCTCTACCCCTACCCTTACCCCTACCCCTTGCCCCGCCCCCAAGCCTAACAAAAAACCTGCTTCCATAGTTTGGTCTCACTTCACCAAACTAGAGGGTGGTGATCCTAATAACCCTCAAGCCAAATGTAACCATTGCGGAAAAATTCCTGGATGCCACTATAGGAAACATGGCACCTCGCAATTAAATGTGCACTAAGAAGGGCAATGTAAAAAAAGTCAAATTCTAAAATCTTTGCTAGCGAAAAGTCAATCTAGGCTAGAAATTGGACTTAAAAAAATGGAGGATGGGAGTAGAGGGGGTATTGAGTTGAAGGGGTACACGAAGTATGATCCTGAGGAGTGTAGGTTACACTTAGCCCGTATGATCATCATGGATGAGCTACCTTTTCAGGTGGTGGATGGGAAAGGGTTCCAAGCACTTTGTCACTACATGGAACCAAGGTTTCAACTTCCTTCTCGTCACACGGTGGCAAGGGATGTAAAAAAACATTATCGATCTGAAAAAGAGAAGTTGAGGGGTCTTTTGGCGGGTTAGTTTGTTTACCTCACCACTGATTGTTGGACATCGGTCCAAAATTTTAATTATATGTCTATGACTTGTCATTTTGTTGATGACCATTGGTGATTGCATAAGAAAATTCTCAAATTTTCTCAAATCACCGATCATAAGGTGAGACGATTGGGAGGGCCTTGGAGGCCGCTATAAAGGAGTGAGGGTTGACACGCGTTGTGACATGCACAGTTGATAATGCATCGTCCAACGATACCGCATTGAGATATCTTAAAACCTTTCTTAGAGAGGCAAATAAGACAATCTTGGGTGGTGAGTATTTGCATGTGAGGTATGCGGCACATATTCTTAATCTTATTGTCAGTGACGGTATGAAAATCTTGATGACTCTATTGCTCGGGTCAGGACTGCTGTGAGATGGGTGAGATCTTCTCCTACAAGATTGGAGAAATTCAATGTTGTTGCGCGGTCTGCGGGAATAACATCAAAGAATGGGTTTTGTACTGATTTGACTACGAGATAAAACTCAACATTTTTTATGTTGGAGGCAGCTCAAGAGTATAAGTTGGCATTTGCCTTATTGGGTGAGGAAGACATCTAATATGTAAAATATTTTGAAGATCAAGCAGGATTGGGGAAGCCGATGACTGAGGACTGGGATGTTGTATCTACTTTCGTAGATTTTTTAAGGGTTTTCTACGAGGTTACGATGATTTTATCTGGTTCTTTGTATCCTACATCCCATCATTTTTGTCAACAAATATGTAAGGTAAAAGAAGAATTAGATGAGATTATTGCAAGCGGTCACACTAGGTTGCAGGAGATGGCATTGTTGATGAGGGCGAAGTACGACAAGTATTAGGGGGGAAATTTCGATAGGGCTAATATGTTGTTATATGTAGCTATTGCCATTGACCCCCGGTTTAAGATGGATGGCATGGTATGTGGATTGGGTATTGCCTACGGGCAAGAATGGGCGGAGCATATTGCATCAAGGGTTAGGGAAACCCTTGATAGATTATTTGATGAGTTTACCATCTTGGGGTGGTAATATTACGGCACCTACCGCTATCCCCCCACCAGTTCCAGACGCTAGGGCTGAGAAAAAACGTAGAATGGACTGGGGTGATAAGATGGAAGGGAACTCATTCACAAGGAGTACTACAGAGGCTAAGTCAGAGATAGACAGATACTTTGGTCTAGATCTTGAACCATATGTACGAGACTTTGATATCCTGACTTGGTGGAATATACATGCCCCCAAGTATCCCATCCTTGCACAAATAGCCCGCAGTATTTTGGTCATCCCTATTAGTACCGTAGCATTGGAGTCGGCCTTTAGCACCGGAGGGTGCGTATTGGATCCATTCCGGAGCTCATTAGATCCTGACACTGTTGAGTCTTTGATTTGCACCTCAAATTGGATCACAGGGAGTGAAATTCATGTTCCGGATGTTATTGATTATGATCATGTCAATGCCGAGGATGAGGGTGATGATGCACTTGGATCTGGTAATGTCACATGAATTCAATTATATTATTTTTATTTATTTATTTAAAATTAATTTATGTTAATTTCTGCTTTTAATTGTTGTAGTGATGCCTGCATTGTCTGGGGCTGGGACGGCATCTACAGCTACATCCTCTGCTGCAGTATGAATAATTTTATATTAGACTCTAGACCCACCATTGCTCATGGTTTGCAGAATTAATCCCTTAATTTATAAGTTAAAACTTTATATTGATAATTCTAATTCGTTTTATTTTTAACTTATTATTATTGCAAGATTTATGATCTTCAATTTGTCTGCCCATATCTCAACACAATGGAATGTCTCAGTGAACTCACCGCCACCCAAAATTGATCAAATTTCCGAATGTTATGATTATGTTAATTTATAATTAGTTGTAATGTTAATCATTAATGGTACAATTTGTAGTATTTATTATTTTTATGTCTTTGTAATTTTGTAATTGTTTATTAGTTGACACAATTTTGTAATTTCTATCATTGTAATTTTGTAATAGCTTAGTGCATGCCTTAGTTACTTAGTAATTAATAGGCTAATAGTATAAGACTATAAGGTTGACCGTTGAAGTTTTTGAACTTGGAATTTAGTAATTAATATTTGTATTCCTATTTTTTTTTAAATTGTTTTTTAATATTTAAATATAGTTGTAGTTAAATTTTTCGTTTAAAAACAGGCCTGAATTGTGTTTTTGGGTCATTTTGAGCCCAAAAAACTTATTTAGGCTCAAAATGGCCCAAAAAATTTCAATGGGCCAAGGGCCAAACCACAAAGCCGGGGGGCCGAATGGGGGGAGGTCCACCCCCGCACCCTCGTTACCGGACGGGGTACCCCGCCTCGTCCATGTGGGGGTCGGGGGCAAAAAAAATCCCCCCGCATGAGTGGGGGCGGGGGGCAGGGTGGGGGTGACCCTGCCCCGGGGGGGCCGGGTAGCACCCCTACTTGAACCCAATCTCCAGCTCTATGCTCCACTTTCAATAATGCTCTGATTTGAACTGTATTCCATTGTCCAAGATGATGTTATGGGTGATCCTGAATTTGCATAGGATGGTTTTTCATAGGACTTTGGTGATAATCCTCACTATGATTGTCGCCACCCACTTGGTGAAGTGGTCTATGGCAATGACTGCAAACTATACTCCTCCCTTCCCTAGTGGTAGCGGTCCTACTAGGTCCACCCTCTACTGTGCAAATGGCCATGGGGACATTATGGAGGTCAGCTCCTCTTGTAGCCAGTGCGATACTGGGGCAAACATCTGGCACTTCATGCATCTCTTCAAGAATTCTTTCGCGTCTTTGAGGGCATATGGCCAATAGTAGCTTGCTCTTGTAACCTTTCTTGCCAAAGCTCCTCCCCCAGATTGGTTCCCCCATATTCCTTTGTGTACCTCTGCTAAGATGAGTTGTGCCTCTCGTGGGGAGTTGCACCTTAGCAATGGGGTTGAGGCGCCTTACTTGTAAAGAATTTTGTTGACCCAGGTGAAACTCATATCTCTTCTTTTAATCTTCCTTGCTTCCTCCTTTCCTGCTAGGAGTTCTCCTACATCTAGGTACCTTGCCACTTTTCAAACCCATTCTGGGTCTCTTGATCCCAACAACGAGGACTTTTATGACCTTGCTCTCAACTTCCCATGACAGGGCAAAGTCTTACATTCCCTAAGCAGTTCATGCTAGCTTATTTGTTATGTTGTTACTCTCCCTTAGTGTTTGCTTGATCCTGAAATGGTGAAACTGGTCCCACCGTTCCCATGTCAACTACAAGTACTTTTTCAACTTTTCTCCTTTTGCCGCATATAACCCTAACACTTGATTGACGACCACTTAGGAGTCTGCCTTTACCTCAACTTCAGTTGCCTCTAGTGCTTATACTATTGATAGTCCCGCTGCTAGAGCTTCGATATTCATCTTCGTTGTTGGTGGTTTTGAAGGTGAGTTTTGCCATGTCATGGTGTTCGTGTCCATAATCACTTACTATGTATACCCCTACTCCCTCGTCGACACAGCAGGATAAACCATCGGTGAATACTTGCCAGGTTTTCTTGACAAGATTAGTTACTATTTCACTGGGAAAGCTAGTGAACTCGACAATAAACTTTGCCAGGTCTTGCCCCTTCATTGCTTGCCTCGCAAGGTAGTTAGTGTTGAATTCACTTAACTTAATCAACCAGTTCACTAGGCATTCAGAGCTTGGAAATAAGGTCACAACCGCCTTGCTACAATTACCAATGTGGAGGCTAGCATCTCCATACGTGGGTACCTTGACTCTGCTCCCCTTAGGGTGTAGTTTGTGTAGTACACCAGTTTCTGAACTCACCCTTCTTCTTTGACAAATGTCCTCAATACAGCATGGGGTGAGACTACCAAATATACACAAAGTGTCTCATTGTCTAGGCTGGCTTAGCAAGGGTGGGTTGGATAGGCATTGCTTCAACGCTTGGAATGCCTTGTCACAATCATCATTCCATGGATGTACATTGCAGAGGATCTTAAAGAATAACAAACAATTTGTAACTGAATTCAGATACAAATCTATTTAATGGTGCTACTCTGCTTGTCAATCTCTAAGTTTCACTGATGTTCCAAAGGGGCCTCATCTCCAAGATTGCCCTATTCTTTTCTAAGTTAGCTTGTATCCCTGTTACAGACACTATGAAGCCTAAACATTTTCTTGAGTCGTTGCCAAAAGTGCACCTTAACGGGTTCAACTTCATTTTATATTGTTGTAGCATAATGAAGGTTTTCTTCAAATCTTCTGGGTGCTACAACACATCCTTGCTTTTGACCAGTAATTCATCGACATAGACATCTATGCTTCACCCGATATGCTTCTTGAAGATCCGATTCATGAGTTTCTGGTATGTCACTCCCTCATTTTTTAGGTCAAAGGGCACGACTTGGTAACCGTGTAACTGTCAAGCTGTTACGAATGGGGTTTTCTCCCGGTCTATTGGGTTCATTCATATTTTTTTATACTCAAAGTACGTGTCCATAAAGCTTTACATCTAGTGTTCTGCCATGGAGTCAACGATTATGTCAATCCGTGGTAGTGGGAAGCTATTCTTTGGGCTTATTTTGTTGAGGTTGATGAAGTACACGCACATTCTCTATTTTCCATTAGCCTTCTTTACCAGCACGATATTGGATTGCCATTCGGGATAATAGGCTTCCCTTATGAACCCCATGGCGAGCAATCGGTCAACTTCTTTGACTATGGCCGCATATTTCTTCGTACTGAACTACCTTCTCTTCTAGAAGAAATTCTTGATGGTGGGATTGACATATAGACAATGTTCGATTAGTTTGTGTTCTATACCTGGCATCTCCACGTGGCTCTATGCAAACATGTCTCTGTATTCAATCAGTAATTGGTTTAGGGCCTCTTGGACTTCTAGCTAGAGTTTGGTCCCACTACGAGTCATGGTCTTTGACCATTCTAGGTGGAGGCTTATTTGTTATAATGGTTCGTTAGGTTCTGCTTATTGTATAATTTCTTCATCCAAAGTCTCTACACAATGGTCAAGAAAGTCAGGTAGTGGAGGTGAAACCTTCACATCCATAGTGCAAAAGGGAACCTCAACATTCATAGTGTGAACATCTACTCCCCCATACCTCAGTTCTTGGACATAGCACTCCCGTGCCAAGGCCTACTCGCCTCAGACTTCACCAACTCTTGCCTGTGTTGGGATTTAATCTTCAGGTGATAGGTGGATGTGATTGCTCTGAGGTTGTTTAAGAATGGTCATCCCAATATGAAAATGTAGGATGAGGGGGCCTTGACGACGAGAAAGTCAGTCATAGTAGTTGCAGTTTGGGTTTCCTTTCCAACTGTTACAGGTAGAGTGATTGTGCCCATGGTTGCACTACATCTTTGGAGAAGCCTTTCAATGGAGTGGGCAATGGACGTAGCTTGTTGGAGTCAATGCCCATTTTGATGAAGGCAACCCAAAAGAGGATGTCAGCTGAAATGTTGCCCATTTTCATTATCAATCCATACTTGCCGGGTAGTGTAGTTGGCAACCAATAGTGTTACCACCAACTTGTCATCATACGGGTACAAAACCCCCTCGCTATCTTCTTCCTCAAAAGAAATGTTCTTTGTGCTTCCTCACCTTGCCTGTTTTTGGGGTTTTTCAATCACATACACCTCATCGTATCTTGGTCTATAGGCATGGGCTTCCCTACGAGATGCAGAAGTTCCTCCCCCGGTGAATTCTCTTACTATAGTATGTATCTCGCCCAGGGGTGCTCTGTTGTGGTTCAAATCTTGGTGAAGGGTATCTTGGTGGTCCCTCCTCAACGGTCGTTGTCCTCTTGGGCATCTACTCTACATGTTATCCCAACCTCGCTCCATTCCTCGCCTCTACCCTTGTTCTTCAAGCTTCATGTGTTACACTATCAAACGTTCTAGTTTGCCACTTCCTCTCAACTCCTCGACTCGCCTCTTTAGTGTGAAGCAGTCCTCCATCTTGTGGGTATCATTCTGGTGATAAGTGCATAATTGTGATCCTTTTCTTACTTCATTGCCTCTTGTTCGATCCATCAACAATCATCTAATCGTACATTCAAGTTGTTGTAAGTGGACCTCGGGTCATGTTACTTTGGCGACGCTTGCCTTTCCTACTTTCTGTCACTATAGCTTCAGCCAATCTTCTCTAATGCTCTTCCCGCTGGACCTTTGGAGGTCCTTGCCCTCTTATTTCACTCTTCTTTCTGTGGTGCTATTAAGGCTTGTAGTGTGTCTTTGACATTGGTAAGTCATCAGTTAAGATACTGTCAGAGGATGCAAAGGTTAGGGCATTGGTAATTGAGGAGTTAGGTTGTAGGAATGGAAAGCTCATATATGAAATTTTTTAGGTTGTAGGAATGGAAAGCTCATATATGAAATTTTCACAAAAGAAGAAGCACTTAAAATACATAGTATACCCTTTAGTAGAAGAGGGTTAGAAGATAAAGTAATATGAGGCTTTACTAAGGATGGCAAATTTTATGTAAGGAATTCTTATCATTTGGGGATGATTTTCAAGAAGGAAAGCAGAGGGGAATCTTTAAACTTTTCTGCACAAAAGCCAGTATGGAAGAAGGTTTGGAAGCTTAATGACCCAAGATCAACAAAACAGTTTCTCTGGAGAGCCTTAACAACCATTCTTCCAACAAAGCAAAATTTATTTCATCGATAGATAGTAAATGATGACTTAGGTCCAATCTGTTGCAAGGAAGCTGAAACTATATGCAGAGAAAAATAAAGTATTGTTCAAAAATGGAATTGTAGTGATGAAGATTTCCGCACAATATGGGAAAGGATACAACAATAGTTTCATATATCAAAACTTGACGAGATTGCAATCATTCTTAAAGGGGTGTGGACTAGAAGAAATAAATTCATTTTTAAGGATATTTTTTATAGCCCAAATAAAGCCATTAATTATGCTTTAGTGAACTTGGCTGATTTTAGAGATGCTCAAATGTGGAAAACAGAAGCAATTGTGGTAACGGGAGAGAGCAGAATGCTAACCAAATGGCAAAAACTAGTAGAAGGAATAACAAAAGTAAATTTTGATGCAGCCTTAGATGTGGGGGATCAGAAATTGGGGATTGGTCTAATAGCAAGAAACTATAGACACTACAACAAATAGTGGTTTTTGGGACAGAAAGTTTTACTGGGATACCTTTCCTAGCAGAATGTAATGCATTATGGAAGGGTATTGAACTTTGTCAAGAGATTAATGTAAAAGATCTAATTTTTAAGGAGATGCTAACAATGTGATACATGATGTTAAAGATTGCAAGAAAGATTGTTCATAGTTGGGGGAAATTGTGGAAGATATTAGATCTTTTTCCACAATGAGAACTAACTTGAATTTTCTGATGTTTACATATCGCGAAGGAAATGTTGCAGCTCATTCCCTATCAAGGAAGGCTTTACATAGAAAAAAGCTAAATGTAGTTGCTCTATGCAACCGTGGTGCAGTCAAGGTCCCACGTGACTTTAATAAAACCAAACCATTTCATAAATAAAAAAAATAACATGAATTTTTTGGATGAAAAGATTAAACACATCGTTTTGGACAAATTTTAATTCTCGTATATGCCCCCTCCCCCTTGTCCTTCAACCTCTCTCTCTCCCTCTTCATCTCAACCAACGTAAACTCTAAGCTCCGACTATCTCACTTCTTCTTGATTTATGTAGTGTTTCAATAAAAAGTATGAGCAATAATCATGGAAATTTTCACTTGTCAAGAGTGCCAAGGCTGAATCCCACAAACCTGTTGAGGATCGTCATCAACAGTACCACTAGAGTTGAAACTCCATCTCCTTCTCAGCTTTCAACCTTCCCAGGCTGCTTAGTCCCACTTTACACTTACCCCACAACTATGTTCTCCTTACTTTGCCAAAGTTTGACTTTGATGGTTTTTCAAACTTTCATTTTTGAAGTTTTCGATTGCATTCTTGAAAAAAGAAACAATTTTTTTCTTGTAAATATTTGTCTGTATTTGTCAATTCATGCTTATATTTATAATGTGTTTAATTTTTTACTAGAAATTTACCATTTGTTCTTTCTAAAACTACAAAAAGAGAAATTACAACAGCTTGTTGTCAGTCTTCACAATCTTGTAAGCCTAATTTTTATGAGTTAAATTAGAAGCCAGATTTCATAAGATGACACAGTGGTAGCTTATCTTCAGCTATCCACAAACGGAAATCTTGAATGTGCCTGCATGTTGACTCTGAAACTGGAATTGGAAGAAAGTGTATGGGTTTGCAAATTGGTTGAGCTATTTGTAAACTGAAACTTGGGAGAAAGTGGTGAAGTGGGTTTGGGAGAACTGAAATTGGGTTTGCGAACCGGGAGAGATCTGAAGGAAAATGTTTATGAACCAAACTTGGAGAAAGTCTGAATTTGGGAGAACTGGAATCGGGTTTTTTCGCCAGATCTGCATCTTATCGTGCTTCTTCTTCTACCTTCTTGTTTTGGTTTTTTTTTTTTTAATTTTTCGTTAACACTGATGTGATGCTTGCGTCAGACGATTGCACGTCGTCTCCCATTCACGACTGTACATAGCGGAGTTGCTTTACAAATGACAAGGGAACCTATATGGACGGAAGAGGCATCGACTATATTGATTCTGTCATATTGAAGGAGATGGCATGTAATTGACTATTTTATTGAAGTGAATGTGAATGAGTAAGGATTTCAAAAAAATATATATTAACTGTTCATTCAATAAAAAAAAACTAATAATAAAAAAATATATTCTAAAAGGGGAAATTCTATAATGTACATGAATGTTTTTTCTCGTGATGTTTTAGCCGTCACTTGTTGCAGTAGGAATAAACTCATTTGGTATATATTAATTGGTTTTGTCGGGTCTTAATATGATCATGATTCAATCATTTCGATCTATTTACTTCTACCGGAAATGACATTTTCTTCCTTATTTACCTAGCATGCGCACGGCTTGATCATTTTTCTGCATTCGGCTGCAGTGTACCTACTTTCCAGCTTGTAGATATTTTTTATTTGATGTCATTTTATCAGAATCGTAAGATTTATTTTATAATAAAAATAATTTCATAATCTAAAAAACTATATCAAATTACATCAATTTAATCTAATTCCTTATATATGGGTATTTTCTTTTGATTCTATATTTGTTAATTAATTTAGTGAGAATAAGTCTATATATAACTCCAAGCTGTTTATTTATTTTTATTAAAGCTACCAGCTTGGTAGTTGCCCAAAAGAATAAGCAAACAGCTAGCATTTTTTTTCCGATGTAGTACTGGAATTTAAGAGGCACATCTAAATTATTTGTATCACAAGAACCTAATTACTTCATGTCCTCAAACTAGGAAATTATTACAAAATATATAAAAGGTTTATTCAAGATGGATAATTCATGCTAAAACTGAAAATTAATTAGTAAAGATGGCATGGGAGTCGAGGCTTCACTACTGCAACAAGTGGGAACTTTCTTGGTGTTGCCAAACCATAAATTTCCTCCATACCCAAATCTTCCGGCTTCATGTCATCCTCCAGTTTCCACTCAAATCCATGCAATATATTGGCTAAGCTAGAGCTGATCATCTTTAGTCCAAGACTATATCCAGGGCACATCCTCCTTCCAGAACCAAATGGCAATAACTCGAAATGTTGTCCCTTGACATCAATAGTTGTTCCCAAGAACCTCTCTGGGCAGAATTCTTCAGGTGCATTCCATACTGATGGGTCTCTTCCTATACTCCATGTGTTTATGAAGACTCTAGTTCCTTTACGAATATCATAACCAGCTACTTTACAATCTTCCAGAGCTAGGTGTGGTGCTAACAATACAGCCACAGGGTGTTTCCTCATCGTCTCTTTCATAATTGCGTTAATATAAGGAAGCTGTGGAATGTCTTTCTCCTCTACCCATCTATCTTTCCCAATAACCCTATCAAGCTCTTCGGTAGCCTTCTTCATGAGGTGGGGTTGCTTCAAGAGTTCAGACATTGCCCATTCCACTGTAGTCGCAGACGTGTCTGTGCCTCCAGCTACAAGATCCTAATTTTAAGAAAGAACCAAAGTAGACGTAGAATTTTATTCATATTATATATATATGGTCACATGTCTAGTTGTAAATCTATGACTCAATATTATATATGAAAGCAGTCGCATTGAAACAAGATGTGCTTCGAAAATACAATACCTGAGTGAGGCCCTTGACATTTTCATAAGTGAGCTTAACCTCATTGTTAGGATCATCAG
The DNA here is from genome assembly GCA_011037825.1 of Carya cathayensis. Lineage (NCBI taxonomy): Eukaryota > Viridiplantae > Streptophyta > Magnoliopsida > Fagales > Juglandaceae > Carya > Carya cathayensis. The sequence continues at coordinate 174,492 of QGSO01000321.1, forward strand.
CGAGTTGCAACAATAAATCAACCATGTCCTTTGGCTCAAAATCTTTCACTCCTAGTCTCTTGGCCTTGTGTTCTTCAAAAACATGGTCGTGGAATCGATCAAATTTTCTTGTCACTGTCTTCATTCGTTTCACGTATCCCTGCAAGTCCAAGAAATCTAGCCACGGTATCCAGTCCCCAATATTTAGCACCCCATTAAGCAAGAACAACTCGTCTAACATTTCTTGGAATTCTCCGAGTGTCACTACAGATTTTTCATGTCCAGATTCTCTAAAATACTTCTTACCCAATACAATTCTACTGATAACACTAAGAGTGAGGCGTGACAGGTGCTCTTTCACCTTGATGGGCTTCCCAGACAATGCCCACAGGCGTGAAAAAAGAGCACGTCGTTCTTCAACACGTATGTACTCATAGGACTCTAGTCTCCTTGAGCTAAATAGCTCGGAGAGATATATCTTGCGCCCTTGGCGCAGATAAGGTCCCCAAGGTGCCCATGAAATATTGGTGTAGTTATGAGTGGTGTACTTCCCAGCTGCAGTTTTGGGTCTACTGGCAAAAATGTGATCATGTGTCTTCAAAAATTGCTTTGCCATTTCAGGAGATGAGGCAACCACTACTGGGAATGACCCGAATCTAAGCTGCATGATCTGCCCATATTTTTGTGACAGTTTGTGAAGGGATTGGTGAGGGAGAGGACCAATAAGGTTTAGATTGCCAATGATAGGCCAAGGTTTGGGACCTGGTGGAAGTTTTAGCTTGTGGGATCGAAATGGGAGATGTTTTGAGAGAGAGAAAAGAGAAGCTAGCCCCGCCATGGCTAACACGGCAAGCCAAGAAGTGACTTCCATGGCTGAGTTTTTTTTTTTTGGTATACTTTGTGAGTGAGAGCTCGGAGTGGTTTAAGGAGGATTATATAATGGGTAGTGCTACTATGCTATCCTAGTTTGTCCATTGGCGTGCACCTTAGTGTAAATTGAACTTTTTATTTTTTTATTATTTATTTTAAATATTTTTTAAACATTTTTAACATTTGAAAAAAATATATAAATACACTAATAGTCACTTCTTTAATCATTAAATAAAAAAAATTAAAATAAAATACTTATACAATCAAATTGAGAAGATAAACTTAAAAAACATAGTATCATTTTCCTTATATAAGTTTAAGCACAATGCTAAGTGTTCGAGAGTGTACCTGCATTAAACTGATAGCATTATACAACAAATGTAATTTCTTTTAAATCTTTTATAAAAAAAGCAAAAGTGTACTAAAAATCACTGTTTAACTAAAAAAAAAAACAGTCTCTATTAATTTTAAAATGAGTAATACTATAATAATATTATACACTATATTTTTATTATACTTTTATTTTATATAAGATTTGGCGTATTTACCTAAGTCGTAAAGTAGAATTCACCTTTTCCAAAATTTAATACATGTGTCGTCTTTCATTGTCTATCCTTGGATGGAATAACATGTGATCCACGAGGAACGATAACATGTACAAGTACTGTTTCTGAAAACCAATTAATTTCTTTTCTTTTATTTTTATTAAAAACGTGATCAATAATTTTTATAGCAATAAATTAAGATATGCGGATAACTTGCTTTAAATTAATTAACAATTTCAACAACCTAACACCTCCCATGTTTTTCGATCCAATCCTTTCTGTGAATATATACATATATAGTCACTTAATTTCCTCCGCTTCCAAGTTTCAAAAATGAGCTTTACTCTACATAAGTACACATACCATATTTTTTTATTTTTTTTTAAAAAATTGAATTTATTCTTCTTAAACTAATTGAGTTCTTCTACTCATTACCCATATACTAAATATTTGATAAAAGAAAAAGAAAAAAAAATGATGATACACTTATATTTAGAATTTTTCTTCAAAAATTATGCACCTACAATGTCGGATGTATGGGCTTTGCCTAGCTAGCTAGAACCGTGGAGATGTTTATAAAAAGAGTAAATTCTTTCCATGTGATTCCTAAGGTACAAAAAAACAATGCCAATAATAGATAGTGATATGTTTTACAACTCAACTGGTAGCTCAGTAGGTACGAATTTGTATATTTTATGATTTTGAAATCAAAAGTTTGAGTCAAAATGTAAGTCAAAATTACTTGTAGTAATAAAGCCTGACATTTGTGCCAAATAATGGGTTTTAGACTAGTTGAATATTTTGAAGATATTGTAGTGACGGACTCACCCTTAAAACAATAACTATAGCTTAAACCGAACATTCAACAACCAAGAAAAGCTCCTATAGTCACGCCTATAAAAAAAAAATAAAAAATTTACACTGGTCACCCCAAATCCTGCCTCCCCTTTCTCAAGAAAATAAAGTAGACGGGGCAGGGTAGCTGAGTGCTGGCCCCGCTGCCTACTTAAAGTCATGACATGTTTTAAACGCGGTGCATCCTCTAATTTTAGTTAATTATATTATTAAAAAATTTAGAAGTAGGATTCGTTTGCCACGATAGAACCAATCTGATAGAAAATATAAACTTATATTTCATTTTTGTCAAGATGCTACTGCGCGTCACAATCATATATATTATATTGATCGTAATTATCCCTATGAACGTTATGATCGCTCATAGGTTGAACAACAATATTTATTTACATTTTAGATAGGATATATAGGCCGGAAATGTGTTAATCAAGATGATGCTCGATCGCCTATCTGAACAGACTGGGCCATTGTAATTAGGTGTATGCGCCCATATTCATGAGTTAGTTGGTTGGTCAATACACGATCCAAGTCCCAATGAAATTACAAAAACTCAAAATATAATTGAGGTGATCACCGGCCTTACTCCACTCACGTTTTAAATAAGTTTTGAAAGGAAACACTGAGGAATAGTTTGGTTCCCAAAATATAATGGGAGTTACTCTGTCGATTCTTCCTATTCCAATTCTTTTGATAGATAACAAAATATGAATATATATATATATATATATATATATATATATATATATATAAATGAAGAAGAATTTCTAAAAGGGTGATGCTAGATCAGCCACCGATAGTCAGTACTACCAGTGTAAACTTTATTGGTACCTTTGTGAAAGGAGAATGTAGTTTGTAATACACAATACTATAATATAAACAAACACAAATCTTAAAAACAAGTAGAATCGGTACACTTTGTCGCTATGTTATATATATTACGGAATTCAAGAACGAGAACACGAATACTACAAGAACTGAGTTTTATTTAGAGGAAAAACTGATCACCACCAAGAATAGAATTTCATACAAGTGTTTAGATGATCTTCCCTTCCCGCTATTCCTATTTTATACAACTAATCTACAATACGCACCATTTCTCACTTATACAAAATGCCTCGTTTTACTTATTACGCAAACCTACTTTATTTCTTATTACAACACATATCATTTCACTAATACTATGTGCACCGTTTTGCCCCACCAGACGCTCCTTTTTCCCGAAACACTTCTCCTTCAACTACTTTAACTGTCATACATGACATACTCCCTTCCTTAAATGAGCCTTGACCACAAGGCTGAAGATTCAGAACTTAATCTTCCCCTCCTCACAAGAACTTGCCCACAAGGTGGTGGTAAATCAATACCTAAGTGTTAGCATGATTCCCACATTTCTTCATGTGTCTCTCTAGAATCTCTTTAGGCTCTGGATGGATATTTCTGTCTCTATCAACTAGCAGTAAAGATGGTAGTGGTGTGATGTTCTCCCTCAATTTTTTTTAAGGCATGATACATGAAAAACATTGTGTATTTTAGCTAAAGAGGCATATCTAACTTGTATACCACATATCCTACCTTGGCAATGATATGAAACGGACAATAAAAACAAGGTGCAAGTTTTAAATTATGGCGTAAGGTTACTGTTTGTTGCCTATATGGCTGTAATCTAAAAAAAAAACCTAGTCACCTACTATAGTAGTCACCTACCATGCGTGGTCTCATTCAATGTCCATGGCCCTCTCAACAAAGAACAAGCTTGGATTTGTTGATGGATCCCTTCCAAAACCTTCGGATCTGATGGATTCTCTACTTTCTCCATGAATCCGATGTAACAATATAGTGATATCTCGGATTTTAAACTCTATTTCCACTAAAATTTCTTCTAGTATCTTGTATATTGCAGCTACATATGAGATCTGATCCGATCTTACGGAACGATTTTCTCAGAAAAATGAACCTCACATTTTTTACTTGCAAAAATTGATTTCCTCTCTTTCTCACGGTTCTCTTTCAGTGAGTAATTCTTTTACTTGTCTTAAAGGCCTTTGGGATAAACTTTCTAATTACAAGCCTATTCCTGCTTGTTCTTGTGGTGTTATACGAATGTTGAACTCCTATTTTCAAAAAGAACATATTTTACAATTTTTTATAGGTCTGAATGAATCCTTTGCACCTACTTGTGCATAGATTTTACTTATGGAGCCTCTACCTCCTCTTAATAAAGTTTTTTCTCTTGTTATAAAAGAGGAACATCAACAAGAAATATCTTTTGTCTCTTTGCCCCTATTAATTCTCATGTATTTTCCTCTCATGTTGATGATACCAGATCTATTAAATCCTTTTCTAAGAAGGATAGACCAGTATGAAAACACTGTGGAATTACAGGTCATGTAATTGATAAATGTTACAAGTTACATGGTTTTCCCCAGGCTACAAACCGAAATAAAGGCAATAGTTCATGGCTAATTCTATTGCCCTTAGTGATAGTAAATCATCGGCTGTTTCTCCTTTTTCCTTTACTGAGGCTCAGTATCAACAGCTTTTGCGCATGCTTCCTCCTTCTAAATCTGTTGATGCAATTCCTTCTACTGTCAATACAGTTGTTTCTAATAATTTTTTTGGTATTATTTTTCCTCATAATAATACTCATCCTATTTTTCTGTTGCCTAGTCTGCTATTTTTTATTCCAATCCCTAGATTCTTGATATTGGGGCCACTAACCATATGGTTCCTTCTATTGATTGTTTTATTTCTATTGCTTGTTCTATTAGTGCTTCTGTGAAGCTTCCTAATGGTTAATCTATGTCTTTACATATATTGGCTCTGTTTCCATTTCTGAACATCTTGTCTTACATGATGTTCTTTGTGTTCCAACCTTTAATTTAAAATTGACTTCTATTAGCAACATAACACAATCACTAACTTGCAATTTTTTGTTTTCCTTTGACATTTGTCTCATACAGGACCTGATTCGGTGGAGGCTGATCGGAGTGGGTAGGTTGCATGGAAGTCTTTATATACTGCAAAAGTCAGGCATTCTAATTCTACTTTTACTCCACATATTGTTTTTTACCCAAAACAATATCTACACATGTTTGTTCCATTACTTCCAAATGCTCTAATTATGAGCTTTGGCATAATAGACTTGGTCATCCTTCTAATTCTAGGATGTTGTTTATGAATAATTTTGTTTCCAAATTGATTGTTTCATGCAATCCTTGCATGATTTGTCCTTTAGCTAAGCTAAACAAAGAAAATTGTATTTTCCTAATAATGCTCATTTATCTACTGCTCCTTTTGATCTTGTTTAATGTGATGTTTGAGGTCCATATTCGGTACTTACTGTTGAAAGTTACAAATATTTTTGTACTATTGTTGATGATTCAACTCATCCTACATGGCTTTATCTTCTTAAGTATAAATCTAAAGTTTCACATATTTTTAGTGTTTTTTATAAAATGGTTAAAATATAATTTCTTTTAAAAATAAAATCACTTGGCACTGGTCATGGCAGAGAATTTTCTTTTGCTCCTTTTTTGCATTCTTAAGGCATAATACATCAACAAAGCTGTGTTGAGACTCCTCAACATAATTCTATTGTGAAGAGAAAACATCAGCACATCCTTAATGTGGCTAGAACAATGATGATTCAGTCTCATATGCCTATTAAATTTTGGGATGTTTTTTTTTTTTACAGCAACTTACCTCATTAATAGGCTTCCTACTCCTCTTTTAAACCAAAAATCTCATTTTGAACTTTTGCTCAAAACTACTCCCTTTTATGATCATCTAAGACTTTTGGTTGCTTTTGTTTTACTTCAACTTTACAAAGATCTCAAACCAAATTTGATCCTAAGACTCAAACTTGTGTTTTTCTTGATTACCCTTTTGGAATAAAAGGTTACAAACTTCTTGATTTAAAAACTAATCAATCTTTTATATCAAGAAATGTTATTTTTCATGAACCTTTTTTCCTTTTACATTTCAAAATAAAACTAAATTTTCCTCAATTTTTCTTATTGAATCTTCAACTTTAGATTCTTTAATTATGCCTTCAATAGCAGCTTCTACTTATTTACATCTAAACTACTATTCACCTTCCACTTCAAGTAATTCATCTATTCAATCTTCTTCTTCCCCAATTTTCGTCATTGTACCATCACCTTCTAACCTTCCTAGAATATATTCTAGAATCATAAAGGTACATGGTTATTTGCAGAACTTTCATTGCAACTACTCTTCTACACACTCCACATCAGATCCTTCAACAATTTCTTCTTCATCAAGTTCTTCTTCCATTTTATCTTCTCCTCCTAAATATGATATCTTCAATTTTATTTCTTATGCCAATTGTGACGCCCCCAAATTCCGCTTGGGATTGAACGGACATTTGAAGCGTCGAGACATGCAACACAAGGTTACCTGCCCCCGTTCATGACATATAAGATGCAATGTTCCTAACATGCATCTAGCATTATGCAATATTCGCAGCGGATAATTTTTTTTTTTTAGCAATACTATGCACCAAACTAAAAATATCCCAAATACTTGAAACATATTTCATACATAAAAACATACTAAAAAGCCGTGATCACTACACTAGTCCAAAATGGTTGTGATCAAAAGAATACTTGAGATACAACTCCAAAAGTACAAGTATTAACCTAAGTTAAATACTATACCATCATCAACATCGCACCGTAGCCTAGATGACCGTATTCAGATGGTCAGATTCCAATTCTTCTTTGGGTCCTGTAACAAGATCTACCATTCGGGGGGAATGGTAGTTGGGACTACCACAGTGAGATTTGATTACAAATCTCAGTAAGTTAACATAAAACTCACACACAGGTTAAAGATGCATGCATGGCAGTAAAAGCATAAATGCATAAGTAAAGTCGTACATAAGCATAGCATAACTTGACATATAACATGACATAACCAGAACTTAAACGTGAACTGAACTTGACTTAACATGACATGAACTTGAGTTTAAAACATAACATGGACTTGAAATGTAGCATGAACGTAAACATGCATAACATAAATATGAACTTGAAAATAACATAAACTTGAACATATCATGACATAAACGTGAACTTGAGACATACTGTAAACGTGAACTTAACATGATGTGAACATGAACTTGGAACATAACTTGATCATGAACATAACATGTACGTGTACATAACAAAACATGAACTTGATCTGAAACTTGACTTATCATGCACTTGATCTGAAACTTGACTTAATACGTACTCCACAGTTGTTGTGGCCCCACGTATTCTACGTGTCACAATTGCTGTGTCTCACGTAGTGTATGCTCCACAGTTGTTGTGGCCCCATACTTCATGCTCCACAGTTGTTGTGGCCCCATGAATACACGTAACATAAAATATAATACGTACTCCACAGTTGTTGTGGCCCCACGTATACACGTAACAGAAAATATAATACGTACTCCACAGTTGTTGTGGCCCCACGTATACACGTAACATAAAAAATAATACGTACTCCACAGTTGTTGTGGCCCCACGTATACACGTAACATAAAAATATAATACGTACTCCACAGTTGTTGTGGCCCCACGTATATACGTAACATTAAATATAATACGTACTCCACAGTTGTTGTGGCCCCACGTATTCACGTAACATAAAATATAATACGTACTCCACAGTTGTTGTGGCCCCACGTATTATACGTAACATAACATGTCTTATCTTTCTTAATGCATGAGATATTAATTAATATCATATACTTTTCTAACATGGCGTATACTTGTAAATGACACAATATGATTTAATCATAACATTTCATGGCATACTTAACATGGCATACTTATAACATACATCATTGTATGATAGAAAAGATTATGTAACAGATAATTATTCATGAGAGATTAAATCATACGTAGCAGATAAACATGTAATGACATAGCATGACATGGCATATACGATAACATACATACATAAATTGTAGTTCTCTTACCCATCACACATACACAATAAACTGATAGTAAGTTAGAGGCTAACTTACCTCGATTGTCACGTTCTACGAGAATAAAGTGCGATATACGAGAAACTGTAAAAGGTCATTCTAAAAGTTAGAAATTTAATTACTAACAATTAGAAACATGGAAACAAGTTATCTTAGAGTAAAATTATCATTTTACCCTCTACATGTGGGAAAACGACCATTTTACCCATAACTTAAGGATTTCATATCCTAACTCCAAAAATTCCAAAATTTACATTCCTCATGTAAATTTTGTTCTAAACTCAAATATCAACTCAGAAAAATTTAAAACAAAACATCACTATGGAAAACACACTATGGCCGAAACATCCATAGGCCATTTCTCTTGATTTTTGTTACAATTCCTTCCAACTTCAAAACTCATGCTTAAACCAAAATTTTACAACAACATCTTCCAATCCTAAGTTTAAAACCATACTTAAAACATCCATTTAGAAAAAGCTAATAATCAACACCAAACTTTTTTGTAAAAAGATCAAAACACTTGAATCACAAGCTTTGTCCTTAAATCAAAACATCTCCAAGAATTCCAAAAAATCTAATCTTACTTCTAACATATTCATAACATCATCCTCAGATAAACCATGCTTTAAAACATCAAACTAAAGTCACCAAAATCACAAAAATAACACTTGGAGTTTTTGATTTTACACTTAGTCCAAAAACAGAAACTTTTTCTTAACTAGCTTTGATAAATCTCTTGATCAATGGCTTAAGAAGGTGAGATCTTTGAAATAAAGTATCACATGGTTTAAAAACGTGTCCTAAAGAATATCCAACCATCAAAATTAAAATCACATGGCTAAAACCCAATAAAACATGGATCTAACCTAAAAACATCAAATCTTAGGCCTAACCGAAATTCTCTTGCATAGAAAAATCATATCTTTGAAACTAATACTAAATATCTCCAAAATAACATCCTAACATGAAAATAAGAGACTTAGGATCATCATATAAAAATATCAAAGCCTTTAGAGTAAGATCAAACCTCAAAATATTCAAACTTTATCCAAATAAAAACTGTTTTGTCACTTCCAGTTTTCATGTTTCTAGATCTAATAAAATCTATCATCAAAATCTTTATTCATGCAACAAAACCTCAATGAAAACTCTTAAACACATTCTAAGAACACTCCATAAAATTTTCGGACCAAGATATATCCATTAGCTTGGTCAAAAACTCCAAAACATAACACACTCTCCAGATTCACGCCCAGAATGACCTTTCCATGGTTAAAAATACTTTTGACCGACCAAATGACCATGGAATGATACGAAAAATACATCTACGGAAACTAGACTCAAAGAGGAACAACTTTTATGAAGGAGTCATCGTGTGAAAATACTTACAAAGGGTCGAAAAACTCCACGCAAAAAGACCCAAAATCTGCCCGAGAGAGCTCTTTTGGGTTTCTCTCTAAGAACGGGGTGAAGAAATGATTAAAGTGAAACAAGTGTGTCTTGCACGACTCAAGACTTCTGTAGGGGGAATATTTGGACCTTAATGATCATTGAGTGGAGGTGTAGACATGTGACATAATGTAGAGGATAGTGGGGGGCAAAAGACAACTTACAAAGGCTATGAGACATGGGACTTGATGGGGTGGGTTCCTCCATATTAATGAGTGCAACTTGATGCAATGAATGGTCTGCCAAGTGGGGGAGGAAATTTCTCCAAGAAGCTATGCCAAGGTGGCCAAAATTCGTGGGCTTTAGTGGGCCTTAGTGGGCCTCAACCAAGTGGGCTTCAATTTGGGGTTTAAAGGGGGTTTGGTTAGGGTTTGAGATGCTATCAAGCCCAAATCCAATTTTTCTTGGCCCAATCAAATTTCTAAGGTTTAAAATGTTGGATAAAGATGTCATAATAGGAATTTGAGAAATTAATAGCATGTGAAAGTGATTTAATCAAGTGATTAAACACAATACTAGAAATTGGATCAAAAAGGGTTTGAATGCCAACTTTAGGGTTTCGGTTTCAACCAAGTTTTTGGGGTTTCAAAAGGATTCCAACCATTTAGGGTTTTACTAGGGTTGAAACCCTCTTCATCTAACTCAAACAAATAAAATCACATTTCTGGCACCATAGTGAGTGATAAAACTAATTATGTTGACGTACTAGAACTTATGCGATTAGCCGATTCGTAAAAAAACTTATGGAGTTTTCACGAGATTTCTAATGTCTATAGAAATTCCACCATTGAATTTCTTGCGGGCTGTTACACCAATCTTTCTTCTTCACACAAATCCTTTGTCATGTCCATTTGTGCCGATACTAAACTTGAATTCTATCATCAAGCTGTTAAGCACTCTCATTGTAGAGATGCTATGTCAGTTGAGATTGCAGTTTTGGAAATTAATAATACTTAGACTATTACTTCTTTACCTACTGGTAAGAAACTCATTGGTTGTAAATGGGTTTATAAGATTAAGCATCATGCTGATGGTTCCATTGAAAGATATAAGGCAATGTTAGTTGCCGAGGTTTATACCCAAACTAAAGGATTGGATTATTCTGAAACATTTTCACCTATTGCTAAAATGGCTACTGTTAGAACTCTCTTGGCCATTGCTGCTGTGAAAGGTAGGCATCTTTCACAGCTTGATGTCAATAATACTTTTTTGCATGGGTATACGTGGTTCTATCTTCTGGTTTTCATGTTAAAGGGGGATCCCAAGTTTGCAAGTTGAAAAAATCACTCTATGGTTTGAAACTGGCCTCACTGCAATGGTTCTCCAAGTTTTCAACCTCTATACTTAGTATGGGTTTTCGACAATCTATGGCTGATTATTCTCTTTTTATTAAGACTGAGGGTTCATCTTTCATTACCATTCTTGTCTATATTGATGATATTCTTATAGCTAGTACTGATATGAAATTTGTTGGGCTTTTAAAGTCCTTGCTTGATGAGAAGTTTAAACTCAAGGACCTAGGTAAGCTCAAATAGTTTCTTGGTTTGGAAGTGGCACGATCTCATGCTAGTATTTCTTTATGTCAAAGAAAATATTCTTTGGAGATTGTTCAAGATGGTGGTTTACTTGCTTCTTAACTTGTTGCCTTTACTATGGAATAGAATATGAAATTGAGTAAGGATGAGGGGGACTTATTGCCTAATCCTACAGTTTATAGAAGACTCATAGGTCAACTTCTTTACCTCACTTTAACTCAGCCAGAGTTGTGTTATGATGTCGATAGACTTAGCCAATACATGGCTCAGCCTAGACAGCCCGATTTACAAGCAACTTACAGAATTTTACAATATATCAAAAGCACTCCTAGTCGTGGTCTTTTCTTCCCAGTTGCCAATACATTATCTCTCAAAGCCTTCGCTAATTTTGATTGGGCATCTTGTCCTGACAGTAGGAGATCTACATGTGGCTATTATATTTTTCTTGGGGGTCTTTGGTTTCTTGGAAAACAAAGAAACAAACCACTGTTTCTAGATCTTCTATAGAGGCTGAGTATAGATCAATGGCTTCTACCACTTGTGATATCATTTGGTTTCTCACTCTCTTATCTGATTTTTGTGTTTCACATACTCATACTGCTCAAATTTTTTGTGATAGTCAGCATATTGAGTTGGATGGTCACTTTATTCAAGAAAAAATACAAGCTGGAGTTATCAAGACTTTTCACTTGGCTTCTGGTCATCGACAGGCTAATGCGTTAACCAGTTAACCAAACCTCTTGGTTAACATCAGTTTAATCACTTAGTTTCTAAGATGGGAGTCCACTCTATCGACTCTCCATCTTGAGGGGGTATCAGGAATTAGTTTTATTCTTCAAATTCTTTTTTTCATTTTGTATCAAGTGCTCAATCACATGTATTTTACTTATTCAATTAAATCATTTTTCTTCTTCCAGAAGATTCATTCATATTCTCCCTTTGCTTTGCTAGTGTTTTTTCTTGCTATGTTTTGTTTTGCCTCGTTGCATTTCTTTAGATTTTACATTTTACAACATACACGTGAAATGATATTGTTCACTCATTATTTATGAACCGAAAATTGATATAATAACAACTATATCACAATCCATTTACAATTAATATTAAATAATTATTTTTTCGTCTACTTTAAGTTATTGTTAGGAAAATAATTTTGATTTAAGTGAAAAGATATAATTTTTAATATGAAATTGTAAAACAATTATAGAGTAGTTAGGCGTCGTTTGTTTTCGTAGATGAGTAAAGATAAAAGTTAAAAATTAAAAAAATATATATATTGTTAGAACTTTTTTTTTAACATTATTATTGTTTTGAAATTTAAAAAAATTGAATTATTTATTTTGTGTAGAAATTTGAGAAAATTGTAATGATTAAATGAGATGATATTAAATGTATTATGAAAACAAACAAGGCCAAGGGCTTATTTGGAAATATATCTCATCCCAAAATGCTCATCCCATCTTATCTCATCTATTTCCCAAAAAATCATTAAAATACAAACATTTTAAAACTAATTATTACAACTTTCTCAAATTTTTAAACAAAAAATAAAAAATAATTCAATTTTTTCAAATCCTCAGACAAAAATAATATTATAAAACTATATTCTAAAAATATTTTAACTTAATAAAATTTTTTATTCAACTTTTTCTCTCTCATTTTTTATAATTCAAGAAATACTTAATTCAAACTATCTCAATACTATTCACAAATTATCTTACGTCTAATATTCATAAAATTATCATATCATCTAAGTTCTCAAACGAGCCCTTAGTGTTGTATCATTGTTCCTATGAACCATACATAATCAGGATCACACTAGCCCGTGCTTTAAAAATACCAAATTAATCAACTACCTTACTAAAAATCCATAAAATAAAATAAATAAATAAAACCATACAAATAGTTTGGTTAAAGTTAAAATCACAAGCCAAATAAATTTGAATCAACACATGGCACAAAAAATCATATTAGTCATCTTATTTTATATAGAAAAAATTTATTTTCAAATCAGTGTATAGACTAAACCAAACATAGTAAAATTTTTATATAATATGATTCAATTTAATTTGTAAAATAAATTTTAAAGTTTGAAACAGTTTTAAAATCAGATCTTATCATTTAAGTGATTTAAATAGTATACTTTACCCACAAATTGAATAGTAGAATAACTCATTTATATATTTGGCGAAAACAAATAAAGGATGAGGATTGGCAAACTCCTCCAAAGTTCAACTATCACAATACTATACAAGATTATTGAATGACACTAGCGGAATAAAAGTAATAATTCACTATAAACTATTGGATAATAATCTATATAAAATAAAAATAATTTTATTAGCAATGAATTGATTTACACAAGTAACTTGTTTTTGTCATGTGTTAAAATAAATACAAAATATTTTAAAATTATAGTTAACATTATTCTTAATAATTTATGATAAAGGTTGAGTACTAGCTAGCTAACCTAATTTTTTCCATTATAATAGGTTGTGGAAAAAACGTTGGCAACTTGTTAATTGAAAATTCTGATTTGTGACAATCCAAGGTTGTGGAAAAAAAGGTTGGTAGACTCGTAGAAATCGTAAGAATATTACAAAGTAGTCAATCCATTTGACTCAATAATATAACTCCCCCAATTTTTATAGAGTCTCGTCACCATCAAGTTGAAAAGTGTCACAATAATAAAATTTAAAACAATGTCGTCGTATGTAAGCGTCACAATAAATAAATGTCACCGTCAAATTGAAAAGTGTCACGGATAAAATGTGTAACAATGTCACCATCCAGCTAAAAGGTGTCACAAAAATAAAATAATGCCACTATCAAGCTGAAAAGTGTCACAATAAATAAAATGGGTAATAATGTAAAGCTCAAAACGGCCGCTTCAAACTTCCCTACTATTCTCCCTCGAACCCTCATTTATATTACTCATTTTATTCTTTTGATATCTCACAAAATTATGCTATTATGTGACTTATTAAAAATATTTAAAGAAATATATATATTTAAAACAAAATAACATCCAAAAATATAAATATATAAAAATTAAAACTTTAGATTCTCTATACCTTTTTATGATTGTGTTTTTAATATTTTTAACAAGTCATATGACACTACAATCGACATTATCATACCAAATCAAAGAAGAAAAGTGAGTTCATTAATTAAGAGGCATAATAGCATTGAGCCTTCACTCTAATGGCTAGGTTTTGGCCAGCCATTTGAAATAGAATTGAGGGACTAAATGAATAGTAATTTCTTCTTCTTTTGGTACAGTGTGGTTTGTCAAAAAGAAATGTCTGCCGACTAGCTTCTCTTGAGGAGTAGTTAGACTACGGAATATGTAATGCCTCGGTCCCAAATGGGTAGATAATTACTTCTGTCACTTAAAATCCTATCTCAATCATATAATCATAGAATCCAAATTTTCAATATTGCATAGGACTCACTATTTCAAATCAACTACACCAATATGATTAATCTAAACACCACAAAATGTCAAAATAAACATCAACCTTCTAAAATAGTCGACAAACCAAAACAAAACTATTGAATAAAATTCTCTAATACCCAAAGAACCCTCTTTGTACTTAATCCACTATTCTCATGTAGCCTTATACATGCTTTATAGCCTTGATCCTCATTTGAAACATCCAAAACATCTAAAAATATTGTAGAGATAAGGGATGAGTGATCAACAACTCAATAAGTAGAGAACATATAATAATATGTAAACATGAATATTTTCACAGGGTTCAATATGCAAAACAAAACCTTTCAGTTTTAGAATGCAGATCCCAAAAACNTTTCCTTCTTTCTTCCCTTTCTTTTTCTTTTTCCGGTTTCCCTCCCGTGCGTGCGTCGTTCTCTCTCTCTCCCCTGCACTTTTTCATTCCGTGCAGCCACCTTTGGCCAGCCGTATCTCCGCCGTCCGGTGGAGGTGTCGTACACCACCCCCGCCATTCTCTTCCTCTCACGGCAGACTACAACCCCTCCAATTTTCAGAGCCATCGGACCCACCGTTAGCCGCCACGAGCCCCTCGAAGTTGCGGCACCAACCCAGTTTTTCCTCTGTTTTTCCTTTCCGCGCAGCCACCTTCGACCGCCCATATCTCCGCCGTCCGGTGGAGGTGTAGTACACCACCCCCGCCATTCTCTTCCCCTCACATCAGGCTACAACCCCTCCAATTTTCAGAGTCATCGGAGCCACCGTTAGCCGCCACGAGCCGCTCAAAGTAGCGGCACCAACCCAGAATTTTACACTGTAGCCGAAAATTTCCTCCGCCCAGAACCGCCACTTGCCGGCGGCGTGGCCTCCACCACCCACCCAGAAAACTTCCCCTCCCTCCGGTGTACCACCCCTCCGAAGATCTCCCCCAACCGGCCGGCCGTTTGGCCGGAAAAGCGCATCTAAGCCGCACGGTGTGTCACCGTTTCCGGCGCCGTCGCACCACCTCCGGCCACCATCTTTTCACCACTTCTTCCCCTACCTCTTGCCGACCTAACCCACCCATTTCCGGCCTAGATCGGCCACCGGAGCAGCTCCCACGAGCTCAACTCCGATTTGCACGTTTTTCGCTTCTACCGGCGTTTTCGCCGCCACCCACGGCCAAAACTCACTTCCACTAGCTTCATAAACATCCCTAGACCATTCCCTATCAATTTGGTGTCTTGGTTTGTCCCCGTTCAAAAGTGGGTATTTTGCGACCCACGGCTACAGTGCATTTGCACTGTTACGTTGCTTTCCGCCCATCGTTTGGCTCCGCGCCGAACCTTCTAAAAATCCTATATAGCGCTGTAAGTATTTTCCAAACTCTACTTTTAGATTTAAATATATTTTACTCTTGCAATAATTTATTTGGTTGGTTTGCTGATTCCGGACTGAGTCCGAGGAGTTCGGGGGTCGGATGGATGGAGGACGGAGTTGCTTGTTTTATTGTTCTATGGTTGATTTTATTTGTCGAGCATTGAGATTGGCATTTACATGATGCATGCACGTGTATTTTATTTTAATTGAGAAAATCCTGTTTTATTGGCGTAAATGGATTTCGGGAGCGTGCGTATCACGAGCCCAAGCCGGGATGGGTTATTATCTCGGTGGAGCTCCTCTGGTCACTCGGGAGTGGATAATACTGAGTGACATCCCCTGGGTTATCGCTGGGCGACGACCGGATCGCACGATACGGTAACGCTATCGTGTCGACTCCGTGGTCCCTAAAGTGACGGGGACTAGAGAATGGCCTGGCCAGGTACGCGCGAGGCGGAGGCGCGAGTCTGGGCATCACTCGTGTAGGTGTCACACGCGTAGACGTTACCTGCGGTGTGGCACAGAGCCAGAGTGTGCGGATGATCCCTAGGGGAGATCATGGTGCATGCATAATTGGATTGGTTTTTATGGTTTTCGGATGCGGGCCATTTTCTGAGAAAATGGCGAGGATGTGTTGAGGACTTGTGATCCATTTTCTAGAAAAATGGTGGTTTATTGATTGGGTCATTATCGGGGATAATGGCGAGGTCTAGTTTTGTGATCCATTTTCTGGGAAAATGGTGGTTTGGGCCATTATCGGGGATAATGGCGAGACTTGGTTTTAAAGGATATGTTTTTGGGCCAAATGGGTTTTTGGCGTGCGTGAAAAAAATATGGTTTATGAGTTTTGTGCATTGACATTTACTCGTGCATATTTTTTAGTTTAATATGCTTTTATCTAGTGGTATTTGGATTTTACTTACCTGCGGCACCATTTTTGGTACCGTAGATTTTGGGTGCAGAGTTCGAGGAAGAGGAGGAGGCTGAGCCAGAGGATGCGGCTCCGCCGGAGATCTGAGTTGAAGTTTATGTGTTGGCTTTGGGTTTTGAAACAATATTTGACTTGTAATATTTTATTATGTATCTTTGAACCGCTTATGTTTTATTTAAGAAAAATTCTGGTACTTAGTTTTATGTCTTGGCTATCCGCTGCGTATTTCTTCGTGCACATGTGTCGCTTGCACACACTTGGCACTCGTCGATAGGATGGTGACCCGTGTTGTCACCATCCGGATGTCTCGATTTTCCTCGTGTTGGTACGTGGGGATTTGGGGGCGTCACAGCTTCTCTTGAGGAGTAGTTAGACTACGGAATATGTAATGCCTCGGTCCCAAATGGGTAGATAATTACTTCTGTCACTTAAAATCCTATCTCAATCATATAATCGTAGAATCCAAATTTTCAATATTGCATAGGACTCACTATTTCAAATCAACTACACCAATATGATTAATCTAAACACCACAAAATGTCAAAATAAACATCAACCTTCTAAAATAGTCGACAAACCAAAACAAATCTATTGAATAAAATTCTCTAATACCCAAAGAACCCTCTTTGTACTTAATCCACTATGCTCATGTAGCCTTATACATGCTTTATAGCCTTGATCCTCATTTGAAACATCCAAAACATCTAAAAATATTGTAGAGATAAGGGATGAGTGATCAACAACTCAATAAGTAGAGAACATATAATAATATGTAAACATGAATATTTTCACAGGGTTCAATATGCAAAACAAAACCTTTCAGTTTTAGAATGCAGATTCCAAAAACTTGTTATCAGAACCTCAGACATTTCAAACTGTTCATATTCAAAAACCCTTTGGCATAGCATGACTGAATGTCATCATCTTATCATATCATATCACCTCACCATATCATATCATATATCATTTTTAGCCCATGTGGTATGATTGTACTATCCTTGGTGGCAAACCAGGCAATTAAATCATTTTTCTTCTTCCAGAAGATTCCTTCATATTCTCCCTTTGCTTTGCTAGTGTTTTTTCTTGCCATGCTTTGTTTTGCCTCGTTGTATTCCTTTAGATTTTACATTTTACAACGTACAAGTGAAATGATATTGTTCACTCATTATTTATGAACCGAAAATTGATATAATAACTATATCACAATCCATTTACAATTAATATTAAATAATTATTCTTTCGTCTACTTTAAGTTATTGTTAGGAAAATAATTTTGACTTAAGTGAAAATATATAAATTTTAATATGAAATTGTAAAAAAATTATAGAGTAGTTAGGCATCGTTTGTTTTCGTAGATGAGTAAAGATAAAAGTTAAAAATTAAAAAATATATATATTGTTAGAACTTTTTTTTAACATTATTATTGTTTTGAAATTTAAAAAAGTTGAATTATTTATTTTTTATAGAAATTTGAGAAAATTGTAATGATTAAATGAGATGATATTAAATGTACTATGAAAACAAACAAGGCCAAGGACTTGTTTGGAAATATATCTCATCCCAAAATGATCATCCCATCTTATCTCATCTATTTCCCAAAAATAATTTAAATACAAACATTTTAAAACTAATTATTACAACTTTCTCAAATTTTTAAACAAAAAATAATTCAATTTTTTCAAATCCTCATACAAAAATAATATTATAAAACTATATTCTAAAAATATTTTAACTTTATAAAATTTTTTATTCAACTTTTTCTTTCTCATTTTTCATAATTCAAGAAATACTTAATTCAAACTATCTCACTACTATTTATAAATTATCTTACATCTAATATTCATAAAATTCTCACATCATCTAAGTTCTCAAACGAGCCCTTAGTGTTGTATCATTGTCCCTATGAACCATGCATAATCAGGATCACACTAGCCCATGCTTTAAAAATACCAAATTAATCAACTACCTTACTAAAAATCCATAAAATAAAATAAATAAATAAAACCATACAAATAGTTTGGTTAAAGTTAAAATCACAAGCCAAATAAATTTGAATCAACACATGGCACAAAAAATCATATTAGTCATCTTATTTTATATAGAAAAAATTTATTTTCAAATCAGTGTATAGACTAAACCAAACATAGTAAAATTTTTATATAATATGATTTAATTTAATTTGTAAAATAAATTTTAAAGTTTGAAACAGTTTTAAAATCAGATCTTATCATTTAAGTGATTTAAATAGTATACTTTACCCACAAATTGAATAGTAGAATAACTCATTTATATATTTGGCGAAAACAAATAAAGGATGAGGATTGGCAAACTCCTCCAAAGTTCAACTATCACAATACTATACAAGATTATTGAATGACACTAGCGGAATAAAAGTAATAATTCACTATAAACTATTGGATAATAATCTATATAAAATAAAAATAATTTTATTAGCAATGAATTGATTTACACAAGTAACTTGTTTTTGTCATGTGTTAAAATAAATACAAAATATTTTAAAATTATAGTTAACATTATTCTTAATAATTTATGATAAAGGTTGAGTACTAGCTAGCTAACCTAATTTTTTCCATTATAATAGGTTGTGGAAAAAACGTTGGCAACTTGTTAATTGAAAATTCTGATTTGTGACAATCCAAGGTTGTGGAAAAAAAGGTTGGTAGACTCGTAGAAATCGTAAGAATATTACAAAGTAGTCAATCCATTTGACTCAATAATATAACTCCCCCAATTTTTATAGAGTCTCGTCACCATCAAGTTGAAAAGTGTCACAATAATAAAATTTAAAACAATGTCGTCGTATGTAAGCGTCACAATAAATAAATGTCACCGTCAAATTGAAAAGTGTCACGGATAAAATGTGTAACAATGTCACCATCCAGCTAAAAGGTGTCACAAAAATAAAATAATGCCACTATCAAGCTGAAAAGTGTCACAATAAATAAAATGGGTAATAATGTAAAGCTCAAAACGGCCGCTTCAAACTTCCCTACTATTCTCCCTCGGACCCTCATTTATATTACTCATTTTATTCTTTTGATATCTCACAAAATTATGCTATTATGTGACTTATTAAAAATATTTAAAGAAATATATATATTTAAAACAAAATAACATCCAAAAATATAAATATATAAAAATTAAAACTTTAGATTCTCTATACCTTTTTATGATTGTGTTTTTAATATTTTTAACAAGTCATATGACACTACAATCGACATTATCATACCAAATCAAAGAAGAAAAGTGAGTTCATTAATTAAGAGGCATAATAGCATTGAGCCTTCACTCTAATGGCTAGGTTTTGGCCAACCATTTGAAATAGAATTGAGGGACTAAATGAATAGTAATTTCTTCTTCTTTTGGTACAGTGTGGTTTGTCAAAAAGAAATGTCTGCCGACTAGCTTCTCTTGAGGAGTAGTTAGACTACGGAATATGTAATGCCTCGGTCCCAAATGGGTAGATAATTACTTCTGTCACTTAAAATCCTATCTCAATCATATAATCATAGAATCCAAATTTTCAATATTGCATAGGACTCACTATTTCAAATCAACTACACCAATATGATTAATCTAAACACCACAAAATGTCAAAATAAACATCAACCTTCTAAAATAGTCGACAAACCAAAACAAAACTATTGAATAAAATTCTCTAATACCCAAAGAACCCTCTTTGTACTTAATCCACTATGCTCATGTAGCCTTATACATGCTTTATAGCCTTGATCCTCATTTGAAACATCCAAAACATCTAAAAATATTGTAGAGATAAGGGATGAGTGATCAACAACTCAATAAGTAGAGAACATATAATAATATGTAAACATGAATATTTTCACAGGGTTCAATATGCAAAACAAAACCTTTCAGTTTTAGAATGCAGATCCCAAAAACATGTTATCAGAACCTCAGAATTTCAAACTTTCATATTCAAAAACCCTTTGGCATAGCATGACTGAATGTCATCATCTTATCATATCATATCACCTCACCATATCATATCATATATCATTTTTAGCCCATGTGGTATGATTGTACTATCCTTGTGGCAAACCGCAATATTAGAATGTGAATCTTCCCTTTATTCATTCTCGGAGCTCGAGTGTGCACATAAGAAATATACTAGAAAAATCACTTTATTTCCAAAATGGGTGCACTCAGAATTAAAGATGTTGGTACCAACCATATAACAAGTTCGAATCATCAAATCAAAATCAAAATAAAATCAGAAATAGAATCGGGATATCATGCCAAAGGTTTTTCAAATGCCACATCATATCAAAATAGAATACTAATAGATTCATATCATTTTCACATAATCAAAATAGATTTAGAGCATCTTCATATAACATGTAAAAAATTTCTAGATTTCATATTTGCTCTTTTACATAGTTTAGAAGTAGCTTGTCAAAATATTGTTCATGTCTACACCGGTTATGTCAGAAAATACTTTCTCTTTTATATAGATTTCATGAGTAATGCAGAACACATAACTGATGTTATTTTCATATTTCTTTTCAAAACATAACATGCATATTGTTTTATAAAATCAACATCAGTTCATTTTCTTTTAATGTAAGTCTAGTATAGGAACCCCGCTTACCTGTGTCTTCAATTTTTCTAAGTATCCTCACTATAGCACCAATTAAAATTTATCATCACCCATACATAATTAATAAATTTTATAAATTAATAAAAAAATATACTGGCACATCTAAAATAAAAATCACAACCATACAATATACGACAATAATTTCCATCATTCCAATTCTTTTAACCTCGTTACTACTAAACCACTAAGTGACTTCCCAAACACCGCCTATTTAAGGCATTCACACTAAAATTCTCCTTTCAGTGTAGCCCAACTTAAAAATAATATACCAGTTTCTTAATTACAGTACAATCAAACTCAACCTATAAACAAGGCCCATTTGAGTTTAAGCCCAATTAAAATATGGTTTCTGTAAGAAGGTACAACCTGGCCTACTAAAATCAGGTCCAATACTACGAGTAGCAAATAAAATTTGTAAGTCAAAAATTTGATCTCTACCATTGATTAACATTAAGGGTATAAACGTAACTATGGACATTTTTTATTTTTTATTTTTTGTAATAACTTTAAAGGCATGTATGTGCTTTACGTAAAATGCATAAGCCAACTTTTAAATTTGTAAATGATAAAAGTTCACTGAGAGAAGCAGGGGCCATGCGATGGAGAACTCATTGAGGAAGGGGCAGAGGGCGGTGAAAGGGTGGCTAGGCTAAGGTCCAACGTTGTGAGCATGGCGGTAGAGCACTAAGAGAGAGAGAGGGGGGGCGAGAGTTGTTTATTGCTGTTAACCTAGAGAGGGAAAGGGTGAAACCGAGAAGATGAGTCTTGGCAAAGTGGTGGAGCTTCCATCATTGGCAGTTGAGGTGCAGTGATAGGCTTTAGGTTGATAGTGGCGAACCCTCTATAATGAGTCTACGGCACTAGTGTAACGAGGTTTGCCAACTTGTTCATGTAGAGTCCACGTCGATTAGTTCTTGAACATGGCCATGAGAGGATGCTGGGCCACTTCTGGCAGTTTCTTGATGGTTAGGTGAGTAGTACTTGTGTTGCTCCGTCTTAGGGTGGCTGGAACCGAGGGCTTGGAAATGGGTTTTCTTGCTTTGTTTTGAGTTTGGTAGAACAAAGGCTCCAGTTGGCAATGGTTGTGCAAAGCAGTGGCACATGATAGGGCCTTAGGTTCACAGTTTGGCTGTTTTAAGTGAGGTGAGAGTAAAGGCCTCCATATGTGTCTATTAAAATGACTAAATGCTATTGCTAGTCCACTATTTACAAATAAATATAACAATCTCCCACATGGACAGCATTACATTTAATCACAACATAAACACAAACAAGCATCCCAAAAACAAAAGCCTTGTTCAAAATGTCCCTCAAGACAAGCTAGTGAACGGTACACCGACAGGACATACGACACATGACTAATAANACATTATTATTGTTTTGAAATTTAAAAAAATTGAATTATTTATTTTGTGTAGAAATTTGAGAAAATTGTAATGATTAAATGAGATGATATTAAATGTATTATGAAAACAAACAAGGCCAAGGGCTTATTTGGAAATATATCTCATCCCAAAATGACTCATCCCATCTTATCTCATCTATTTCCCAAAAAATCATTTAAATACAAACATTTTAAAACTAATTATTACAACTTTCTCAAATTTTTAAACAAAAAATAAAAAATAATTCAATTTTTTCAAATCCTCAGACAAAAATAATATTATAAAACTATATTCTAAAAATATTTTAACTTAATAAAATTTTTTATTCAACTTTTTCTCTCTCATTTTTTATAATTCAAGAAATACTTAATTCAAACTATCTCAATACTATTCACAAATTATCTTACGTCTAATATTCATAAAATTATCATATCATCTAAGTTCTCAAACGAGCCCTTAGTGTTGTATCATTGTTCCTATGAACCATACATAATCAGGATCACACTAGCCCGTGCTTTAAAAATACCAAATTAATCAACTACCTTACTAAAAATCCATAAAATAAAATAAATAAATAAAACCATACAAATAGTTTGGTTAAAGTTAAAATCACAAGCCAAATAAATTTGAATCAACACATGGCACAAAAAATCATATTAGTCATCTTATTTTATATAGAAAAAATTTATTTTCAAATCAGTGTATAGACTAAACCAAACATAGTAAAATTTTTATATAATATGATTCAATTTAATTTGTAAAATAAATTTTAAAGTTTGAAACAGTTTTAAAATCAGATCTTATCATTTAAGTGATTTAAATAGTATACTTTACCCACAAATTGAATAGTAGAATAACTCATTTATATATTTGGCAAAACAAATAAAGGATGAGGATTGGCAAACTCCTCCAAAGTTCAACTATCACAATACTATACAAGATTATTGAATGACACTAGCGGAATAAAAGTAATAATTCACTATAAACTATTGGATAATAATCTATATAAAATAAAATAATTTTATTAGCAATGAATTGATTTACATAAGTAACTTGTTTTTGTCATGTGTTAAAATAAATACAAAATATTTTAAAATTATATTTAACATTATTCTTAATAATTTATGATAAAGGTTGAGTACTAGCTAGCTAACCTAATTTTTTCCATTATAATAGGTTGTGGAAAAAACGTTGGCAACTTGTTAATTGAAAATTCTGATTTGTGACAATCCAAGGTTGTGGAAAAAAAGGTTGGTAGACTCGTAGAAATCGTAAGAATATTACAAAGTAGTCAATCCATTTGACTCAATAATTAACTCCCCCAATTTTTATAGAGTCTCGTCACCATCAAGTTGAAAAGTGTCACAATAATAAAATTTAAAACAATGTCGTCTATGTAAGGTCACAATAAATAAATGTCACCGTCAAATTGAAAAGTGTCACGATAAAATGTGTAACAATGTCACCATCCAGTAAAAGGTGTCACAAAAATAAAATAATGCCACTATCAAGCTGAAAAGTGTCACAATAAATAAAATGGGTAATAATGTAAAGCTCAAAACGGCCGCTTCAAACTTCCCTACTATTCTCCCTCGGACCCTCATTTATATTACTCATTTTATTCTTTTGATATCTCACAAAATTATGCTATTATGTGACTTATTAAAAATATTTAAAGAAATATATATTTAAAACAAAATAACATCCAAAAATATAAATAAATAAAAATTAAAACTTTAGATTCTCTATACCTTTTTATGATTGTGTTTTTAATATTTTTAACTAGTCATATGACACTACAATCGACATTATCATACCAAATCAAAGAAGTAAAGTGAGTTCATTAATTAAGAGGCATAATAGCATTGAGCCTTCACTCTAATGGCTAGGTTTTGGCCAACCATTTGAAATAGAATTGAGGGACTAAATGAATAGTAATTTCTTCTTCTTTTGGTACAGTGTGGTTTGTCAAAAGAAATGTCTGCCGACTAGCTTCTCTTGATGGAGTAGTTAGACTATGAAATATGTAATGCCTCGGTCCCAGATGGGTAGATAATTACTTCAGTCACTTAAAATCCCATCTCAATCATATAATCATAGAATCCAAATTTTCAATATTGCATAGGACTCACTATTTCAAATCAACTACACCAATATGATTAATCTAAACACCACAAAATGTCAAAATAAACATCAACCTTCTAAAATAGTCGACAAACCAAAACAAAACTATTGAATAAAATTCTCTAATACCCAAAGAACCCTCTTTGTACTTAATCCACTATGCTCATGTAGTCTTATACATGCTTTATAGCCTTGATCCTCATTTGAAACATCCAAAACATCTAAAAATATTGTAGAGATAATAGATTAGTAATCAACAACTCAATAAGTAGAGAACCTATAATAATATGTAAACATGAATATTTTCACAGGGTTCAATATGCAAAACAAAACCTTTTAGTTTTAGAATGCAGATCCCAAAAACATGTTATCAGAACCTCAGACATTTCAAACTGTTCATATTCAAAAACCATTTGGCATAGCATGACTGAATGTCATCATCTTATCATATCATATCACCTCACCATATCATATCATATATCATTTTTAGCCCATGTGGTATGATTGTACTATCCTTAGTGGCAAACCGGGCAATATTAGAATGTGAATCTTCCCTTTATTCATTCTCGGAGTCTTGAGTGTGCACATAGAAAATATTACGTAGAAAAATCACTTTATTTCCAAAATGGATGCACTCAGAATTAGAGATGTTGGTACCAACCATATAACAAGTTCAGAATCATCAAATCAGAATCAGAATGAAAATCAGAAATAGAATCGGGATATCATGCCAAAGGTTTTTCAGATGCCACATCATATCAAAATAGAATACTTAATAGATTCATATCATTTTCACATAATCAAAATAGATTTAGAGCATCTTCATATAACATGTAAAAAATTTCTAGATTTCATATTTGCTCTTTTACATAGTTTAGAAGTAGCTTGTCAAAATATTGTTCATGTCTACACCGGTTATGTCAGAAAATACTTTCTCTTTTATATAGATTTCATGAGTAATGCAGAACACATAACTGATGTTATTTTCATATTTCTTTTCAAAACATAACATGCATATTGTTTTATAAAATCAACATCAGTTCATTTTCTTTTAATGTAAGTCTAGTATAGGAACCCCGCTTACCTGTGTCTTCAATTTTTCTAAGTATCCTCACTATAGCACCAATTAAAATTTATCATCACCCATACATAATTAATAAATTTTATAAATTAATAAAAAAATATACTGGCACATCTAAAATAAAAATCACAACCATACAATATACGACAATAATTTCCATCATTCCAATTCTTTTAACCTCGTTACTACTAAACCACTAAGTGACTTCCCAAACACCGCCTATTTAAGGCATTCACACTAAAATTCTCCTTTCAGTGTAGCCCAACTTAAAAATAATATACCAGTTTCTTAATTACAGTACAATCAAACTCAACCTATAAACAAGGCCCATTTGAGTTTAAGCCCAATTAAAATATGGTTTCTGTAAGAAGGTACAACCTGGCCTACTAAAATCAGGTCCAATACTACGAGTAGCAAATAAAATTTGTAAGTCAAAAATTTGATCTCTACCATTGATTAACATTAAGGGTATAAACGTAACTATGGACATTTTTTATTTTTTATTTTTTGTAATAACTTTAAAGGCATGTATGTGCTTTACGTAAAATGCATAAGCCAACTTTTAAATTTGTAAATGATAAAAGTTCACTGAGAGAAGCAGGGGCCATGCGATGGAGAACTCATTGAGGAAGGGGCAGAGGGCGGTGAAAGGGTGGCTAGGCTAAGGTCCAACGTTGTGAGCATGGCGGTAGAGCACTAAGAGAGAGAGAGGGGGGGCGAGAGTTGTTTATTGCTGTTAACCTAGAGAGGGAAAGGGTGAAACCGAGAAGATGAGTCTTGGCAAAGTGGTGGAGCTTCCATCATTGGCAGTTGAGGTGCAGTGATAGGCTTTAGGTTGATAGTGGCGAACCCTCTATAATGAGTCTACGGCACTAGTGTAACGAGGTTTGCCAACTTGTTCATGTAGAGTCCACGTCGATTAGTTCTTGAACATGGCCATGAGAGGATGCTGGGCCACTTCTGGCAGTTTCTTGATGGTTAGGTGAGTAGTACTTGTGTTGCTCCGTCTTAGGG
Organism: Carya cathayensis; assembly: GCA_011037825.1. Lineage (NCBI taxonomy): Eukaryota > Viridiplantae > Streptophyta > Magnoliopsida > Fagales > Juglandaceae > Carya > Carya cathayensis. The sequence goes on from QGSO01000321.1 coordinate 201,713, forward strand.
TGGCTGGAACCGAGGGCTTGGAAATGGGTTTTCTTGCTTTGTTTTGAGTTTGGTAGAACAAAGGCTCCAGTTGGCAATGGTTGTGCAAAGCAGTGGCACATGATAGGGCCTTAGGTTCACAGTTTGGCTGTTTTAAGTGAGGTGAGAGTAAAGGCCTCCATATGTGTCTATTAAAATGACTAAATGCTATTGCTAGTCCACTATTTACAAATAAATATAACAATCTCCTACATGGACAGCATTACATTTAATCACAACATAAACACAAACAAGCATCCCAAAAACAAAAGCCTTGTTCAAAATGTCCATCCAAGCACAAGCTAGTGAACGGTACACCGACAGGACATACGACACATGACTAATAATTACAATCACGTAACTTAGGCCAATGAGATGCAAGTGCAGTATAGAAATAATCAAAAAGTGACAAACACTCATTTCCATAAGAAGCCCTAAAGACAAATTTGAATGTCCATAAAACAAAAGACCTTGTCCAAAATGCAGTTGTAGCACCTAGTCTAGTGACTATACGACAGGATATATGACCTCTAACTTATACTCATAACCACCTGACTCAAACATAAATTAAAATAGATTATCTCTTGTAGGTAATATGCCTTGTCCATAATGCACACGACTTAGGCACGAGACTAATCAATATAGATCAATACCTAAAGTATGCCCTGTCCAAAATGCGCATGACTTAGACATGAGACCAAACATAATGTCTCATTATATAAACAATCGTCCAGTCCAAAATGCGCATGACCCAAGCACAAGACTAATCAAAATGTCTCAATGCATTAAGTACGCCTTGTCCAAAATGCACGTGACCCAAGCATTCATTGACATTGCTATATTTAAAACAAAATATGAGCATAAACATTATAGTTAAATAGTCAATGATCACAGAACTCTCACTAACTAAATACAACAAAAGACTAACAATCCCAAATGAGTTGCATGCTCTTGAAATAGTTTTGGAGCTAAACCTTTAGTTAGTGGGTCAGCTAACATATGCTCTGTGGAAATAAGCTCAAAACAAATATAAGACTCTATTCTTTTCTCTATAACAAACAAAGACTTAATATCAATATGCTTGGAGTGAGAAGAGATCCTAGCATTTCAAGAGAAAGCGACTGCTGCAAAATTGTCACAAAATATCTTAAGTGGCCTCGAAATGGTATTCACAATACCTAATCCCAAGATAAAGTTTCGCAACCATATAACCTGACATGTAGCCTCATAACAAGTTACATACTCTGCATCCATCATAGAGTTAGCTGTAAGTGTCTGTTTGATACTTTTCCAAGAAACAGCTCATCCTGTCATCATAAAAACATAACCAGAAGTGATTCTCCTATCATCTGAACAACCCTCAAAATCGCCATCAAAATATCCAGCTACATCAAGAATGTTAGATCGCCAATATGTAAGCACTAGATCTTTAGTACCTTGCAAGTACCTAAGTATTTTGTTTGCAGCTTTCCAGTGAACCAAACCAGGATCACTCAAGTATCTTCCAAGTACACCAACAACATAAGCAATATCAAGTCATGTTCATACTTGAGCATACATCAAACTACCTACAACTGACAAATATGGAACAATTTGCATTTAAGTCCTCTCACTATCATTTTGAGGGCATTGAGACTTAGAAAATTTATCACCTTTTACAATAGGTGCTTTCCCATGAAAACAAGAATGTATATTAAACCTACTTAGAACTTGATCACTGTAGGTTTTCTAAGACAATCCAAGAACGCCTCTAGATCTCTCAAAAAAAAAAATATGGATGCCAAAAATAAAAAAGGTGTCACCAAGACCCTTTATATCAAAATGAGATGACAACATACGTTTTGTCTCAAATGTTAACTTAATGTCATTTGCGATGAGTAATATATCATCAAATATATGCATTAATTAACAAGATTCTCCTTGAAACTGCAAGAGGTGACAAGCTCATCAAACTTTAGGTACCATTCTCTCAATGCTTGCTTAAACCCATAAATGGACTTGTTAAGCTTACACACCATGTGTTCCTTTTCTTCCACTTGGAAACCATTTGGTTGCATCATGTACACATCCTCAAATAGATGTCGATTAAGGGAAGCTATCTTGACATCCATTTGATGCAGCTCGAGATCAAAATGAGCCACCAAAACCATAATAATCCAAAAAGAATCCTTGGTAGAAATAGGCAAGAAAATGTCCTTATAATCAATGCCTTCTCTTTGGTTAAAGCCATTAGCAATAAGCCTAGCCTTATACCTTTCTATCCAACCTTCAGAATTATACTTGGTCTTAAAAACCTATTTGCAACCAATTGGCCTATAGCCACATAGTAGTTCAACTAAGTCCCGTACACAGTTTTGACACATCGATGCCATCTCATCATGCATAGCATCCATCCAACATGAAGATTGAGAACTATCAATGGCCTCCTTAAAAGAGGCTGGATCAAGAGACATACCAGTATTAAACTCATACTCCTGTAAACAAACAATATAATCATCTAAAACTGCTGGTCTATGAATTCTCTATGATCTCATCAAAACAATATCATCAGACACCACATCAACATTAACTATAATGTCAACGACAAGGTCTTGGACAACAGTACTGGTTCCCCCTATCAATAGTGGTGCAGCCACCGATCAAGGAGTAACCTAAGCAGGTATAACAACACACTCCTCCCTAAATACAGTTTCACGTGGCGCGCAACTCCCACTGTTACTAATATCCTCAAAGAAAATGGCTAGATCAGATTTAATAACTCTAGTAACATTAGAAGGGCAATAGAATCTAGAGTCTCTTGATCCCACATAATAGCCAACAAAATAACCAATAATGGTCTAAGGATCAAATTTCTTCTACTGAGGATTATAAGGCCTTATTTCCACTTTATAACCCCAAACACGAAAATGATGCAAACCAGACCTTTTACCTAACCATAACTCATAAGCAGTTTTAGGAACCAACTTACTTGGTACTTGATTTAAAATATATGCAGCAATTTTCAAGGCCTCACCCCACAAAATTCAGGCAAAATGGAATGACTAAGATACACTGCACCATATCTATAAGAGTATGATTTCTTTTTTCTACAATACCATTTTGTTCAAGCATTCCAAGCATTGTGTACTAAGCCTCGATACCATATGCCTCGAGAAATCTAGCAAAAGGTCTAGGATTTCTACTAGTTTCATCATATCTCCCATAAAACTCACCTCCTCTATCTGATCTTACCACTCTGATTTTATTATTTTTTTAGAGTTCCATAGCAGCCTTGAAAGCCTTAAAAACTTTCAATGGGTCTGATTTTTCTCGAATGAGCTCAATATAACCACAGCGAGAATAATCATCAATAAAGGTAATAAAGTATCTATAATTTCTCAAAGCAGCAGGTGAAATGGGATGACAAACATTAGTATGGATTAAATCTAGAATATCCAAACTTCTACTAATCTTCTACTTTCTGGTTTTCACTGGAAGCTTCCCTTTGATACAAGCAACACAAGTTTCAAAATTAGAAAAATTCAAATCAACTAGAACGTCATCTTTAATTAACCTCTCAATTCTTTCTCTAAACATATGACCCAACTTTTTTGTGCCACAACGTGGAAGAGTTTTCATTGGATCTAGTACGTTTAGAACCAACTACAATATTCACAACATAGACACTAGAAGAAGTAAGATCTAAAGCAAAAAGCAAGTCAATTTTATACAAACCATCATATAAAATAGCAGTACCCACCAAAGTTTTGAAAATCATTCTGTTTCGGCCAAATGGCCGAAATTTGTCATTCCAATATAGTAGTCGAAACTATGTAGCTATATATTTCATACCAAGTTCAATTCCAGTTGTTCCGGCTCATTTCAGTCTATTCCAAATGGATTCTGGCATTCTGGCCAGAATGCATATCTCAAACTGAAATTGAAAATACAATCATTTTGCTGTAATTATGTTGAATTCTATGGCATATCCGTAATTTACAGACTTTTCCTTATTTTCTTTATATCTTTTCTTATTCTCTCCCTTCCCCTTACAACTTCAGACTTCATTTGTTTCTGAGTCTTAGGCTTTTAGCTAGTGAAAAACCAATCATCGGTCTCCATAGTCCACACTCCAACGAGTCGACGACGCCACCTCCACAATGTCGCAACTCCTGTTGCTCCGTTGTGAGTCTTGGCCATTCCACTGCCGCAACTTGAGTCTTAGGCCTTTTTCCTCGTCTTCCTCAATCCTTCGTCAAAGACCTAGAAGGCTAGAAGCTAGGGGTTCCTTTTGGTTGTGGCGAGAGAGGGAGTTGCTACAGACATGGCGTCGGCTCACTCGATTGTTGATCTCTTCTTCTTGCAATTTATTCTGTATTTGCTAAATCTTGAGTCATATTTTTTTAGAATTTTTTGTCTTTGAAAAAATTTCTAAATATCTGTTTGACTTATTCTGACATTGCTTAACTTTGTGGTTTTTCTAGCTCTTTTATCCAATTTGAGGGGAATTTGAAATCTAGTTTTTTTGAATAAATTGGAATTTACTGATCATGAGTCATGACATTGAACAACTCTGCCATTGTTGTGGGGTGGGCAATCTCTTGGTATAATTTATGAGTGATTGTTCAGATTTTGTTCATTATGGTATAAATGGTCATTATGAAATGTTTATAATCAATTCTCTTGAATCTAGAAACGTATTTGTATGAATGCTCCCTTTAGTTGTGAAGATTGAAGACGTTTTCTACACTGTAGAACTCGAAATGAAAGTAGAGAATCTTTCTTTCAAACATTTTTTTAACAAGTCTTAGTGTTTTGATATTGTGGGTGTTGTGAATATTTTACAGTAGGGAGGGTTAGAGACCGTAAATGAAAAGTCAAGCAGCCTTGATATGTACGTTGGTTTGTATTAAAGTGGGATTTTTTAAAGAAAACGATTAACATTTAATATGACTAAGATAGAGACGGCTCAATATGAGTGTGCTTTTAAAATTTGTATTGGTTTTATTTTGGAATATAGTTATTATATATATAATTTATTCATATAATATATATCCCTAAACAGTACACCGAAACGTACCAGTACCGAAATATTTCGTCCAGTGTCTCAACTGGAATGGCCACGAGAATGGAATTCAAAACTTTAGTACCAACCACAACTGAGTCATAAAAGATTGTAGCTTTTACATTTCTAAAAAGAGAAACATATCCACATTTGTCCAAAATAGAAACAGAGATAAGATTTCTTTTGATGGAGATATAAATCCAGTATCAGACAAGTTCAAAACATGCTTAGAAGCCAAACTAAGTCTGACTGTACCAATATGTTCAACTTTAACCTTCACCCCATTGCCCATATTTACTACTCACTCTGTATCAATTGGTCTTCTGTGGTTCCTTAATTCCTGCAAAGAGTTTGTAATAGAATGGTTGCACCAATATGTAACCACCAAGTATCAGAAGGCACATCGAATAGATTAGACTCAAAATGCACTAGTAGCGAACATGTACCTTTCTTGTCTAACCAAGCCTTAAATTTCCTACAATCAACCTTCTTGTGCCCAAACAAATGATAGAAGTTGCACATTCCCTTAAAACCTTCATTCTTAAGCCCATTTGGAACACTCATACTAGATTGTTGAGGAGGCCTCCCAGATTTCTTCATCTTTTGGGAGTTGCTACTATTACCCTTAAAGAACTTCTTATTCTTCCCTTTATCAACAACTACCATGAAAGCAATATGAGACTTGGCCTTTTTCATCATCTCCTCTTCTTGAATTACAATAACAGTCATTTCACTCAAGCTCCATTCAACTTTCTAAGCATTATAAGTTGTCTTGAGTGCATCAAACTGAGGTGGCAAAGATTCAAGCACTTGTCATACAAGAAAGCTATTTACTAACTCAACTTTCATTCCTTTGAGCTTGTTAAAGAAAGCGTCATGATGTGCTCTTGGACTCCACTAACCCCTTCATAGGTTGTGGTAGTAAGAAGTTTCATCAGAGTTCCCTTTTCTACCTTATCAAACTTAGTAAATTTCTTCCCAACGGCATCAAGATATCCTTTAGCACTATCTGCATCAACTATGCTCTACCTGATAGACTTGTCAATAGTATACTTCATAATCATGAGACATGTCCTATTAGAATACACCCACTACTCATAATGAGTCTTTTCATCTACAAAAATTTCAGTAATGAGCTTAGCATGCACATCGGCCCTCAAAGCCAAGTCCAAGTTCATGAAAGTCAAATTAATAGTGAGCGACTCATACCAATCCTCATAATCGGTTCCCCTTAGACTCTTGATGGTAGACAAAAAGAGAGACAAAGCTACATTGCCATAAGCTGAGGAGAATATAACAAAATTTCTTACGCATGTGGAACAAGAAACATGCACCCATAAATGTCTTGCGCACTATACTTAAGCCCAAGGTACATAAAAGGCTCTTAATCATGATAAAGTAAAATAATTAAATATAAGGACTTAAAATGACCCAGAGAGGATAGAACTAGGCCACCAAGTGCCAATCACTTAACTATTATCTTTATCATCCTAAGCATCCTACCAAATAATGGTTTGACAACAGGGCAAACTCACTATCTGTATAGATCTTACTATAATGTCATTAAGCGGAAGCATGATCAATATGACAACTCCGATAAGTTATCATAAGTAGTCCCATGAGAGGTGGGTATATAGCCACTCCAAACTATCGGTATTACAACCAAATGACATAACCCACATGAACAAAATATCTATTTATCTCTAAATGGATTATTCATTTCTTTTCTCCATTAACAAAAATATGGAGCAATATCACAAAATTCATAAACACATAAAAGGAGGAATTTTGCAACACAAGATTGTATCAAAACAACCAATCATTAATCAAGACCATAAACTCTGGTCGATACTCAAAGTTTAAACAATTACCCAATCAGACAACAAACAGTTAAATGGGTATAAATTGTTAAAAGTTGAATCAAGCCAAAAGTTTGACCAGAAATGGATCATTAGCAATGAAACCACACGTAGGTGATATAGCAAAAGATTTGTCAAACAAAAAAAGAAAACGGTTTGTTAAAAAAAAATACCCACTGAAAAATCGCCTCATGTGAAATGGAATAAGGACAAAATCACCACTTAGGTTTCACATGTAATAGAAAGCAATGATTTACAAAATGCCCTGAAGAAATCTCCACTCAAATGCCGACAAAGATCCAAATATAAAAATAGAAGCTTTTCGATAATGGAGAGAAGCATGGACTATTGAAAATTCACATCTTTCTCCTCGAAATAGCAAATCACAAATTGCAATAGTGAATAAAAAAGTAAAAGAACACAGCCATGAAAAATAAGAAGGCTAGCTCTGATACCAATTGTTAGAATTTTAAGATGTGATAATCTCAATCAAAGCATGTGTTTAATAAAATTGAGAGTTCATACCTCCAATAGCTTGTGATAGATTTTCTATGGAGCTTTAGAATTCCTGCAAAAGAGAGGAAAAATTTTCAGCTATGGAGAGAACTACTTTCTACCCATTTTCTTTGATTTTCATTCTTTCCCTAAGAGAGAGGACAGAAAGGGAAAGCAAACAATAGAACTCAATTGGCTAGTTCTATTTTAAGTGGGGTAAAGAGTAAAGGTCTCCATTTGCGTCTATTAAAATGGCCCATCCCATTATGGGCCCAATAACAAAATCCTAATGATTGTCCTCTATTTACAAATAAATACAACACATAGTGGCTAGGCTCGTTGGTTCTAGTTCTCAAGCAGTGGTCTGCAGCGAACAAGAAAGACTCAGAGAGAGAGAGAGAGAGAGAGAGAGAGAGAGAGAAACTAAAGGAAAAAAAAGTTGCCCAAATGGTGCCCTTTTTTGCCCTAAATTGCTAGGTTTCTCATGGGCCTAGCCTAGGCTTGGGCTTGGGATTTCAATAGGCCTCACCCTACTTGGCCTGGGTGTTACAGAATATGTAGGAAAAATTACTATATCGGTCATTGACCCATGTCCCTTATCTTCATATTTCTCAATTTTCTTCATATTTTTTCCTTTTGTAAAATAGAAATAATTGTTTCAAGATCTTCTCTTGGACAATGCTCATACATTAGAAAGTAATTCTACTTATAAGTCGATATGAAATACGCATTATTCAAAGTATTCAAAATTTTAAATTTTTCTTGTAAATAATGCCATGTTACCATTATAGAAAATGTACCTTCACAATTAACTTTGGAAATATAATTTTTCGGTATTAGAATGATTCCTTTAGCCAAATTCTATGAAAAAAGCTACAACCATAAGTGTCTAGTCTTGAGGATGGATCCTGACTAAAGTGGCATGGCTTTTTTAATATTAAAAAAATATTTTTATAAATTTAAAAAGAAAATTTTGGTGGGCAGTGACGATGTGATCTAAGCATGTTGCTAATTAATTAAGAGCCACACACTTGTAAGTTGCAAATAAAAAGCTTTAAATATCAAAACAATATACACACAATACATTTTCACAATATATTTCAAAATAATATTGTAAAATGAGGATATTTTTATAAAATGTTTTATAAAAATACCCTTTATTTAAAGAGCCTTACTACTCATCATCCCATACACCATACAATACATTTTTTTTTAAGTTATTTTATTTTATTCTTTCTAAACTAATTGAGTTATGCTACTCTTCATCCATATACTACACATTTAGTAAGAGAAAAGAATAAAAAATAAATAAATAAATTAAGTGTGATGTGTAGTGTGAAGATGATGAGTAGAATTTTCTTATTTAAAATATATTTTTTTATATAGGAAAACGAATTATCATTGATAATAGAAAAGTTCCAGACATTTATCAAGCCAAATAGCTTGAGAAATAAAATCTGGAAAATAGTCTCACCACATTTCTATACTTTCAATATTCCAAACATATCGGGCAAGCCATGGGCTGCCACATTTCCTTCTCTTCACACATGTTGAACTTGACACCAAACAATAGTTGGAGTTTTATTGTTTCACTCAACAGAGTACCCAACATAGCTGTACATTATGCTTCCTCTTGAAGTTCTCTCACAATCAACAAACAATCACTTTCAATTGTTAGCTTCTGGATACCCATATTATCACAAAGCTGTAAACCTCTAAAAATAGTTAATAATTCAATAGCTTCTGGATTAGCAACTTCAATTTCCACCTTGCTAGCAACAATAACAATGTTGCACTTATCATCTTTGAGAATAGCCCCAACTCCAACTCTGTGAAGGTCACAAAACATTGTCCCATCTACATTTAGTTTTAAGTAACCTAAAGGTGGAGGTTTCCAGTAGTAGAAATCCTTAGTCTTGGTGGAGGCAAAGATTTGATTGCTGTAAACCTCCTCCGTAATGACAGAGCATTTTTAATCACCTACATTGGTTCCATGCAATCTTTGTCATGCACCATCTTGTTTCTTTGCCACTAAAAATCCCACGCAATAGAGAAGAGTATAGACAGGTCACTAGCATTGCCTTCTTCTTTCACCTTCATTGCTACATCCATTACATTCATATCCATTTCCATCTTTTCCATAATAGGCATATACCTATCCCAATAATTTCTAATTTTAGGACAATAGAATAATGCATGTAGAAGATCTTCTAACCTTTGATTGTAGAAACAACATGTTCCTTTAGTAGTCACGTTCTTCTTTTGTAGATTATGTTGAGTAGGTAGCCATTCTTTGCAAGCTCTCCATGCAAACACCTTTACTTTATTAGGGACTTTCATCTTCCAAAAAGCCTTCCCAAGAGCATGTTGTCTACTAGCATTAGAGCATTCACCTGAGCCGCCACTAAGCCTCTCTTTGATTAATCTGTTAGAGCTTCTAACACTAAATTTTCCATTCTTCTCCTATTTCCATACCCATCTATTAGGCTGCGCCCCAAGACATATCATGATTTTTAGAATTTCTGATGGTACTCTTGGATTGAAGAGAGCTCTTATCTTCTTTACATGCCACCATCTTGTGTTTCTATCAATAATGCTAGCCACTATGTCTTCCATGTTTTTCACCCTTATTTCTATACTTTCCAGTAGTAAAGATTAATGGCCCATGATCCAATGATCCCTCCAAAGTTTGGCAGTCTTCCCATCAGCAATCCTTTGTCTATAACCATGAATCAACCACTTTTTTGCTTCCCAATCCAGCTTTCAAGAACTGACCATTTGGAAAATATATAGCCTTGTAAATTCTATGCAGCATAGTATGCTCCTCTTTTTAAAAAAAAAAAAATTAAAGAAGAGTTGGAGCCACATGTCCAATAGTGGCCCCTTTCCAAGTTTATTAAAAAAAAAACCCTCACTTATGGCGGAGGAATACCGTGGTAACAACAAAACACTTGGGGATTACAAGATAAGAAAAAAACCAAAAACCCAAGTGCTGAACAAAACCTTAAAACAACAAATAAAAAAACACCAACAAAACCAAAAGAACAAATGCAAAAAACCAAAAACTGACAAGCAACAGACTCTAACATCTGAGAGCATGCAGACCCATTCTGTCAACTTTGATGATCCCTTTAAGTTTATAAGGAACCTCCTGTAAATTCTCCCAAGTATCATAATTCTGATGCAAAGCCCAAAGAGCCAAAAAATCTGCCCCTGCATTACCTTCACGAAAGATATGGTGGATCTTGAATTCCAACGAAGAAAGAATATTTTGTATCTTGTCTCAATAATCTTCCAGGTACCATATAGTACATCTTCCATTTTCCAACCAATTAGCAACTAATAAAGAATCTACTTCAATCTCAATTTTCCGGATCGCCAAATTTGTACAATGTTGCAAACCGTAGTATAAAGCTCGTAACTCCGCTTCATTATTAGTACCAAAGGCCAACTCTTTAGCAAAGGCCCATATAAGATGACCCTTATCATCCCTGATAAGACCACCAACTCCCATCCGACCAGGATTACCTAGAGAACTTCCATCCACATTAAGTTTAAACCATCCCGCAGAAGGTTTATTCTATTTCACAAGGCACACTCTCGGCCTAGAAATATCTTTAGTCATGATATTAAAAGACTGCAAAATTTTGTCATCCCCCTCCTTAAAATTTAACCAACCCAAGCTATAGTAGCTTTTATTGCCCCCCAAAGAGCATTCACATTAGTCAATTTTCCTTCTATACGAGCTTTACATCTCCAAACCCAAAGCGACCAAGTTAAAATAATAGGAATAAGGCCCAACAACGTACCTTTTTGCGATGCGTGTGTAGCTCTTCGAAACCATAGCTCCATATTAGCTTTCCAAGTTCTACTTGGAGCATAAGGAATCCCCATCTGTAAGGATGCTCTCCGCCAAATCTCTTTGGCAATCATACCTGTTGCAAGGACATGATCTTGATCTTCCATACTTCCCTGCAAACAACACTCACATTTCGAAACCATAGGAATACCCAGAGAAATAATATGTGCATTAACACTAAGGCTATCATTTAAAGCCTTCCAAATAGTAACAAAATATTTCTTAGGTAAAGCGGAGTGCCAAATCCAGGACGCCCATTCAGATTTTGGCGCACAAACCCGGATACAATCCCAAGCCGACTTAGAAGTGAATTTCTCATTCAAAGTCGGTTTCCAGATCAACACATCTGCACCTTCTTTATGTTCCCCGAGCCCATCCAGAATTTCCTCCAACTTAGAGGCCCCCACCAAATATTTTAACAAAGCCACATCCCAACCATTCTGAATACGGCATTCTTTTACCTTTAACAAAGGCTGCGCTGAGATGTCACATGACTCCACAAGAGGACCAGATTTTAACCATGGATCACGCCAAAAGGACACCTGTCCATCCTTGACACGCCACCAAGCATGACTCAGCACCTTCGGAACCATATTAATGATGCTTTTCCATAGTAAAGAACCTTTACAATTATCCACCAACATCACATGATTTCCTTCGCAGTACTTGTTTTTGAAAAAATTAGCCCATAGAGAATCTTGGGTCAAGAGATTCCAAGCCATCTTCATAAATAGAGAAGATTGAACTTCCTCTATTTTCTGCAATCCCAGTCCCCCTTCCAGAGTTGGGTAACAGATCTTTTGCCAAGCCACCCACTTATGCTTTTGCTTCCCATTCGACAAACCCCAAAAAAAATTACTCATGAGTCTATTCAAAGAAATCACCATAGTCTTGGGAGCATAGAGGGCCGACAACAAATGTACCGGAATACCCGACACAACATGTTTCAATAAAAGAAGGCGAGCATCAGCCGATCAAATTCTATTTTGCCATCCATCCAACCGACCTTGAACACGAGTCAAGAGATCATCAAAATAAGAAATCTTTAGCCGACCAGTTATAAGAGGAACACCCAAATATTTAACCGAAAAGAAACCTTCAATAAAAGAAGTCAACTGCAAAGCATTTCTTTTCTGAGCCGACGTATAATACTTTGGGAAAAAAATAGAAGACTTTTCTTTACTAACCATCTGACCCGACCAATCTTCATATATCGCAAAAACATCTCTGATAGCTTTTAAAGATGATCTCCCACCATTTGAAAAAACCACAATATCATCAGCATAAAGGAGATGAGAGATTAGAGGAATACCACGGGGATGAGAGAACGGCTTAATTTTTCCACTAGCAAACTCATGTTTCAACAAACGAGAAAGAATTTCTTCAACCAAGATAAACAAATATGGTGATAAAGGATCACCTTGACGAAGACCACGACCACTGGGGAAAAAACCTTTAACCGACCCATTCATGACCACCGAGAACCAAGGAGTCGAAATACACTATTTGATCATCTCACAAACCCGAGGAGAGAAACCAAAAGCTTTCATCACATATAACAAAAAATCCCAATCAATGCTGTCATATGCCTTAGCCATATCCACTTTTATGAGCATATTACCCCCCCCAAAACCTTTTTATTGATCATCTGAATCATTTCTTGTGCCAAAGTAACATTATCAAAGATATTTCTTCCAGGCAAGAAAGCACCTTGTTTAGGCGAGATAATTTTGCTCAATATAGGGGACAATCTTCGAACCAAAACTTTTGAAAACACGTTGTAAACAACAGAGCACAAGCTTATAGGGCGAAATTTATCAAAACCTGTAGGTTGCTGCACTTTTGGGATAAGCACAATATGAGAAGCCGAATAAAATCGTGGCATCGGAACCCCACTAAAGAAGTCCCTAATAGCTGCCACCATATCATTTCCAACAATATCCCAGCACGATCTAAAGAAACCTGAGCCAAAACCATCAAGCCCTGGACTACTATCAACCGGAATGGAGAACATTGCTTCTTTTACCTCTTGGATCAAAGGGAGCTGAAGGAGACACTCATTCTCCTCCGCTAAAACAGAATTCTGTACATACATTGATAGATCAGGTAGATCTCTCTGTGGTCTAGCCTGAAGGAACGCCATAAAAAAATCCACTGCCCTGGAATGAATTTCTTCGAGACTCGAAAGGCATGTCCCATCCCGCAATCTCATATCATGTACCACCGGCTTAGATAAAGAAACAAATGTTTTAAAGAACCTGGCCGACCCCTCCCCTTTTCCATCCAACTAAGCTTTACCTGTTGAGAAAGCCTAGTTTCTTCTCTACACATCCATAGCTGAAGTTGTTCTTTTGCAATCAAAAGCGAGAAACCATCCTAGTATGCTCCTCTTGCAAAAGCCTCCACCATTACTTGGCTAACAAGGCTAAGTTGAAAACTCTCAAAGTGTTTAAAGCCTAAGACACCTTTAAACTTTGGTTCACACATTTTCTTCCAACTAATCTAGTGAATCTTTCTTTCATCCTTTTATAGACCCTACCAAAATCTTGCAGTCATTGACTCTAGTTTTGAACATAAAGCATTAGGTAGTAAGAAACAACTCATAGAATATGTTGGGATTGAGAGAGCTTCTTTTTTTTTTCTTTTTTTATGAAGAGACGAAGGCCACCTGTGCATGAGTGAGCCCCTCCCAGTTTATTAAGAAATCCTCACTTATGGTGGAGGAAAACCGTGATAACATGCAAGACATTTGGGATTTACAAATTTAGAAATAAAACATCCCAAAAAATAAAACCTATAAAAATAAAGAATAAACAAATGAGAAGACCAAAACCAAACTAAACAAGCCTAAGCAAGCAAAGAAACTAAGACCGAATACAAGGCAAACCCAATTTATAAAGACGAAGGATACCCTTCAAACTCCGTGGCAAATTCTGATAGCTATCATAATTCACATTCTAGCCCAACTCACCTTGGCGTGCTTAGAAATCCGCTGCTTGGTTACCTTCCCGAAATTGATGCACAACCGTAAAATTAACTCCTTCAAGAGCCGAAAGAATATCATCCCAGTAATCCCATAAATACCACAATGTACACTTACCCGCACAAATCCAATCCACCACCACCTTAGAATCACTTTCAATAATGACATTCAACAAATTAAGCCGTTTACATAGCCCAACCCCCTCTGTAATAGCCCTTAACTCAGCCCCATTATTTGTACCTTGTCCAAAATGAACAAAAAAAACACCCCGTACCGTACCGCTATCATCTCGAATTACTCCCCCTCCTCTTGAGCTCCCGGGATTGCCACGGCAACTCCCATTAGTATTGAGCTTGAACCAGCCCGCCGGAGGTCTCTTCCAAGCCACCAATTGATGCCGACGAATTTGCAGATCTGGGAGATTTAATTGTAGTTCCTGTACAATCTTCATATCCTGTATAGACAGAGAGTTAGAAACTCTGAGTTTACTAGTGACACAACAAAGCCAGTATTTAACTGACCACCAAACACGATCAACACTGTCTTGCACCCCTTCCATGCGAGCTTTACACCTTCTCAACCAAAGCTGCCAAGAGATCAAGCAAGGTAATAAACCAGTAAGAATTCCTTTAGCTGATCAACGCCTTCTTAGCACAACGAAACCACACCAAAATTCTAGCCTTCCATTGCATCTGGCGTATACAAGGAACACCCAGCAAAATGCTCACAAACTTCCAGACTTGCATCGCTACTTCACCACTGCACAGAATATGGTCAATGCTCTCACTAGCTCTCCGAGCACAGCAATCGCAAGATGAAGCAAGTGCAACCCCTCTAGCCTACACCCAATTATCTACTGCAAGACATCCATACCAGACTTTCCAAACGCAAACAAAAACACGTTTAGGTAATAAGTAATGCCAAATCCATTCATTTCCTTGCATTTGTTCACCTTTCTTCCTAATCACTTCCCAAGCGCTGGCAGTGGAGAAACTACCATCTTTGGATGGCATCCACACAAAAATATCCAATCCTGACTTACCCAAACGGGAACTATTAAGAATTTCTGAGGTAGTCTCTGCTCCAACTAATTCAGTCAAACGATTCACGTCCCAACCGTTATCACACCAACACTCATGAATCCGAAGATTAGAGTTAACAATTTCCTCTACCTGCACCTAAAGTGGCCCCAAAGCTAACCACCTATCATACCAAAAGGAAGCATTATCTCCGCGAACAATAACTTTGACATTTCTGTAGACCTCAGGAAAAACTGATAAAATGGATCTCCACAATCATGACCCTCGATAACTCTCAACAACTACAGAAAAATGGCTATCCTTACAATATTTTGCACGGAAAAAATCCGTCCACAAAGAATTAGTTGCCATCAATTTGAAAGCAAATTTCATAGTATGTTAACTTTATTTTATGAGATTTCTTTGTGTAGCAACATTTATATACAAAGATAAAATAACTAAAGAAAATTGAAACTTTCGAATACCTTACTTTTGGTTTTTTCATTAAAGAGAATAAAAATACTCTCTTTATAATAGCTTAAATTCTTTTCTCAGGTCCATGGGCCGACGAGATCCATAGGCCTAATTTGAAACAAACAGTAACAAAGCCCAGCTTATATATAAGTCTCAGGGGCTGACGTTAACTCATTTAGCCCCGTTAGCACAAATTCCGAACACCGAGCAATCCCCTGCTCTCCGAAGCCATGGCGACCTTGGACTCCGACGTGCCCATGGTCCCTGCTGGTGAGCCCTCGAGCAGCTCCGTCCCTTCCTCCTCCACCAAAAAGAACAAACGCTTAGAGATCAAGAAGTGGAATGCTGTCGCTCTCTGGGCCTGGGGTAACTTTTCCCAAACCCTAGCCCTACTTTCTCTCTGATTGCTTTCTTGTAGTTTTGTACTGTTTATCTCTTTTTATTTGTATGGCAGTTCGTTTACATATCTATGATTTGTGATTTTGAGGGATTTGATAATTGATCTTCGAGTAATGCAATGTCGGTTGATGCGTGCAGATATCGTGGTTGATAACTGTGCCATTTGCAGGAACCATATCATGGATCTATGTGAGTCTTTTTTCTTTTTTCTTTTTTAATATTCGTTTAAATCATGTAGGCTTTTTGGGTAATCGTTGTTTTTGTATTATATCTCGGTAAAAGTATTTTTGCGGTATATAATTTTTCTGCTATGCTTTGGTGAGTAGGCATTGAGTGCCAAGCTAACCAGGCTAGCGCCACTAGCGAGGAATGTACAGTTGCATGGGGTATGCTTTCTATTCCCTTAAACTTCGTTGACAATAACTTTTCGGGTGTTTATATCTTGGTATTTGGCGCGATGTGGTGTCACAAATATAGTTGAGTAGGAAGTTGGAACAGTACCCATTTTTATTTAGAGTTTGTTGACTGAAGTCTTCTATTTTACTTTCTGTGCTTTAAATGAAGTGTGAAGTAAGGGAAGGTGAATTATTGTGTAATTTTGGTTTGTCATGTTCATTAGGATAGTAAGATAGCAATTTTTGGCTTCATTTACTTTGATTTGATTGAATTTTGGGAATTAGCTTGTTTTTATATCAACATGAATTTAAATAGTCATTTCACACTATACAGCACATTTAATCCCTAGGGGTTGGCTCAAGTGGTAAAGGCCATGGGCTTGGTGGTATGCTCCCGCCAAATCTAAGGTCAAATCCCCTTGAGTGCAAACAATCTTTAAGGGCCATCAAACTGGGGGATTTTCCCTTGAATTATCCCAGGTGTACTTGTGGGAAACTCTTTGCCGAGGGCTTATGCACCCCTGGGATTAGTCAGGACGTTATTCCTGGACACCCGGTGCCAAAAACAAAAAAACTGTATACAGCACATTTAATAGAACTCTTAAATGTTTGTTTAAAATATGTCTGAAACTCTTGTGACAATTATATTATAGTGTAGAATATTGGATGAATGAAAACTTGGCCACAACCGTTTATATTACCTTTTTTTTATATAAGTAAGAGTTAAATATTATTGAGATGAATGAGATAGGCATTAGCCTTGTACACCGGAAGTATACATAAGAACACCTAAATACATTCTAACTGCGACAACCGTTTATATTTCCTGTTCTGTAAAAGATTGTGATATAAGCTGTTCAATCCATTCAACACAATGGCTCTATTATTCTAATTTTCTTGTTAAAAATGATTCCAGATCGATAATGGTGGACAGAATATTTTTGAGACTGACATTAGAAGAGGGTGGGGTGATTTCTCCTGGTATACTAGATTTATGGTGCGGGATGGCTCAAGATACGCTTTTTTCATGATGTTTGGTGTGGGGATCAATCCTTGAGAAGAACTTTTCCAATTCTTAAAGAATCTCTCTTGCATGAAGGAGGGAGGCATATGTGGCAGACCTCAAACTTTCTTAGCGTCATATTCACTAGGGAGGCTAATGATTGGGAGGTTGACCTTTGTTCATAATTCTATGACAAGTTGTATGCATTTAGGGTGAAACAAAATGGTGCTGATAAGTTTCTTTGGACCCCATCTAGGAGACGTGTCTTTGAAGTGAAGTCTTAAGGTGCTTTGAAATCATGCCAAGGAACCTTTCCTATGGAAGTTTGTTTGGAAGAATATGGTTCCTCCAAAGGTGGCTTGCTTCACATGGACGACAGCGGCTCTTGGGAAAATATTTACCCTTGATAACATTTAGTGGAGGGGCTTGATAGTGGTCAACCGATGTTGTATGTGTAGAAGAAATGAGGAGACCGGGGATCACCTAACTTTACATTGTGAGGTTGCTAGCATTTTATGGACCATGTTCTTCGATCTCTTTGGGATTAAGTGGGTGATGCCTTCAAAGGTGGAGTTATGAACATGTTGGAATAGGTAGTTTAGCCATCGTCAGTGTGTTTCATTGTGCAAGATGGTCCAACTCTGTGTGCTATGATGCATATGGAGAGAAAGAAACCGGTGTGGCTTTGAGGTTAGCGAAAGATCAGTGTTGGAGCTAAGGTTTTGTGTTTTAACACCCTCTATCCGTGGACAAAAAGCCCATTATGGTGCTCCCTTTTCTATTTCTAATTTTCAGGAATGTATAGTGCTCTCCCATTTATCACACTCTTAAAAACAAAACATGGTAAAAGCAATAAATACCACTATTCTGAAGTTTTCCTTTAAACTTGAACCATCATCCTTGTATACATGAATCTGCTAATCGCATTTGCTTTGACATGTTATTATGGCCCACTTCTGGAATGGTGTTACGAATCACTCATTATTGTTCTTTCTACACAAGTAGATAACGCTGCATGGGCAAACTGCATATTGTTGATAGTAATCCACACTCAGATCTCATACCAAAAACTCCTACACTTTCAGATCTGTCATTTTTGTACAACCCTTATGCTGGGGTAGTTCGTTGATTTCATAACAGTAAAGAATTAAGAATAGTGACTGTGATAGGGTAGTGGTTTCTATGTTCCCTCCACTTTGAACTGTAATGATTTTCTTGCACTCCTGGGTACATGATCTCTTTCGCTGAACGGCTAATTTTCATTTCAGGGGTTTGTAACCATGCCTTTCATTTCCACTGCATCAGCCGATGGCTCAAGACCCGTCAAGTATGTCCATTAGGTAAGCCCTGTGCCAAACACCCCTGCATTCTGGTCTCTTCAATTATCTCTTTGTATCATCGGAGTACTCTACTCATTTCCTTTCTGATTCGGTTTTCTTATGCAGATAACAGCGAATGGGAGTTTCAGAAGTATGGTCACTAGAATCTTCATCCAGTTGTGCCTATGGACTCCGCATTTATGCTGCTGATATAGCAAATGCTACGAAACTTTTCGTTTTGTGTCTATTTTCATATTTGTTTTACTTAAATTTCACTGGAATTATCCTAATTTCAAGAATCATATGGGGTGGTATAACTATTTGAGATTGATTGGTCACATATCAGGTGCACCATTTGAAGCCTTCAATTGCTTTTAGCATTATATGGCTCTACTGATCTATTGACCGCAAAACTAAATTTCTAGTGCTTGGTTTATCTTGTTAGTGAATCCTTTTTCCTTTTCTTTTTAATCTTTATCCATTTTTCCGACCGAGTTTGGGTTTTCTTATTTGCCATGCCATGTGTGAATTTTAGCGTATGGGGAATTGGTTCTGAACTTGCAGTACGAATCAGAATCCATTGAACGACAATTGGGCTTTGCTTAATCCCCTTAAAAAACTATCAAAGCGTGTCAATTTACCCTCTCCCTAAGTGCAGTTGCTTTCGTAATTTTTCGTAGGACTCAACCCTAGAATCGTCTTATGTGACCCGTTCATCATCTCTTGATCCATCTTACAAATCCATTTCTCTCCGAGCAAGAATCCGAAGTGGAGCGCAAGCAGTCATGGGGGGCAGGTTAGGCTGATTGTAGTTTGTAATCATAGGATAGGACAACTGCTCCGACACTCTATTCTTAGATCAATGTCATGGTGGTTGAAGAACATTGTTGTGTTGTTTTTAAAAGCTGTCACGAACTCCAGAGATAGCCAACCCTCTCTGCATTCTCTGCCTGACCTGAAATCGGTAGCCTTTCCAATGACTCGACTGCTTTGATTCGAGTTAGTTAAAGATCTGAGTCCTATTCCTTAAAACATAATGGTGGAGCCTGGTCCTACTTTCTTCTTGGGCCTTTCCAATTCTCATTAGACACAACAATGTAAACTGAAAACATAAACGAAAATGAAAAAACTTAAACAAAGTTCGTCGCCTGAGAGATTCGAACTCTCGCGGGGAAACCCCATGTACTTAGCAGGCACACGCCTTAACCACTCGGCCAAAGCGACTTCTTGTTCCCCTATTTTCTTTTATTAATTATTAATTACTACCGTGAATTTAATTTACTTTTTTTTTTTTTAATGATTCAAAGAGTATACAACCACTGCGCTCTTTTTAAAAAATGAATAAGTTTATGATCCATATGAGAAAATTTCTGTTTTTTAGGAAAAAATTTATATAGCATACTATCATATCATTTTCATAAGATGTGATATATTTATCATTATTAAATTATTATTCATTACATACTTCTTTATTATCTAATAGTAATGAATGTACTATATTTTATTTAATAAGATAAAAATATGATGTATAGCATAATTTATTTTTTAACCATAAACTTCACTTTTTTCGACGAGTAAAACTTACACCAAGTAGAGTGTATCTAAAATCACTTTCTACTTTTATATTCATTAAATTTATTTTTTCCTTTGCGTACAACTAATCCCTAGATGTAATCATATAAACCACACGCGTATTTACTTTTTGTTAGTGATGCTTTCTTTCTCTAGTCTCCAACCCAAATACTCTCTTCAAAAATAGATTAAAAAATTTTCCACAGATCACTAATGGTGTTTTCTAATTTCTATTTTTATTATATATACAAATCTTAAAAAAAAAGAACATATCTATCCTCCCAACAATTGCTGAAAAAGATGATACAGTGCACACACCAAGCAACTGTGCTCCACTTCTGCCCACTCTATGAGAATCTATCACTATTGAATAACAGTCCCTGTCAAATCCACACCACTGTTCCTCCACAAACCTTTCTCCAGTATGAACATATTATTATTCTATCCCTTCACTATATTGTATTTCTATCTTTGTTTATTTCTTTTGCTGCTGCCTTTTTGGGTGGAAGAAATAGAAACTGGATTTAATGAGCAGTTTACAGCGGTTTGGCCAAGTAAATCATTAGATGAAAAAACAAATCTTATTTTTAAGTTTTTAAAAGATGTTTAAATTTAGAAAGAATGACAACCACACATATCTCTAGTCTCTCCCTCGATTCACTAAAAAAGAAAGAGGATATTATATATAAAGAAGATAATGATAGGAAATATTTGGAAGACAGATTCAACTACCAATGATTTTGTTGGGGGAAAAGTGAGCATCTCTTCATGTGCATTTGAGAAAAAGGCCAAGTGGAAACAGGAAGGGAACTGTCTGATCATTTGCATTATCTCTCACACAAACACACCTCATCCTTTATAAATTAACCACCTTTTGCTTGGTTCACATTTTTTAAGATTGTTCTTTAATGGAATATTATTGTGTTTGATTACTTTTTTTCTTTGGAAAAGAAAACACCCCAACAAGTCAAGTGTTTCAAACAAAATAGTACTTCCTTCCAACATTGCTGAAAATTAACCATGGAGATCTATTATACTTTACACAAGAAAACTATCTCATTTTTAGCATAGAGACCATAAATCACAAAAACTAAAATTATGCATAAGAAATTAACCAAATTTGATGACTAGATACATAGGAATTTCCACCCATGTTAATATATTGAAAACCATGAGTCCAGCCTACGTCTCATGCCTTACAGGCCGAGAGAGAACTCAGACCTTATTATAAGATGTTTTTAGAGTTTTGGTAAATGGGGAATGGACTTTTCTCATTGTATTAGGAAAAATACAAACACACGTGACATGGGAGAGTGAACTTTGGATCTCTCCATCGGAAAGAATAAACGTTTTAACTCACAATTTACTAGAAAAAACAAAAAACAGAGAAGCATGTAAAGCGATTTATTATATTTATTATTATCGGTGTGAGTCTTTCCAAAATAAATAAATTAAGCTCAATACATTTGACTTGAAATGGATATCCGTTTCATCGAGAAATAGTATATTCTACCTGTTGTCTTTTTAAAAAAATTATAAGAGGTTGTTTGTATTTCTCAATCTAAACAGATTTTGATCTGTTGAATAAAATGACCAAAACATAAGTTATTTAATATTAAATGGATACTCTTAATTTATGAAACGGAGAGTTTCACTAATCTTTGTAAGAGACGCGTGAGTCTTTTAGTGAATATTTTATACACAAATGTTGTTAAATGGTCTTTTCTTTTTTTTTTACATTTTTCAAGCATAAATTTAGAGTGTGTTTTGGATAATGGAGTAATCTTATTCATTATTATTTAATATTTTATTATTATTTACTATTTTTTTAATATTATTCAGTATTTTATATTACTTTTCTAATAATTTATTATTATTATTTACAAATTATCTGAAATCACCTTACTATCCGAACATTGTTTTAGAAATCATAATCCGAACTTAGTGGGAGTTTCTACTTTTTTTTTTTTTTATTCTCTTATAATCTACGTTACTGATGTGCATGCAAGCAGGTGAAAGGCAGCTGGAATTCAAAATGTGCCTACCCAACTGGCAATTAGCGATGGAGAAAGGTCTCTATCCCCTTATATTTAAAAAATCAGTTAATTTCGGGTGGTGTAAAGGCTTTAGAGTGTCAACCACTACAAAACCCACCAAAATTTATAAATTCCATTAAAGAAGTTTGGGAAAAAGTTATGCACATTGGTCATGTTGCTTTTAAAATATCAGTGGTTGCACAAAGAGGTAGGCGAGGATGGGCCTCTTCACACATGCTTTTGTCCTCCTTTTCAAGCCGAAAACCTATTCCTTATCACTCCAAATTATGGATTCCATGATATATATATTTTCCATTGTGACTATTATTATTATTATTTTGATTGGATCCACTATCTTTGTATGGGATCATCATCTCATCCCACCTACCCTTTATCATGTCTGCAAAGAGAACCGAAAAATAAAATATTATAAACTTCCGTTATTTAATGAGATTTAATTTTTTATATAAAGTAAATATCAAGATGGAAATTGCCAAGGCCATCGAAGGGTGTCTCGACAGTTCCCACCAATAGGTATAAAATGTATTTTTTTAATTTTTTATATTTCTTTTTATTCATTTTTTAAATCACTTTAATCAATTTTTAAAAAAAATAAAAGAAAATACAATGGCACGTTGTCAATATTAAAAACATTTTCAAAGCTTTTGAATTGACTAAATGATTGGTGATCATAAAAGTTGCCCTGCATGCTATCGCAGTTGATTAACTCTTTTTTTTATTTTAGCTTTAATTTTGTTTTAAAATGAAAGATAATATTTACAACACTGTTAAAGTCATTAACTATATATTTTATAATTCACATAAAGAAATATATAAACAATTCCATGTAATGGCCATGCACAAGTTCTGACACTGCCACCTAGAAATTAGAATGATAGTTCATGCATTAATTAGTTTGTTTCTCCCTAACCAAATCATTTAAACAAGTTTCTACTCGACGTCTTGTTCACTAAATGTTCATTCATCACTGCAATAATTGCTTAATATATTGATTATTTTCATATCTTACTCTTGTTATATATATATATATAGTTTTATTATATATAAATAAAGTTAAGTACTAATCTGTGTACTAATATTGATTCATTCGTATTTAAAATTTAAATTAACATTATTTTCAATAAAATCTCCTTTTAAACTAATCACATTAAATTGATGCATATATTAATGCATAATTGTGTTTGTAACTAAATTTATCCATATACATATATATATATTCTTGCCATGTATAAATGTAAGAGTACGTATGCAGTAAAGTTTGGTGTAATAGATGAATTTCATTTCATATAATCATTAAAAAATTTTCAAGATAAAATATAATAAATAATTTAATTTTTTTAAATTTTAAATAAAATAATATTTTATTCCACTCTTATTTAATGTTATCTCATATCATCTCAACTTTTATTTAATTTTCAACTTTTAACTATTTTTCGTAAAATAATAATCTGCTTCTCCATCAGTCATAACTTTAAGGTAAATAAATAGATAGATTAAAAAGCTTTTATCCTACACTCCACATATAGCCTATATGAAAAAGTTTGGATATTTAGAATATTTCAATATATTTATAAATAATAGTGAAATTGTTTGAATTAAAATATTTTATTATATTTTAAAAAATAAGATAAAAAAAATTAAATAAAAATATTATAAAATAAAAAAATTTATTTAAATGTAATTTTTTTATATTATTTTTATTTTAAAATCTAAACAGAAAGCATTCTAACTATCTTTTTACCGTCTAGATTTTCTCCAAAATCTTACAATAAAGGCATGAAAGGTGAAAAGATCAAGCACATGCACATAACTTATTCATGACGCTGACATCTGCAATTTGGTTCTGAAATCATGAACATAAAAAAGTTATACAAATCTGATTACAAAAATAAAAGAAAAACTCAACAACCTTGTCATAAGTGATGGGATTGAAACTGTTTCTTGCAGACAAATTAGTAGCAAAAGTTGAGCGTGGGGTCGATTAAGAGCCAAAAGAAACGAAGAAAAACACAGAAAACAACAAAGAAATCAGGTTTAGCTGAATGGCAGAAAACGCGTGGGCATTATGAAAAGACTCAAGAGGAGAGAAAAAGCACTGTGAGCGTGCGGAAGTCTTGCACTTTTTATAGTCTATCTATTTTTATTTAATTTTTTTTATATGAATCTTATTTATTTAATTTTAAAATAAAATTATTTAATATTTATATATTTTAAGACTAAAAATATCATTATTTTTATATATTTTATAAAAAATAAAAAAATAAAAATATACTATTACAAATATTATTTCTTTTTACTTATTTGACCAAAGTGAGAGGACGGGGGGTGTGTGTGAGAGGTTCAGTTGGCTTCATTAGCGCCACCATCTGCGGTTTTGTGGTGAGGTCAGAGGGCCCGCTCCCTTCCTCATCATGTGCACGCCTTTCCACAATCTTTTACTTTTCTTTTTCTTGGCTTAATGCTCAGCTACTTATGTAAACTGCACGCCCGGACTCTTTCGGGACACAGGAGACGACTCCCTAAACGTCGGCAAGTTAAAAAGTTTGGAAAGTTGGGAGTTGTTTGTATAAGAATTATATATGAAAAATTTTATATTTTATATTATTATTTTATTAAATATGATGTGATATATTTATAAAAAAAAAATTGGTAGTGTAAAAGAACGATCTAATTGCGTGTATTAAAAAACATATTTTTGATCAAATTAATGATAGTAAGAATAAGAATATCATTATAATTACTCTATTGAAATAAGAATATCATTTTCATATAATTAATTTCTTTTAATTATCTATTTTTAATGAGACTCATCTTTTGAGGTAGATTTTATCACTGTAATTAGAGTTGTAAATAAAAAAAGAAAATACAAGCTATGAAAATTTGGTTTGATTCATTTATTAAATGAGTTATTTATAAATACAAATCTCTCATTAATTTTTAAACAATAAAAATTATATAAAACTCAACTTGATTTGTATGAAATCGAATATATATAAATACCTTTATATGTATTAATTTATAATATTATATATATATATATATAAAGAACAATCGTATTTATAATATTATACAGATTACTTAAAACCATATAGTTATTGATATATTTATATATAGAGATATAATATTAAAAAAAATTATTTTATTAAACTAAACATCTCATATGGTTGAATTCGTTCTAATAATAAATAAATTGTTTGTGAACATAAAATATAATTTAATGATAAGTTCGGATTAAATTCGGATTTGAATAAAATTTAGAACAATTAAAACTTAATCAACCAATATTATTCACTCGAATTTAACTCACAATAAGTTATAAAAAAAAATTCTATAATTTTAAAATGTATAGTCATTTTTAAAAATTAAAACGAACCTAAAATCTATGTAAAAAGTTATTAAAAACACTCCACGAATAACTCACGTTTCTATTCATTTTATAGAATAAAATTTCTAAATAAATACAAAAAAATAAATTAAATTAATAAAATACAAAAAATAAATAAATAAAAATAGCTATAAGTAACCTTGATCTTTCCGGGGTCGGGATTGTGATTGAAAAGAGGTTACCTTCAATTGAAGTAATATGCAAGCCGCCTAGTGACAGGTGTCAATTATTAGTCAGACCCAGTCGGGAATTTGGGGGTTAACTTTCGGTCAAAAAAGAGGATGAGAGAGAGTGGGCGCGCGGCCACTTGAAAAATAAAACACGTAAAAAAAACTAGCCGTTACGCACTACTTAGAACGACAAAACAGAAAAAACAACCGGGAATTTCGGTAAAAGCACACACCTCCGCCATCTCGACCATCGTGCCATTATATACATCATCATCTTATTTATATTTTATTATATAAAATATAATATATTTATTATTATTTAATTATAAAAAAATCTATAATAAATAATTATTTAATAATAATAAATATATCATATTTTACTCATTGAAACACAAATAAAATAGTAAGATGATATATATATATAATTTTATTTTCCGAAAAATACACTTCATTTTTCTGTTGTAGTCTAATCCGTCCGATTTTCAGATATTTTTTTAATTCCAATAGATATATATTAATTTTGAGAATTTAATAATCGGACTGATTAATAACTAAATTGAAAGTTTTGATTTTTTTTCTTTTAGTCCGATCCCGTCAGGTCTCCTTTTTTCGATTTTAGGAATAAATTAAATCGTAATCTTAACAGAATTTTAAGAAATGATTGATCTATATTTTATAATTTTTATTAAAATATTGTAAAATTAAAATTTACATATTATATCAATTTTTTTTTTTAAAATCGGCTTCAATTCAATTCATAAATGAAGGAAGTTACATCTGTGACCAATAAAATCGGGTACAAGCCCTGATTACAAGTCAACTGCTCATCAGTTATACGCTCCCCCGTACACAACTTTCATTATGCCGGACATTGTCTAAAAAACTTCTAAAAACTCTCTAAAGATATAGTCATTCTGAGATGCGAGACTCTGTAAAAAATAGAGATGTCCATCTCGACTTGTCTACAAGAAAACAACTCAAACCACTCCCACCCTCCAAAAGAGGAGGAAGACTTTTCACCCTCATCCTTCAAAAAGGATAGGGACTAAACTACACTTCTCCTCCAAAAGAGGAAAGGGAATTGCCCATTTCAAAAAAACAAAAAAACCCTAACAGACAAAAACCAAAATAGAAAAAACAAACTAGAAACATTGACAGCCCACGCCGAAGGCCCTTCCACTGTCTGCACCACTTAGTCCCCCACTAACCCTGCTATCCGAAACTGCCCCAGCCCGCCCTACGTCCTGCCCCATCCTTCAACCTGCAAGCAAGCAAAGTACATCTCCAGTGTGTAACAGACGGGCTAAAAACTACCTTGAGCTACGGCCGAGCTCCCTCCTCAGGGTGCAAACGGACAAGCAAGCAAGCAACAGAAAACACCATCACCGTATCCCTTATTACAAACGCCACCTAAACCCAAAAAGCAAACTAGAAGAAGACACAGAAAACCAAACAAAACAGAACACAAGAGAAAAACAGACTGAAAACAGAGAAACCAACGTCGCCGATCCCCTTCTCCGACCACCAACCATGGAGAAAACCGCCTTGAGCTACAGCCGAGCTCCACGCCAGAAAAGGCGCCTTATCCCCCCATGCACATTGGCATGCAAACCGCAAACCTCCTTTGCTTTCCATGGCTGAAACAGAGTCCCTTAACCTCGCCAGCAAACATTCCCAACCTGCACGCAAAACTTCGCCTCTGAGAGCAAGCCGCACAACCACACTTCCGACGTAAATCTTCCAAAACCATCCCCTCAGCAGACCATTCTTTCGGCAACTCTCAAGCATGCATGTCTCCATTTAAAACATTTGAAAGCTAAAACCAAAAGAACGATCAGGGACACAGGACAAGGTTGCCGAAAACCATAGTCGTACGCAACCAAGATCCTCCACCACCGTCGTGTAAAATCTCCCCGCTCAGCTGCGTGAAAAAGGTGGTTGAGTACTCGGGAACCAGGCCTGGTAAAGGCCAAACAACCCAACAAAGACACGGCCAACAGCTTTATTACCAAACAGAAAACAAAAAACCAACACAGCAAGACCCCCTAGAACTAACTGTAAACGAGAGAGAAGGAAGGGAGGGAGGAAGGAGCTGAGGCTCCCACCCCCCTTTAGAGGTTTCCTTGAGATTGTTTTCTAGAGAGAATTGAGAGTTTCTCTCACTAATTCTTACGCGGTAGATTTCTTACAAATATGGTAGCTCCATATTATATCAAAATTTTAAATATTATATTAAAAATTATAAAATTAATATATGTTATATGATAATAAAATGCTATATTAAAATTTATAAGATTAATTTTATATTATATATCTCTCATTTTATAATTTTTTACTAAAAAATTATAAAATTAAAATTTATATATTATATCAAAATTTCAAATATTATATTAAAAATTATAAAATTAATATATATTATATGATAATAAAATGCTATAATAAAATTTATAAGATTAATTTTATATTATATTAATAATCAAATATTATATTAGTTTTATGTTATAATAAGATTAATAAACATGAATAAAAAGATTAGATTTTCATGCTATATTAATTAGCAATATACATCTAATATATAAAAGAAAAAGTTATATATAATATAAAAATCATTTAAAAATATTTTATATATAATATAAAAAATTAAAATATATATTTACCGGTTTGGTTCAATTCAAACCGGTGTTCTAAATATCAAAACCAAAATTGGACCTTTTTTAACTGGTTTTGATTATTAGGAACTAAGACCAGACCGAATACATCAATTCAGTCGGTTTTATCAGTGCACCGATTTTTTAATAGTCCTATTGCGATACTTTTGTAACAGTACAATTAGTTTTTAGGAAAATGCTAGTCCCATCAAGAAAACCTACTGAAAGAGCGTACCGACTATTGAACTAAGCCCACTTCATCCAAAATATCTTCAAATTCAAAATAGGATCAGCACAACACAAGTTCCTCTGAAACAAACTCCAATAGCTAGTCTTCCACAAAACTCGGTGCCGATAGTTCAAGTCAAATTGATTCATCTCAATCTTTAAATGTAACAGCTAAAGATAAGATAGGATAAAGATAAATGTAAAATATAGTTTATGTTTTTGAATTCATCCTCTTGCTGTACATTGTAAAACAAAATTCATCTATAAAATCCTTCTAAAGCTCTCAGAATAATTATGGGAAGCAAAGCTCAAACCACTTTCTCTTTATCGACTAAGGTTGCATCTACGACTTGGCTATTACAAAAAGAGAAAAAATGAAAAACCAAAAAAAAACACAACTGAAAGCTTTGCCTCTCATTTTGAAATCCTAATTCCCCTCAGTCAAAAACCTCTGCCTCTCATTTTGAAACCCCATGTCCCTTCAGCCAAAGAATCCTCTTGCCCTTGATGCTTCTACTAGATGCCTGAATTGTACATACATGTTTACTAGGTGCTTTACTTTTAGTTGCATATTAACAAGGTTTAGCTACCAGAAGATATTGATTATTAAATTGAGAGGCAAACAAAATTGTAAGTAGATTACATGATTGTTATTACTTTGTGGGGTTTTCCCCCATCCAAGTTTAGAAAAATGAGATCTTCAAATATTTCAATTCAATTCTAGTATGTATAAAAGATTGATAATAAGAAAAATAAACATAAAAAACCCTAACATTTGTAGATCAAGCACAGTAGATTCAAAAGCCCTAACATGTAGATCAAAAATCCTAACATTTGAGTAAAATATGGAAAGAGAAAAATCTACTGCTTGGATTCGTGGGAGTAGTGAGGCTAGCGGGAGGGCAGCTACATGACGGCGTTTGAAATGGAGCTTTATCAAGCAGACTGGAGGAGGGCACCAGATGGAAGGAGAGAGAGGATGGAGGGGCAATTCTCGGTACATTTATGTCCTTAGGGTTATAAGGGAGAGGAACAATTGGGTTCTTGTTTGTTTGTTTTTTTTATTTAAAAAAATTAATTGCCACATGGCATGCCACCTTAGTTGGTACCGATTTTTTATATGTTTTCTCAGCAACTGTAGCATTACCCTAATTTTTATATGGACAGTTAGCATTTTTCTTCGTAAAATATATTCATGAAAGCCTTTTTTAAAAGGAACGAGACTTTTGATTAAAAAAAGTAAAATCAATAATGAATTTACTTTTTTAAGAAAACTTAATTATTTTTAATAGAGTGGGAGAGTCAATGGTCGACAACATGGTCAATAACACTAACCTGCCATACAACATGAAAATAATGGAGGTTCCTTTGCCTTCAAAGTTTAAAAGTTTGTAAATGGACCTTTATGATAGATCCAAGGATCTAGTAAAGCATCTGGAGATCTTCAAAGTCCATATGACCTACATGGATTTCTAAGGAAAATTGTGTGCGGGGGACTTTCCTTTCGACCCTCAAAGATGTAGCGAGAGGGTGGTTTGGGAATCCACATGCAGGTTCAATCACCATATTCAAGGAACTTTGTAAGTTTGTTGGCAATTGCTCACATAGTTCATGGCTAATTGGAGGAGCACATAGCAGGCCGCCTACCTCCTTACAGTAAAGCAATGGAAAAACCTGGAAGGATATCTTACCCAACTCAACAAGGAGAGCTAACAACAAACAATCAAGATAAGAAAATAAAGCTGGCCGCACTTCAAGATGGTGTATGACCAAGAAGACTTTTCATGACTGAGTTCGCTAGGAAGATACTAATGATTTTGTAGGAGTTCATAGATAGGACAGACAACTTTTTCAATACAAAAGACACTACAAAGGCATTGACTAATCCACAAAGGACAGAAGCAGGAACTGCAGACAAGAAGGATAAGGATGTGGGAAAGAGCAATAAAGGATGAGCAAAGAAAGGAAGAACGAGGGGAGGTCATGATTGTTGCCCAGATGACTAACACAAGAGGAGGGGTGAATTGAGTTGTATTTAAAAAATTAACAATTATAAATCAAATATACAAAATAAAATATCAACAAAATATGAAATAGCAATAAATATAAAGAGTAAGGGTAAGAGAGAAGCAAACTCAGTATGTTAACGAGGTTCGGCCCCACTGCCTACGTCCTCGCCTCAAGCTACCCCTTGAGGATCCCCGAATTCACTATTCAATCTCCTTCAGGTGGAGATAGAAACCTATTACACCTTTGAACAACACCGCTACAAAGGATCCGTGTAGAACACCCTCTACACTTGCAATCACCTTACACGTGGTGATTTAACGATTCCCTGTGTAGAACACTTTCTACAAGCACAAGGGTTGTACACACCCTTTTACTGATACAAGAATTGAGGATATCAGAAAACACTCCTCAATGAGTGAAATAAGAACAATACAAGCACAAACTATATCTCTCAAAATGAATAAGAGTTAAGGCTCAATGCTTAAAGAAGAGAGAATGAAAGCTTTGAATGAGAGTTGTATGCTCTTGGTGTTGTAATGTGAAGCTCTCAAATGATCTATTTATAGGCATATGAGACTTCATATTCAAATTTAAAAAGATTCACATGTCAAAAACATCATCATTCATTTTTCAAAAATTTCAAACCTAATCTTTTTACTTTTTGCATATGACAAAAGGAGCACACTTTGCTTTTCAAAAATTTCAAACCTAATTTTTTACTTTTTGCATATGACAAAAGGAGCACACTTTGCTTTTCAAAAATTTCAAACCTAATCTTTTACTTTTTGCATATGACAAAAGGAGCACACTTTACTTTTCAAATTTTTCAAACAAAGACATCTTCCTTTTGCATAAGTCAAGAAAAGCATCAATCACTTTTGAAATTATTCAAATAAAACATGCACATGTGAAAGATGACAATCAATCATCTTTAATATTTTCAAAGTTCAAACCTTTAATCATGGCATGCACATGTGAAAGATGACAATCAATTATCTTTCAAAATATTCAAATTTAATTTTCAAAAATATTCATGCACATGTGGAAAATGTATTTTAATGCTTTATGATAAAATATTAATTTTGAGCCTTAATCCTAATTTCGAATTTTAAGAGATTTACAACATTACTCTATGACTTTAATGTGAACTTGTTTCCTTCTTGCTCATGCTTGGTTCCTTGATGTGCTTGACTCCATTGTGTGGACAAATTGAGCTTGAGACTCCTTCATTCTTTGAATTCATTTGTTATCATCAAAATCCATGTGTAAATATATAATTACACAAAACTTGAAACCTTAGGTTCAACAATCTCCCCCTTTTTTATGATGACAAATACTTGATAGAACCTGAAACCTGTATTAATACTTAAGCTCCCCCTGAGAATGTGCGTTAGTTTTTCAAGCAAAAATATAAATATAATTCCAAGCATATATAACAAGTTTAGCAATTTAAACAATGTTAATGTTCTAGTCTAAAACTTCTCCCCCTTTTGGCATCATTAAAAAGGATCGGCAGCAAGTAAATAGACTGAAGAAAACGGTGCGTTAAAATACACTGTAGATAGTTTAAAAAGAGAGCCGTCCGTGACCCGACAAGTCCTGCAAAGCCTCGAGGCCTAACTCTATGAATTTATGCGGTTGAAGATAGAAACAAATCGCCTGATGTTGTTGACAAACGAAATTGAAGGCTCCGAGTTTCTAAAAAAATGTCATTTTCACCGATCGGGAAAAAATCACATTGCTCTTTGACTTGGATGATAGCTCGTCTTGTTCTTTATACTATCTCTATAAAATCAGCTTAAAGTTCATCCAATCTGCATCAAGTTTTCTTCTTATCTCTATAACTTATCTGCATTCCTTCAACATTCTCGCTTTAAGTTTTCAAAACTTCTCTCCATGGCTCATTCTTCTAACATTCCTTTAGATGCATCCATGAGGTATTCAGCACCTTAACCTCCTGTCCTTTCTGCAACTGCCATTGGTGCCATGTTGCAGCAAGAAAATAATAGTATGGCTAATAAGTCAGACTCCGATGCTATCTACGACTTGGTGAGTCTGGGGACTCGCTACTCATCCTCTATTGTTGCTTTTTCCCAGCGGATTCAAGCCAAAAACCATGAGGTTGAAAAGCTTAAGGAACAAATTGTTGTACTTCAACGAATTGTTCAAGAGTCTCACACAAGGGAAGGAATCCTTCGGCAGAAGAATAAAAAGTTGAAATCTCTATTGATTCTTCATTCCGCTTGCCAGTTCCCATGGATAGGGATGACATGATATTGTATGAAGAGAATGAGCGTCTCAAACATGAGGCTAAGAACCTCAAGTTTATGTAAAAGTATTTAAAAAATATCTCTTATTTTTATGAACTCTGATCTGTCTTTTAAGAGATATTCATAACATGCATCATACCTATTTCTCTTCTAATCATACATAATCTATCTTCTGGTAAAGGTTTTGTGAATATATCTGCTAACTGATCGTGTGTGTTTGTGAACTCTAGTACTATATCGCCTTTCTGCACATGATCTCGAAGAAAATGATATCTTATTTCAATATGCTTAGTTCTAGAATGTTGTATTGGGTTCTTTGAAAGATTTATAGCACTTGTATTATCACATTTGATTGGAATGTGATTATACATGAGTTTAAAATCTTCAAGTTGTTGCTTCATGTAAAGAACTTGAGCACAACAACTACCCGCAGCAACATATTCTGCCTCAGCAGTAGATAGTGCAACAGAATTTTGTTTTTTACTAAACCAGGAAACTAATGCATGACCTAAGAAGTGACATGCTCCACTAGTGCTTTTTCGATCTATTTTACAACCAGCATAATCTGCATCTGTGTAGCTGATTAATCGAAAGATGTGTGTTTAGGGTACCATAACCCTAGGTTAATTGTACCACTAAGATATCTAAGAATGCGCTTAACTGCAATTAAATGAGATTCTTTTGGAGATGATTGAAAGCGTGCACATAAGCACACACTGAACATAATATCTGGTCTACTGGCTGTCAAATATAATAAGCTACCAATCATACCTCGATATACTTTCGAGTCAACTGGCTTACCGGATTCATCTTTATCAAGTTTAGTAGATGGGCTCATTGGTGTTCCAGTTTCCTTAGCACCTTCCATCCCAAACTTCTTCAGCAATTCCTTAATATATTTTGATTGATTGATGAATGTCCCACTTTTTACTTGCTTAATTTGCAATCCGAGAAAGAATGTAAGTTCTCCCATCATGCTCATTTCAAATTCATCCTGCATAGTCTTAGCAAAAACTTGACACATATTTTCATTAGTAGCACCGAATATTATATCATCAACATAAATCTGAATCAAAAGAATATCATCATTTTCGCATTTAATGAAAAGAGTTGTGTCGATTTTTCCTCTTGAAAAACCTTTTTTAATCAAGAAACCACTGAGTCTCTCGTACCACGCTCTAGGAGCTTGTTTGAGTCCATATAGTACTTTTGTGAGTTTGAAAACATGATTTGGAGAAATATGATTTTCAAAACCTGGAGGTTGCTCAACATATATCTCTTCATCTATAAAACCGTTTAAGAAAGAACTTTTAACATCCATTTGAAAAAGTTTGAAATCTTTATAACAAGCATATGTAAGTAACATTTGAATAGTTCTAATCTTGCGATAGTGCATATGTCTCATCATAATCAATTCCTTCTTCTTGATTGAAACTTGGGTACAAGTCGAACCTTATTTCTAGTAATGACTCTGGACTCATCTTTCTTATTTCTAAAAATCCATTTTGTTTTTACTTTAGAGAACTTCATGCATACCTATAAAAACAATTAAAATGAATTTTCTTGGTACCCAAGTTCTTTGGGTCCTTTATTTATTAGTATTAGAAGAAAAAGATATTTAGGTACCCATATGGCCCTAATAGTCATTGTATGCTTTCTTCTAATAGGACAAGAATGATAATTATGACCATTTCTATTACAAAAATTGCAAATGGCATGTGGCATATATGAAGAACTTGAGTGATTATAATAGTATCCTTTTTTGACAAACTTATTATGAAAAGAATTTTGAATATTGGACTTTGATGTAGAAGGATTATCAAAGAAGTTTTTATAAGATTTGTATTTTTGTTTTGGCATATATCCTAAGCCTGCCTTGTCAAAAACACATCTTTGACTACCAAGAAGTTTTTCAAAATTTCTTTTTCCATTCGTAAAGTTTTCAACAATATTTTCTAAATCAGTTTTCTTCTTATTCAATTCAAGATTTTCATCTTTCAAAACAATATTTTCTTTTCTTAAAATATCAATATCGTTTGTTAAAGAAGAATTTTTCTTTTTCAAAGCAGTATATTTGATACCCAATTTTTCAAATTCCTCATATACCTCTTCTAAAATATTTTGCAATTCTTCATATGAAGGATTTTCAATATTATCAAAATTTGTTACCTCAATGTCATCTTTAGCCATAAGACAGAGATTTGCTGATTCTTCATTGTTTGCTTCACTATCTGAGCTACTTGAATCATCATCCCATGCAGCTTTCATTGCTGAATCTTTCTTGGAAAACTTTTTGAAGGATTTCCTAAGAGAAGTTTTATTTTTCTTTAAGAACCTCTGAATTCTTCTTGTTATCATCGCAACTTCTTCATCTTTGTCGTCATTTTCCTCATCTTCATTACTTTCACTTTCACTTTCATGAGGAACAGCTTTAAGTGCCAAGCTCTTCTTTGGCTTTCCTTCTTCTTCTCCTCTTTTCAATGTGTACTCATGGGTGATAAGTGACCCGATGAGTTCATTCACTTCGAGCTTCTTGAGGTCTCTAGCTTCAAGAATCGCTGTCACTTTTGATTCCCAACGTTTTGGTAGAGAGTTGAGAATTTTTCTTACTATTTCCACTTTGGAATAAACTTTGCCAAGAGCTGTCAAGCTGTTTATGATGTTAGTAAAACGAGTGTGCATACTAGAAATAGATTCATCATCATTCATCTTAAACATTTCATATTCATGAGTAAGAATATAAATTTTTTATTCCTTACTTGAGAAGTTCCTTCATAAGTAACTTCCAAGTTATCCCAAATTTCTTTGCCGTAGCACAAGTCATTACTCTATTAAACTCATTACCATTAGAGCATTATATAATAAATTCATAGCAGTTAAATTCAAAGTATAAAGTCTATCGTCTTCACGATTAAACTCTTCTTCTTCCTTTTTGACCTTTACTCCATCAACCACTTTTGTTGGAATATAAGGTCCATTTACAATGCATTTCCAGATTTCTCGACCTTGAGCCTGAAGGAATATTCTCATTCTAACTTTCCAGAATGAGTAATTGTCTCCACAAAAGAGTGGAGGCCGACTGCTAGATTGACCTTCACCAAATGAAGCTGCAATGTTAGCCATAAGATCTTAACTCAAAAGATAGTTAATCTTATAACAGAGCTTTAGCTCTGATACCAATTGTTGCCCAGATGACTAACACAAGAGGGGGGTGAATTGAGTTGTATTTAAAAAAATAACAATTATAAATCAAATATACAATATAAAATATAAACAAAATATGAAATAGCAATAAATATAAAGAGTAAGGGTAAGAGAGAAGCAAACTCAGTATGTTAACGAGGTTCGGCCCCACTGCCTACGTCCTCGCCTCAAGCTACCCCTTGAGGATCCCCGAATTCACTATTCAATCTCCTTCAGGTGGAGATAGAAACCTATTACACCTTTGAACAACACCGCTACAAAGGATCCGTGTAGAACACCCTCTACACTTGCAATCACCTTACACGTGGTGATTCAACATTCCCTTGTAGAACACTTTCTACACCACAAGGGTTGTACACACCCTTTTACTGATACAAGAATTGATAGTGGGTAGATATCAGAAAACACTCCTCAATGAGTGAAATAAGAACAATACAAGCACAAACTATATCTCTCAAAATGAATAAGAGTTAAGGCTCAATGCTTAGAGAAGAGAGAATGAAAGCTTTGAATGAGAGTTGTATGCTCTTGGTGTTGTAAATGTGAAGCTCTCAAATGATCTATTTATAGGCATATGAGACTTCATATTCAAATTTAAAAAGATTCACATGTCAAAAACATCATCATTCATTTTTCAAAAATTTCAAACCTAATCTTTTTACTTTTTGCATATGACAAAAGGAGCACACTTTGTTTTTCAAAAATTTCAAACCTAATTTTTTACTTTTTGCATATGACAAAAGGAGCACACTTTGCTTTTCAAAAATTTCAAACTTAATCTTTTACTTTTTGCATATGACAAAAGGAGCACACTTTATTTTTCAAATTTTTCAAACAAAGACATCTTCCTTTTGCATAAGTTAAGAAAAGCATAAATCACTTTTGAAATTATTGAAATAAAACATGCACATGTGAAAGATAACAATCAATCATCTTTAATATTTTCAAAGTTCAAACCTTTAATCATGGCATGCACATGTGAAAGATGACAATCAATTATCTTTCAAAATATTCAAATTTAATTTTCAAAAATATTCATGCACATGTGGAAAATGTATTTTAATGTTTTATGATAAAATATTAATTTTGAGCCTTAATCCTAATTTCGAATTTTTAAGAGATTTACAACATTACTCTATGACTTTAATGTGAACTTGTTTCCTTCTTGCTCATGCTTGGTTCCTTGATATGCTTGACTCCATTGTGTAGACAAATTGAGCTTGAGACTCTTTCATTCTTTGAATTCATTTGTTATCATCAAAATCCATGTGTAAATATATAATTACACAAAACTTGAAACTTTAGGTTCAACAATGATGATTGAAGGTGGGAAAGAGGCTCACATGCCCTCAGCCAAAGTGCTAGAGCTAAATCCAGCACTAGCGCCAAATCTAATATCTACCGCCACCTCCAGAACTAAGATGTTGGCAAGCGGTGCTAGGGTGGTTGATGGACGCTAAACACCACTTTTTTTTATATAATTTTAATTTTAATTAGTCTATCATAGAGGTCTAGTCTATCATAAAGGTCTTGGACCTCTATGATAGACGAAGATATTGACACAGGTTGCTTATTAGGTTTACTAATTAGGGTTATTGCAAGCCAAAAACCCTAGGGTTATATCTTACTAATCAAGATATACCAAATGCAATAACTAAGATATTGACACAGGTTGCTTATTCGGTTTAGATAATTGGATGAGATGACCTGAATTTACAGGTTTCTTATGTTAAAAAAAGAAGAAGAAAGATATGCAAGTTCAACCTTGGTATCTTGATTTTCGAGTTTCAAAAAACTTGATTTCACCCTAGCAGATAGCTTGAATTAACCACCTAGGCCTAGGTCTAAGTATATCCGGGTACCTAGAT
The DNA here is from genome assembly GCA_011037825.1 of Carya cathayensis. NCBI lineage: Eukaryota > Viridiplantae > Streptophyta > Magnoliopsida > Fagales > Juglandaceae > Carya > Carya cathayensis. The sequence continues at coordinate 239,992 of QGSO01000321.1, forward strand.
CAGCAAACTTGATGAACAGTCTTACAAAAGAAGATGATTTCAGTGAAAATAGGTTCAAAATCCAACCGTTGTAAAAAGCATATTTTAGTACTCTTATCTAGGCAATGTTGAGATTGACAAAACTTATCCATATAAATGTTTTATTCTAAGAGAGTTACTTGGATAATAGTACTAATCTAGACCATAAATCATCTTATATCATTTAATTCTTTCTCAAACATTATTCGAATACAAATACCTTCAAACTAATCATTACAATTTTTTCAAACTTTCAAATAAAAAATGTAAAATAATTCAATTTTTTCAAATCTCAAAACAAAAATAATATTAAAAAAATATTTTTTAATAATTTTAATTTTATAATATTTTTTATTTGACTTTTTTTCTCTCATTTTTCAAAATCCAAAAAACACTTATAAACTCAAACTATTTCACTACTATTTACAAACCATCTTATTATTATTCATAAAATTCTCATTCCATTTCATTCTCCAAATATCCCCTTAGAGTATTTCGATTATAAGATTGGACATTTTATCTGGTAACATTATAATATGTGAATTTTGATATATATTTGTATCATGAAAGCTGCTAATTGGCATATTGACATATGGAATATATTGAATTGCACCATGTGATTTGTTATTTGGAAAAATACCATAAATTAAATGATAAACTCATTATTACTATTGTGTTGGGTTCACAATGAATCCTGTAGATCCTTACTTGATCTTGAGATGGTTGTGAACTCAAACACGACATGTAGTTCAATTTAAACTGACGTATATTGCGGTGGAATTCTAACGGTTCAATATCTCAATACATTGGATTTAGCATCGTGAAAACGTCAATTCCCAAGACGGGATCCATAGTTTCTTTTGAAAATTAAAATCACTCATTGACATAGATTTTATTGGAATTAATTAGTCTAAATCACGAGTTTGAGTATTTTAATAAATATTTATTAAAATTAACTTTCTCTATTGAATCTGATGCTAAAAGTCTAAAAACAACTTAGAGATTATGTTGTTTACATAAGAAAACTAAAATGTAGAAAAACAAAATGGCAATAGATTAAAGCTTTATTTCTCTATGGAATTCTTTTTTTTTTTTTAATGAAAAAGGACAATTATAATGTTTGATAAATGAGAGCTTTTTGTAGTTAAATAAAAATAGAGTGTAATTAGGATTTTATAAAAAAAATAAATTAAAACTAGAAGTAGTATTGGATTTGTTACGACTCATAACTTATAAAATAACAAAAAATCAAAGATCTTTTAAAGGTGAATTTATTTTCCATATAGAAACCTTTTTATCTTGGTAAAATTAATGGCCAGAGTTTTTTTTTTTATTTCCCTAAGCAAGCATATCATAGATAAACTAAGCAGTTATGAGATACAAGATTAAATGGAGTGGGAGTCTCCAATAATCATTTCAAAACTAGCAAATACAACACAAGTGAAATAATAAAATAAGAGAGATCTGAAGTAAAAAAATAAGCTCACACCCATTTTCTACAAGGAGAAACCGCTTGAAGTGATTTTTACATATTCTGATAAACATACTATAAGACTATGGCTAGAAGCTGCAATAAATTATTGATGCTGCAATTTGTTAGGTTGGACTGGCTGAAATAGACTTCCACTTATCTTAATCTTTTATTAAGAAAAGCAGAAAAATAAAAAAATAGTAACCGAAAAATAAGTCAAATCGTTGGCAAACGACAGCACTGGCTGTGCACGCACGTATAGCTCACATGCCATACTTGACAGTAAAGTATAGGTCGGTTCTAAAAGATACGAGACTGTTAACCCCGATAATACCGTTCATGGCGGCAACATACCTTCCTTAACGCTGCGCATGAGACCAACGCATTGCTCTTTTTGTCCCGTTTTCTTAAGAATGGCTAGAGTTTGAATAAAGAAACTAAGTTTATTTATTTATTTTAAGCATACCCGTATCACTTAACCCAAAATCTTTTGATTTTAAAAAGACATGCTGACAGCCGACACACTTACTTTCCGACATAAATTATAAGTGTTGACATAATTATTCAGGTAGGAATATGGCGTGCAGTGACTTTTAAAGTGGTTATTGCTTTTATTATTATTTTTGTCAGGGCTAATGTTAAGTTTGTACATTAATTTTTCATTTTTGTAATTTTAAGTCCAGTTTATAATATTTGTAAATTGATTCATATATTTTAAAAAAATTTATAATTAAGTACCTATGTCAATATTATGTTAAAAGACCAACGGATGTCACATGGCTATAAGAATGTTGAACACTTTTGGAAAAACTATGCACCTTGTATTTCATGAGTGATGACTATATATACACACCTAATGTTTACATAAAAGGAATGAACACATTAATGTTGCTTTGCTGTATCGAATATTACAAGAGTATAAAATAAGCAAGTAAACAGAATTAACTCCAGGAATATTGCTTACCTGAAATCATAGAGGATTTGTTGTGTATGATTTCTGTTATCACTTATTACGCCCCCTCAAGATGGTGCTCCCATTAGTGAGACCAATCTTGGATGTGATAATGCCTTGGTCATTAAATCTACAAGTTGGTCATGATTAGACACATGGGTGGCTTGCAGAATTCCTTTGCTAACATAGTCCCTCACAAAGTGTAAATCAATGGCAATATATTTCATCTTTGAATGGAGCACAGGATTGAGACTCAACTGAGCGGCACCGATGTTATCATAGAGAATTTTTTTTGGTGACTTCAAAGTGACCACAAGCTCACGGAAGAGTGATTGAAGCCATGCAAGTTCAAAGGTGGTACTAGCTAGTGCCCTCTATTCAGCTTCAGTGGATAAAAGAGCCACGACTTGTTGTTTTCGAGTGCACTTGGAGATAGGATTAGCTCCAAGAAAAATAATGTAGGCTGAGGTAGATGTTCTATCATCAATGCTCCCTGCCTAGTCAGCGTTGGAGTATGCGAGCAGTTGAGCAACGAAACTGAATGCCATGATAAATGGTATGTTTGAGATAGTGTAGGAGCCTCTTGACTGTTGTCCAGTGAACTTCAGATGGAGAGTGCATGAACTGAGCCAGCTTATTGATTGGAAAAGCAATGTCCGGTTGAGTTAGAGCAAGATATTGGAGTGCACCAATCACACTTCTGTAGGTAGTGCTAATGGTTGGGCTTGAATCATCATTGAGCTGAAGTTGATTTGAGATGGCTAGGGGTGTGGTGACATCTTTAGCACCTTCCATTCTCATTTTATACAGGAGATCACGTACATATTTGTGTTGTGTAAGTCATTTGAGGTTGGAATAACTTCAACCCCCAAAAAGAAGTGAAGTGGCCTGAGATCTTTCAGAGAGAATTAAGCACCAAGTTATGTGATGATAGTGGAGATGAAGACATAATTATTTCATGTGAGAATCAAATCATCAACATATACAAAGAAGTGTGCCATAATGTTATGCTTTTGGTAGACAAACAAGGAGGGATCCGAAGCAGATTTTACAAACCCAATGCCACAAAGGCAATCATGCAAAGCACAATACTAGGCACTCGGTGCTTGTTTCAGTCCGTAGATGGATTTTATGGACTTTTGAAGATGGCAAACATGATGAAAATAGATTGCATTATTGAAACCAGCTAGTTATGTCATGAATACATCCTTAGTTAAGTTGCTGTGAAGAAATGCATTGTTCAAGTTCAGTTGATGGAGAGACTAACCATTCATCACCGTAAGAGACAAAATAATTCTAAATAGTGGCAGGCTTTACAACAGGTGAGATATGTGTAGTCAAGTCCAGGGCGCTGATGAAATCACTTCAACAAGACGCGCTCTATAGCAATCAATTAAGCCATATGGTTTGTTGCGAAAAACCCATTTGGAACCAACTAAGTTCTGTCGTGAGTTGGCATGAACCAATTTCCAAGTTCCATGTCGTACAAGAGCAATGAACTCCTCACTCATGGCATGGAGCCAATGAGGATCCTTGAGGGCTTGGTGGACACCAATGGGCTCCAATGGGATGCTTGGTAGCTAGGTAGAGCCTTTTTCGTTCATGAATATTATTCATGGAGTGTGTGACCATGAGAGTTGGCTGAGGAGGCCTTGTGTCAACGATGTGTTCAGTGGCCAAGAGAGCAGGAGCCATGCTTCGTGGAGCACTATCGGAGGAAGAGATCCCAAGGGTAGCACTAGTGCAAGGCCGTGACTGTATTTGTTGGCTAGCATTTTCCAACATGGGACCTGAGACAGTTGGACCATTGGGACATGATTTGGATATAGTTGGCACAAAAGAGTCAAGTATTAGGATTAGCGGGGTGGGGCCACAGGTTGAAGTGATGGAGAAGCTTGTGAGTTTAAAATGTGAGGGAAGACAGACTCATCAAAATGAACATGGCGTGATAGGAAGATCCTATTGGTGGTGGGATCTAGACACTTGTATGCACTCTATGAGGTGGAGTAACCAACAAAGATACACGGTTGAGACTTGGGTTCCAGTTTGTGTTAAGAATAAGGCCGTGGAAAACATAGGCATCCAAACACCTGAAGTTTGAGATAATTTGGATGGGATTGGAGCAAAATTTTGAAGGGTGATTTGAGAGAATGCAGAGGTGTGGTCATTCTATTGATTAGATAGACTATGGCCTGAAATGCAAAGCTCCAATAGGCAGGTGGAAGTTGTGCTTGATGGAGTAAAGTCATGCATGTTTCCATGCACGTTCAACCACTCCATTTTGTTCAGAAGTATGTGGAGCAGTTGTTAGATGACTTATTCCATGTTGACTGAGGTAGCCTTTAAGTTCAACAAACTCAACTCCATTATCGGAGTAGAGATGTTTGATGGGAAGAGAAAATTGTTTTTCAAGTATTGCTTTGAGTTGGGGAAAAATATTTGAACCTCAAATTTTAATTTCATGGGAAAGTACCAACAATAGTTTGTATAGTGATCAACAAATAAAACATAGTATCGATATCCTTCAAGAGAGATGTGAGGTGTAGGACCCCAAATATCAATGAACAAATATTCAAGGGGCAAGGAACTCGAAATACTAGAAGCATGAAATGGTAACTTGTGACTTTTATTAATAGAGTACGAAAACCATAAGGAAGTAGAGATATGATTATTTGATGGTAATTGAAAAGCCTTGATTAAATGTGTGACAAGTTGCCGAGAGGGATGACCCAAATAGTTATGCCAAATTTCAGAAGATACATGTTCAGTGGTAAAGGCTGCCTTCTGATTTCAAACATGACAGGAAGGTGCTGGTAGTGTATATATGCCTTTGTCACATGGCCCTTGCATTAGTGTTGCCCCCGACGCCAAATCCTTCACAAAGAAGTGATAATGGTGAAATTCAAGAACAAGATTATTTGTTTTGGTAAATTCATGAACTGAGATTAGATTTTTATGAATTTCAGGAACACAAAGAGTATTGGTTAGAACAACACTTCAGTAGGTAACTGAAATTTGACAATGGCAATATGTGAAATTTTCAAACCTGATCCATCACCTATTATGGCCTCATCGGTTCCATCATACTCTGAATGTATAGAAAGTTTGGACATATCAACTGTGATATGGTGGGATGCTCCATAATCAACCACCAAAGACTTTTCTACAGAGGATCTAGTAGTAGCACAATTTGCAGTTAGAGAAGATGGGTTCCAAAATTTTCTACATTGGCGAGTCGTGTGACCTGGTGTAGCACAGAACTGACATGCTATAGATGACTTGTAGGAAGGTGAATTTGGGTGTTGTTGCTGTGATGATCGCTGATGAGACCATGAGTTGGTGTTGCTTCTGTTGGGTTGCCTCAATGAGACAAAGAAGAATGAGCTTTCTTCTGGTTATAGTTGGCAGTGGCAACAGTGGTTTGCTGCAATGTCTCAAGACAATGAAGATAGGTCTCATGACTAACGAGCAAGTCATGCATCTCTTCAAATGTGAGGAGATTTTCAGGTGTGCGAATGGATCCTGCAATGCCACGGTATTCAAATCCCAAGCCATTTAGAATGTAGAGCATGAGATCATCATTAGTGAGAGGTGAGTCCACTAATGCTAGTTCATCAGCAGTGGATTTTACTTGCTATAGATAGTCTTTGATGCTTTTGGCAACACGGTTCAAGGACGTGATCGTATCCTTGAGTTGCATGACCCTGGTTTTGGAACGATTGGCATAGAGCAGGGTCAATTTAAGCCAAGCTTCTCTGGAGGTGCTAGAAGCTACAATGAGAGGCATGATACTTTCAGAAACTGAAGTGAAAATGCCATTGAGGAGAAGTTTGTCTTGGTGAATCCAGCAATTGCGAGTAGCGATGAGCTCTACTGTGGCATGTAGGGTTACTCCCGAGTATGGGAGAAGGGTTGGAACCATTGATAAAACCCTACAAGTCATACCCAATGACAATGCTGTCAAGTTGAGCATTCCATGTAGGGAAGTTAGAAGAGGCCAGTTTGTAAGGAAGCTGGGCATTTGAGTTAATGACAATGATGTTCGTTTCCATAGGAGAAATGGAGCTATTGGAGTTGGTGATAGAGGGAGGTGTTTCAGCCTAAGCGGAAGAGAATAACAGAGGATCAAGTCGTTTAAGAGGAGAGGGCTCGTGATATCATATAAGAATGTTGAACACAGTTGTGTGTATTGGAAAAACTATCACACCTTGTATTTCATGAGTGATGACTATATATATGCGACTAATGTTTACATAAAAGGAATAGAATGAACACATTAATGTTGCTTTGCTGTATAGAATATTACAAGAACCTAAAATAAGCAAGTAAACAAAATCGACTCTAGGAATATTGCTCAACTGAGATCACGAAGGATTTGTTGTGCATGATTTTCGTTATCACCTATTAATGTCAACCTATCAAAACACAGACACTTGGCATTAATATTTGCATAAGCCAATTGAAGTCTAACACATGTCACATTGATGACACGTGCCAATCCTATCATTAATATTCTATTGATAAATTAACAAAGATACTTGTGAGTTTCTAAAATTTTGTAATGATTTTGTAAAAGTTTAAAATTGAAAATATAGGTATTAATTCTGTAATTATGCACAAACTCCTTTATGAATGCTCTAATATGCTTTAGATTCAGAGATGAAATTAGATGGTTTTAGATAAACTATAGAAGTTGAATAAAATATTGTTATTATTATTTTGGGATTTGAAAAATTTGATTTGTTTATTATATTTTATGTGAAAATTTTAAAAAGTTGTAATGATTAGATGAAATGAGATGAGATGAAACGCCTTCCGAATCCAAATGAGTTTGAGACCTCACTTCTCATGACCAAACCTTGAGATACTTTTCACTTGACTTCTACGAGTTTGAGATCTCACTTCTCCTCAATCTCTAAGTCAAGTCTAGAAAAAGTAAATCTTTGCATTTGTGTTTGGATTTTGTTTGTAAATATTATTGATTTCACAATAAGTAGCGTGTTTAAATACAAACTTATAAGTAGTATAACTAATTGCAAAATAATTTTCTTTCTTTATTTTAAATCTTGATCATATAAAGCTTGTTTTGGTAATCATTAGATCCTATTTTAATAATAAAAGGAAAGCAACAAGGACTTTAAGGAAGATGTTTTACATCTTTAGTCGGAGGAATGAGGACGTATATATATATATATATTTAATAAAAGCATACTGTATTCATTAATAACCGACATTACAATTGGACCTGAAATATGCATTATAATCCAACTACAACATTAATAGCTCTCCAGCATACAACCATGACTGACATGGTCTAGTCCATGCTGAAAATCTCTACAAACCTATAATCTAAAAGACAACACAACTCTATCTAAGATAGAGTTAACAAACCCTGTACTTCGTCTAAGACGAAGCAGATGACACACTTTATGGACAAAAGTCCAAGAGACAATGTGTTTTTTTTTTGTTTTTATTTTTCTAAAACAAAAGAAATTATAGAAATTAAAAATATATGGAAAAATAATGAATTACATCTTGAAAAGATATATATCTGCATTTTTCAACCTTGGGGGAAAAATTAAAAATACAGCAAATGTGATGACGCGTGAGAGCCCCATGTCACTTTAGGAGTATGGCGGTCGGTCAGGTCTGAAGTAACTAGTGACCTTGAACCAGAAAATCCGCGTGTGGCGGCAGAAGAGCTCCTTTAGCAGTGGCACGTGGATTTCATGTGCACACTTTGGACCATGAGTGTGGCTCACGCACCTCTCTTTTCGGCGAAATTTCTTATCTATCTGAAGGATCAATGCCTTTAGGAAGCCTGCAGTGGGGCGCGTGGTGGTTGCCAAACATCAGAGAGCACATTCCTCCATACTTAGCCTTGAAAAAACACAAAAAGGAAAAAGAAAAGAAGAAACTAAAGAGAAGTGGGAGGAAGGATGAGGGAAGAAGGAGGAGGAGAGCTCTGTGTAGTTTCTAATTTGGGGTGTTTTCTAAATAGAAGAGGGAGTATCTTTCTCTAAAACTAGGGCCAATTGTCCTAGAGGAGGAGGGATATTTGTTTCAGCTATTAGAGAAACTAGCCCAACTTTTAAGATTATGCGCATCATGGCTGAGTAAACAATGAATCTTGGCTTACATCCCTAATCACTATAGTAGATTTAAAGAGGTCCCAAGCAAGCACAATACTGTTGCAAATTCTCCACTTTTTAATGAAAGCATTTTCTTGCTTCCCAAGTTACCAACCAAAGCACTTGTAATAAATGTGAAATAGAAAATTGATAAATTCACAATCTTTTCACACTCTATTAAAGCGTGTTTTGTAGCCACCAATGCCAAACTCTGTCAAGCGTATGCAAAGAGTGAAAAGAGGGTGGTTAGGTGTGTCCATGGCACCGCCAATGCCAAAATAAGAAAATAATCTTCAACGAATAAAAGAGAAAAAGACCTAGGAGCTTTTATATAGTGGTTAACCTTTTTCCCTTAGTAGCTTTATGCTACTTATACCCCTCACATTAGGGTCTTGTCCGCTCCAATTAGCATACTGTAGCATTTAATGCAACAAGTCCTTGGCAGTAACAAGATCTTCCATTAGGATTTCATATTCGCACTCCATGTCGGCACATTTAATGCAGTGTGGCCTTTTATGTGTTATTTGGGCGGGAAAGTGCCGATGCTTATTTCGACTTGGGCCATCCTTGTAATTGTGGGTTGGACTTGGTATGCCTAGCCCCTAGGTTGTGAGCATTGCAAATAAACCTAGTCCAATGAAAACGGGGGAATATTCCCTTCCATTCACTCCACCAATTCCTATTGTGTGAATGGTGGGAATTATCCTTTCTATCCCTGAGACATTTTCATACTCTGTAACCATTAACTACAATGGTGCACGTTCCCATGCCTAGGGTATCGTGCAACAATTTGCTTCCAATGTCCAATCACACAGCGAGAATTATGATTCTCGTGCCTAGCGCCTCATTTTTTTGACACTTGTCACCTTCCCATTGGAAGCTGTCTAATTGGTTCATGTTGCTTACTTATATCCTAGGGCCTGGCCTTCAATCTTTAATTTTCTGTTTCTGCCTCCCAATTTGAGATGTTTTGGATTTTATTGGGTTGGACTTGGCAAACTTCACCCCATTGCTTGGAGGATAATGTTGTCTTCCTGCATTGTTTAGTGCATGGTGCTGGGTGCTAGGGGAGAGGAGTATCCTGACCTAAAAGCTAGGGAGCTTTTTTACACCTACCAAATACAGGGCCATGAAGGCAACGTGTGTAGTTTCAGGTCTCATCCCAAATTTCAGCTAGCCCGTCTTCAAGGGTGAAAAGAAAACCTTTGAATCGGTAAACCGAACTAGACTGGACCGAATTGGTGGGTTTAGTCCAGTACCATGTTTGGTTTGGTTCGATACCAGTTTTATTTTTCTCAAAACTGGTTCGGTTCTGGTTTTCCTTTTTCTAACACCGGATTAAACCAGACTAGACCGGTTCATATATATATTTTTATATTGTATAAAATATTTTTTATACGATTTTTTATATTATATCTAATTTTTATATAGAATAAATATAACTATATATAAAATAATTTTGTATTATATGATAAATTACTAATTAATAGAATATTAAATTTTAAAATCATATGTGACTATAGTCTATTGTAGTAATAGTTATACTAATATTATATCACTATATATTATAATATACTATAATATATCACTATATTATATATTATGATATATCACTATAGTCTATAATATAATTATAATATATATTATAATATACTACAATATATTATCACTATATGAGTATATATTATAATATAATATATTATATATACTATATAATATAATAGAAAAATTAGATTGAATCGAACGAGAACCGGTAAACCTGGAAGTATCGATTTAGGGGTGTAATTGGTGCGATATTGGTTCTTCAAATATCAAAGCCGGTATATATCTATTCGATTTTAAAATATATCTACAAGCAGACCAATTATACCCCTACCTGTCTTGAACAAAAATTCTCTTGCATTAGGGATTGGTTCAAGAAGTTCTTCTTAGTATTGGGCCGAGGTTGGGACTTTTTTGCCAAAGCGGCAGTTCGTCGGGAATCCCTTGTTTGTATCATGTGGGGAGTCATCCTAGAATACAAGGAGTTTGCGATAAATTTGTCTACCCGAGAGCGATATCACATTAGGAGGGTTTATGCCTGAGTTGGAGAGCACCAGGAGGAGGTATGGAGCAAGGCTCTATTGACTAGAGCAAACATCAAGTAGTTTGTGTTAATATTAGACCGGCCTCAACTTCTAGAGGGGGGGCCTTCGATTTTCGTGGTGAGAAAAGACCATGTAGTCTAAAGATAGAGAGGAAAGGGAAAAGGGTCCATGTCGAGGCTGTTTGGAGACTGTTGGATTCCATTAGCATTTCGGAGGGAAGAGGGTCTCCTTTCCGACATGGGAACTCGAGCCAGGCCCCATGTGCCTCGCCTAGTGCATCAGTTGGGACATCACCCAAACCGACACAATAGACATGATATGGGAGGTGGGTGATGATAGGGCGCATCCCATCCGCCCCAAACAACTTCTCAACAACAATGGGACTTGATCACCCAACTAATAGCCCATAGCCTGCTTCGACACAGTAGCCAGTTCTATCTCCTACCTTGCCGGGTGGTCAAGGATGACCCTCATTGTCTGGCTAGGAGGAGCGAGAACTCGATATGGCATTCCTTGTTACCTTCCTAGACCACGTTAGTTTCCCTTTTGAGGGCACTAAAGGGACACCTTCGGTTACGACTACACTCAAGGCGGCAGAGGGGTCGATCGGGGATTGAGAGTGATTGTCCTTCCCATTCCCTTCCATCCATGATGTCTAGTGCTGAGGCGCCCATTTTTTTCTTAGCCCTCGTAGACTCGTCTCAGGTCGACCCATTGGTTGTAGGCCTGAGAAGGGAAGCAGCTTCTTCACCTTCCTGCCCTTTCGATGGCTCATCCAGGATAGGAACAACACATGAGGAAGTGGAAGTTAAGGCTCTGACTAAGTGTCCTGCTGATGAGGGTACAATGGAGCACCTAGTTAGCAATGTAAACATCGAGGACATAGCAAAGGCTTCGGTTGAAGAGGTAATTGGTGAGGGTGTGGAGGAATCCTCGATCGTTTAGGTGGTCGACGTATGTAGCCATGCAAGTTCACCCCCAAGTGTCCCTACATCAACCCCGCCAACGTGCTTGGCGGGGCTAATGTGTGCTTCTAAGGGAGGAGGACAGGGCGGTGAGGGGCCTTCTAGGCCAGTTCAAGCGGTGATGTCGCTTAATCATAATCTGTTCAAGACATGGTCGTCTAGCTCAGGGAACTCCTGTCTTCGGTAAGTCTCCTTCACAGTTTGTCTTTATTGTTGTTTTTCTTGTTTTTTTTTCGTCTTACTATTCTATTATCATCGTGACACAGGGAATCGAACATCTGGTAGCTTGGATTGTTGATGGGAGGGTCGTTTTGGAGTGGGAGGCCTGTGTAAAGGTGTAACAGGTTCGGTTTTGGATATGTTTTAGAACCAAACTGGTATGTAGCAGTTTTAAGATTTGAAAAACTAATACCACACTACTAATACTATAGTGATTTATATAGTTATTTATATATAGTGGATTACTAATAGTATTAGTGTGTTAGTATTATTATATGTGTGTGTGTGTGTGTGTGTGTGTGTGTAGAATAGTATCATATAGTAATATAGTATTTGATTATGTTTGTTAGTGATAATATGCTAGTGATAATATGTTAGTGTGATTATATATGTTAATGATAATATGCATGGTTACATACACTTTTTATATGAGTGTATATCATCAAATACATAGAAATGTATTTATAAAAAAGAATATATATTATAAGTTATTATGCTATAAAATTTATTTATCATTAAAATATATATAGTTTATATTAATAACATATGATCAAATGTTCATGTTTAAGATTAAAATTTTATTGTATATTAATTTTATATTATAAAATTAGAACTCTTAATGATAATGTTATATCGGATATTACATTAAGAATTATTTTATGCTATATTAAATGTTATATTAATTTTATGTTATTAGATTATTATTATAAATGAATAATATGATTTTAAAATTTAATATTATATTAATTACCAATTTAATATATAATATAAAATTATTTTACATATAATTATATAAAAAATATATAAAAATGATATATAATATAAAAAACCATACAAAAAAATATTTTATACGATATAGAAAATTAAAATATACATATGTATTGATCTGGTTTGATGTTACAATATAGAAAACCAGAACCGGACCAGTTTCGACTGATTTTGAGAAAAATGAAACCAGTACCTAAGGATGAAAAAAACCAGTGAACCAGCCTGAACCGGTGGGTTCGATTCAATCCTGGTTCTTAAAAATCAGTTGAGTCCAGTTTTCCTATATCTAGCATCAGATCGAATTGGACCGATTCGTACATATATTTTTATTTTTTCTATCATATAAAATCTTTTTTATATGATTTTTTATATTATATATAATTATATAAGAAATGATTTTATATTATATGTTAAATTGCTAATTAATATAAAATTAAATTTTAAAATCATATTACTCATAACAATCTGTTGCCCAGATGACTAACACAAGAGGGGAGGTGAATTGAGTTGTATTTAAAAAAATAACAATTATAAATCAAATACAATATAAAATATAAACAAAATACGAAACGACAATAAATATAAAGAGTAAGGATAAGAGAAAAGTAAACTCAGTATGTTAACGAGGTTCGGCCCCACTGCCTACATCCTCGCCTCAAGATACCCCTTGAGGATCCCCGAATTTACTATTCAACCTCCTTCAGGTGGAGATAGAAACCTATTACACCTTTGAACAATACCGCTACAAATGATTCGTGTAGAACACCATCTACACTTGCAGTCACCTCATACGTGATGATTCAACTATTCCCTGTATAGAACACTTTCTACATGCACAGGGTTATACACACTCATTTACTGATACAAGAGCTGATAGTGGGTAAGTTATCAGAAAACACTCCTCAATGAGTAAAATAAGAACAATACAGCGCAAACTATATCTCTCAAAATGAACAAGGTTTCAGGCTCAATACTTAGAGGAGAGAGCATGAAAGTTTTGAATGAATGTTGTATGCTCTTAGTGTTGTGAATGTGAAGCTCTCAAATGATTTATTTATAGGCATATGAGACTTCATATTCAAATTTAAAAAGATTCACATGTCAAAGACACCATCATTCTCTTTTCAAAAATTTCAAATCTAATCATTTTACTTTTTGCATATGACAAAAGGAGCACACTTTACTTTTCAAATTTTTCAAATAAAAACATCTACCTTTTGCATAAGTCAAAAAAAGTATCAATCACTTTTGAAAATATTCAAATAAAACATACACATGTGAAAGATGACAATCAATCATTTTTAATATTTTCGAAATTCAAACATTTAATCATGCCATGCACATGTAAAAGATGACAATCAATCATCTTTCAAATTTTTCAAATTTAATTTTCAAAATATTCATGCACATGTGGAAAATGTATTTTAATGTTTTATGATAAAATATTAATTTTGAGCCTTAATCCTAATTTCGAATTTTTAAGATATTTACAACATTACTCTATGAATTTAATGTGAACTTGTTCCCTTCCTGCTCACGCTTGGTTCCTTGATGTGTTTGAATTCATTGTGTGGACAACTTGAGCTTGAGACTTCTTTTTTTCTTTGAATTCATTTGTTATCATCAAAATCCATGTGTAGATTTATAATTACACGAAACTTGAAATTAAACGAAACTTGAAATCTTGGGTTCAACACAATCAAATAACATAAATTAATCTAACGTTTGATATAACATTAAAAATTTTAATTTTATAACATAAAATTTTAATCGAAAATATAAACATTTGTTTGATCATATATTATTAATTTGAACTACATATATATCAAGGATAAATAAATTTTATGGCATAATAAATTATAATAGATATTCATTTTTTACAAATACATTTCTATACATTTGATCATATACACTGATATAAAAAGTGTATGTAACCATCATATAATATATTATCACTAGCATATATGTAACCACTATCATATTAATTATTATCACTAACATATATAATCAAATATATAAATAAGTTAGACATTGACATATTATCACTAACATACATAAATTATAAATAAGTTAGACACTAATGTATTAGTAGTTAAATAGCTATTAGTATAAGTATATCACTATTAGTAGTCCACTATATATTAATAACTATATGAATGTAGATAACTATATTATAGTATTAGTATTAATATAGTATACTATATTAATATAGTATAGTATTAGTATAGTACTAAGTATTAGTATCACTATATTATTATATACTATAATATATATTATTAGTATCACTATAATATTATATACTATAATATATAATATATATAATATTAGTATTAGCATGGTATATAGTATTAGTACCATTATAATATATTAGTATTATATATAAATAACTATATAAATCACCATAACTATATATAATATTAGTATTAGTATATTATATAATATTAGTATCACTATAATTTATGTAGAACCATATCCGGATTCGGATATCCTATCATAATCAGATCCAAATCCGGGTTTTAAAACCTGGGAGGATAACCTCCCAAACAAGCCCAAAAAAAAATCTAGGTGATAATCGAATGTAAACCCTGATATCCGAGTTTATTACTTTTTTTTTAAAAAAATTTTAAAAAGACTTTTTAAACTTTTAAAAATATTTTTATGTTCTTTTTTTTCTTATTTCATATATCATGTTTATTGTTTAATACACATATTTTTTTTTTATATCTTTTTAAGAATTCAAAATGTTTTTTTACAGGCCTTTCTGTTTTTAATTTTTTTATACAAATGAAATAAGAATACATCCACACACACAATGCATGCATACTACATAACTTGTTAAAATGAGATGAGATAATTTATTAAATGTAATGAAATAATTTGTGAATAGTAATAAATGATTTGAGCTAATATATTTTATGAAGTTTTGAGAGTGGAGAGATAAAAAAAACTGAATAAAAATATTAAAATTAAAATATTATTATAATATATTATTTTTGTTTTAAGATTTGAAAAAATTGAATTATTTTTTGTCTTTTTTTAGATAAGACTCGGTTACAAATAATCGGATCTATATGGGGTCCTAATCGAATCTGGTTTTATATTACCTGCCTGGGTCTAATCCATCCCAGATTTCTAGGTTTCAGATCGAAACCAAAAAAATCAAGTCCGGTTGCACACCCCTAATATATATAAATAACTATATAAATCACTATAACTATATATAGTATTAGTATTAGTATAGTATATAATATTAGTATCTCTATATTATTATATGCTATAATATATAATATATAGTATTAGTATCACTATAATATATAGCATTAGTATCACTATACTATATAAATAACTATATAAATCACCATAACTATCTATAACATTAGTATGAGTATCATTATAATAATATATTATAAACTATATAATATATATATAGATACTATATATAGTCGCAAAGGCTAATGGTGTCATTTATATATATAGACCCACTGGAGTTTGAAATGACGTCGTTTCATGGGTTTGAGTATATAAATCAGCCCTAACTAATTAAAACGGCGTCATTTAGGTTATGAGTTGCATCATTTTAATTAAAACCGAATAAATGACACCGTTTTAATTAGTTTGGTTATGAGTTGCATCACCCTACCCCACCGTGCAACCCCATCACTTCTCAGTCTCTCACATTCAATCTCACTCTCAGTCAGAAAACTCTCAACCTCTCTCTTTTGCAGCCCTTGCTCACACCGTCAACAGCCCCTCGCCATCGACACTATTTCGCTGTCAACACCCTCTCGCCTATCAATAATCGTTATGTGAACATTGAACAGATTTAGGGTTTTTATTTTTCTCTATAATGATTCAATTCACGTTGACAATTCATTGAATTTACAGATTTAGGATCAATTACATCTTAATTTACTTGATTTAGCGTTGCATTGTGAAAATATATATTTACTTGTAAATTTGTAATCTTTGTAGAAGTCATGAATATAGTCCTCTGATTTCTCTATTGCTTTACAGATTTGATTTCTTTAATTTCAAATCTTTTTTTATGATATTCATTATTCTATGTGTATTTTGTTTTTACAAAATACTGGAATGGAGAAAATGACTAAAATGGGTTCTTTGCATCTATCCATCTCTCTACTTTGTGTGTGTATTTATTGCAGATTTGAGAATTTGCTCATCCATCTTCTTATAATATTGAAGAAGTTTCTGACGCCAAACGACGCCAACTGTTAAGGCGTGTTTTGTAGCCAGCAGCTCCGAACCTCATCAAGCGTATGCAAAAGAGTAAAAAGAGGGTAGTCGGGTGTGTTCGTGACACCTCCAATGTCAAGGTTAGAAAATAATCTTCAAGATAGAAAAGGGAAAAAGAGTTAGGATCTTTGTGATAGCAATTAACACTTTTTCCTTAGTAGCTTTATGCTACTTTACCCCTCATGTTGGGGTCTTGTTTGCTCAGATTGTTGTAATGCAGCATTTAATATGATAATCCATTGTCAGTAATAGAATTTTTTGTCAGGATTTCATCTTCGCATTTCATGTCAACACATTTAATGCGGTGTGACCTTTTTCGTGTTATTCAGGCGGGAAAGTGCCCACAGTTATTTTAGTTTGGGCCTTCCCCGCGATTGTGGGCGAGACTTGGTACACTTAACCCTTTGGCTATGAGCACTGAGAATGTAGGCTCAGTTGAATTAGAGGGAGGGGGGGGAAGAGAGAGAGAATACTTCCTTCCAAACCCATTTTCATGATTATTTTACTAAAATATCATGATTTTAAAACATGATTATTTTTCAATCAGTGAGATGATTTAGGTGGTTCTACTTGGCTCCTTTTGTCCCGAAACAACCAGACATTATCGTCCTATGAGGAATCTCAGAAACATGTATGATCTTTTGGGTGCTTGAATTAGATAAGGGCTCGTTGATGCGCCAAATTTCGGTTTCTAAGATCAAGAAACACATCTAATTTAGGTTTATAAGTTGATAATTGATCACAACCTTGAGATAAAAACGATAAAGCACGAAAAATGAGATCCACAAAACGACAGCAGTGCAGCACTCGCAAGGATTGCGCAGAAAAACAACAGCCGTTGAGTGACGGAGAGAAGAACGGCCTACGGTAGCAATCATCTAATAAAATAAAATAAAATAAAAAAGAAAAAGAAAAAGCGCACAAAACTGTCACATACTCACATGAAACACAAACACACTCCTATATCATAAATATAAAGTTAAAGAACCGCACACCCCTAACTACACTTTCTAATCTTCTTCTTCTTCTATCTTATCTCCCTCCCTCTCTGTCTCATATTTCAGAGCCATGGGCTCCGTTTCCATGGCCGTCCTCTGCTTCATTCCTCTTGTTTTTCTTTCTTCATGTCTCTCTGTTATGACCAAGCAAACTTACATAGTTCACATGAAGAACCAGGACAAACCCTTCTCCTTTTCCAACCACCATGACTGGTACTCCGCTCACCTCCAAGCCCTCCCCTCCGCCACTTCTGACTCTCTTCTCTACACCTACACTACTGCCTATCATGGTTTCGCCGCCTCCCTCGATCCTGAACAAGCCGATTTGCTCCGCAGATCCGCCGCGGTCCTCGGTGTCTATGAAGAGACCGTCTACACTCTGCACACCACTCGCACACCTGGGTTCCTCGGCCTAGACACCGATTCCGGCCTCTGGGCTGGTCATAACGCACAGGACCTTGACCAGGCTTCTTATGACGTTGTCATTGGGGTCCTCGACACTGGGGTCTGGCCCGAGTCCAAGAGCTTCGACGACACGGGTATGCCCGCGATCCCGGCCCGGTGGCGTGGCAAGTGCGAATCTGGACCTGATTTTAGCCCCTCGCTCTGTAACAGGAAGCTCATCGGGGCTCGGAGCTTCTCAAAGGGCTATCAAATGGCCTCCGGTGGTGGCTACTTGAAGAAACCCAAAGAGGCCGAGTCTCCTCGGGACCGAGACGGACACGGTACTCACACCGCAAGTACGGCCGCTGGATCTCATGTTGGTAACGCCAGCCTCCTCGGTTACGCCAGCGGAACGGCTCGTGGGATGGCCAACCATGCGCGCGTCGCCACTTACAAGGTCTGCTGGAGCATCGGTTGCTTCGCGTCCGACATTCTCGCGGCCATTGAAAGTGCCATATCGGACGGTGTCGACGTGCTATCACTCTCTCTAGGTGGTGGGTCCGCCCCCTATCACCACGACAGCATCGCCATCGGAGCATTCTCTGCCATGGCAAGGGGCATTTTCGTGTCTTGCTCCGCCGGGAACAGTGGGCCCAGGAGATTCTCGTTGGCGAATGAGGCCCCGTGGATCATGACGGTTGGGGCCGGAACTTTGGACCGGGACTTCCCGGCTTTCGCTCAACTCGGAAACAAAAAGCAGTACACGGGAGTATCTCTTTACAGTGGGCAGGGAATGGGAAATAAACCGGTAGGTTTGGTCTACAATAAAGGGAGTAATAGTTCTAGCAACATGTGCCTGACCGGTTCACTCGAACCGTCCTTGGTACGTGGGAAAGTAGTGGTCTGCGACCGAGGGATAAATGCACGCGTGGAGAAGGGAGCGGTTGTTCGCGACGCGGGTGGGATTGGGATGATACTCGCGAACACAGCGGAGAGCGGTGAGGAACTGGTGGCAGACAGTCACCTGTTACCGGCCGTGGCTGTAGGGAGGAAGACTGGGGATTTGATAAGAGAGTACGTGATGTCGGATCCGAATCCAACGGCTGTGCTGAGCTTTGGTGGGACGGTGCTGGACGTGCAGCCATCGCCGGTTGTGGCGGCGTTTAGTTCTAGGGGGCCCAATCTGGTGGCACCTCAGATTTTGAAGCCGGATGTTATTGGGCCAGGTGTGAACATCTTGGCCGCTTGGTCAGAGGCCATTGGACCCACCGGGCTGGAGAAGGACACCAGGAAGACCCAATTCAACATCATGTCAGGTAACTTTCCTCCAACGGCATGATTTTCTTAAACCTCAGTACATTTTATAATTATTTGTCTCGCATTTATTTTTACCATATATAGGCTATAAGGAAGTTAACTCCAAGTACTCCAACAGAAAGTATGTTCTATCATGTGTCAACCCGTATAAAGAGTGACACATGATATATTTAATGTTGCATGGATAAATGAATTATGCTATTATATTACAGCATTGCTAAGGTAAAGTTCAGGCAGCGGGAGATTCCACATATCATGTATCTCTCTACATTTGTATTAATAGATTCGGTCAAAGGATCGATGTGCAGTATCTTTTTTTAGTAATGCTATACATCACTACTATCTCGCTTGCATCTTATTATGTATGATGTGATGCATTTATCACCATTTGATGATAAAGAAGCATGTAATAAATGATTATTCAATGGTGATAAATGTGCCATATCTTATTTATTGAGATGCAAGTGAGATGATAATATGGTTTATAGAAATTTTCATCTTTTTATATATATATATATATGAGTTATGCACAATTGTTTATATTTTCTGTGTTTCAAAATTTGTGTAGGTACATCAATGTCTTGCCCCCATATCAGTGGGTTGGCTGCATTGCTCAAAGCAGCCCATCCAGAATGGAGCCCAAGTGCAATCAAATCTGCTCTAATGACTACTGCCTACAACCTAGACAACACCAAATCCCCTCTCCGTGATGCTGCCGCTGGTGCATTCTCCGATCCATGGGCTCATGGGGCCGGGCATGTAGACCCGCATAAGGCCCTCTCTCCTGGCCTCGTCTACGATATCTCACCCAACGACTACGTTGCCTTCTTGTGCTCCTTGGGTTACACCATTGATAAGGTCCAAATTATTGTCAAGCGCCCCAATGTTACATGCACAAGGAAGTTTTCCAACCCTGGACAGCTCAATTACCCCTCGTTTTCCGTTGTGTTTGCAAAAAAGAGGGTTGTTCGATATACTCGTGAAGTAACGAATGTGGGGGCAGCCGGGTCGGTCTATGACTTGGCCATCACTGCGCCATCAGTGGTGGCAGTGACGGTGAAGCCCACAAAGCTTGTTTTCAAGAATGCAGGGGAGAAACAGAGGTACACGGTTACGTTTGTTTCCAAGAAAAGTGTACCTCAAATGACAAGATACGAATTTGGTTCAATTTCTTGGAGCAACAAGGAACATCAAGTAAGGAGCCCTGTTGCTTTTACATGGAATCAGCTGGTGAGATCCTAAGCTGTCTCTGGGGGTTTGATCTCTTGGCTTCTATGTAGTTGGGCCCGTGATTGTGTGTGTGAATGGAGTTTGTCACTGAGATTAAGAAGTCAAATGTGATAATCAACTAAATGTTTATTGGCATGCCAATGTTAGTCTAAGACTGTTGTTTCCTTCTGTGGACAACCATCATTTGCATAGTGAGAGTTGGCCCAAACCCTCAAACCTATTGAATGTTATGTTTGCTTGAGAAATTACTAGCTAATATATACTCAACCTTAGTGAAGTGGAAGTTGGAAATTACTAGCCAATTTGATTTGACTTTTGCAATCCAATTTGTGCAAGTGGGATCTTTTTCCTGGTATCTAATATTAGTATTTAAAGCGTTTAGAGCAGAAATTAACAGATTTTAAGACCAAGACCATAGCAGGAATCAGAATTTGGGTTCATACATTGGCCTAATCTTTTGTTGATCTGATATCAAATGATTAAGAGAGTAAAAAATAATAAAAAGTTTTCAGTCATTTAATAATTATTTAAGAAAGAATGAAAGGACAATAAATAGCATTTTTTGGTGTATAGATAGATATTCTTACTCTAAATTAAAGAACCCGTGATCTAATGTTAGTGTTTAAAGTGTTTGGAGCATAAATTAACAAACTTCAAGACTATAAACACGAATAAAAAATTGGGTTATACGCCAGTTTGATTCCTTGTTTTCTCGATATGAATGATTAATAGAATGAAAATGAAATATGTTAAATAGTTTTTCATCATTTAATATCACATTTACCGAAATGATGATTCTTAAAATGATGATAAATAGTTTTTTTTTTTTTTTTTTGTGTGTGCAGATTTTAATCGAAATTAAAGAATTCCATGTCATCTAATGTTAGTATTTAAAGCTTTTAGAGCAGTATTATTATTAATATTTTTTTTTTTCTGAAAACATACTTAATTACTACGTTATGTCAATAGTCGTTCAAACATATAGGAATAAATAAACACTAGAATAAAATAGATTACAAAAAATAGGGAAATCAAGAAGGATCCTTGCCACTATGAAACTCTAGTAGGCACTGAGGAATTTTGATCTTGAAGTATATCTCTAAACACTTGATTTGTAGATGCTCATTGCGTAGAATACGCGCATCGATTCTGAGACCGATGTATTTTGATTGTTCCAGCTTTCAAACTTTTCTAGTCTTGATCTTGCATCATTTGTTAAGGCTTCCATGATCCAATTTGAACTATTGTGAGAATTGTTCAAAGTTGAGATTACATTCTAAGAGTCACCTTCAATGATTATTTTTTGCCAAATTTTTTTTTTTTTTTTTCTTCTGACGCCAACCTATTACCATGAAAGCTGCAAGAGCCTCTCCACAATTTGGATTGCAGCTTTAAGTGAATTGAGTCCTGCAACAAAGGAGGTTCCCTAGATGGTCTCTACAAATAGCCGTGGCTGTACTTCCAGAATTGCGAACAGCGACATCAAAGGAAATTGAAATATGATCAACTGGAGGAGGATTCTAATGAAGATTGCTAGAGTTCTCCTATCTATCCCAGGCCCTCCTATGTTCTTGATTAGTCTTAAGAACAAAGTCTATAAAGAGATTGATTGGTTTGACTTGAGACCCATGAATGATTTGATTCATATAAAACCAAAGACAGTCCATTACTACAATAGCAAAAAGTTGAAAATTATGGAAATATGTAGAAAGGTTATTTAGAGTCAAAGTAGGTTCCAAAATTGTAAGAATCCAATTTGAAATTTCCTGAACTGCTACTACTTCAATATCTAATTTACACAAAAGAGCTTTGTTAAACATGGACGTGCTCCTAATTCCTAGCCCTCCCAAAGATTTAGGTTTACAGATGGAATTTCAAGATTTGGGAGTGAAGTTGTGAATTTTTTTGGGGTCAAACCCCCCACCAGAATCTCGTAAGGGACCTATCAATGCTTTTAGCAACCTTTTTAGGAATGAGGATGGTGGACATAGTATAAGCAAGAATTGAGCTAGCAACAACTTTAAGTAGAGTAGTCCTCCCAGCTTGCGAAAGCAACTTTGCTTTTCATCCAGAGAACTTGTTTTGGATTTTGTCCTTGACGTCCTCCAAGTGGTTTTTGAGACTTCTATCAGAATTCAAAAGGAGACCAAGGTATTTGAGATTCTTGGGAGAACTTTTGAAGTTCAGAATGGTTTGGATTTCCCTATTGGTATTCAGAGAAGTTGATTTGCTGAAATGAATGGAAGATTTGTTTCTATTGACCCTTTTACCTGACCATTCAAGGCATTACCAAACAGAATGAGATCATATGCAAAAAGCAAATGAGTTATGAAAGGGACATTAGAGCATTGGCAATGGTGAGACCATTGCCCAATGCAAGTCCAAAATAAAAGCAAATTTGAGAAAAGTCATCTGCAACAGCCTAGCCAAAGTTGAAAAGTTTGACATAACTACTACAGTATTTCTTAGCAGCTCTTCATCTCTGGAGAGGGACTGTACAATGAGCAAAGTAATATTTTATCATTTCTCTACTACCTGCCACTCTCTCTTTCCCTCGGTTTTTCATTGTCTTCATCCCCAAAACCCTCCATTTCTCTTTCTTTTCTTTCTTTCTCACGAAACTCCCTTCTCTGTCTTCATCCCCTTCTCTCCGTCGCCCTTTTTTTCTTCAACCCGTCGCACTGATACATGGCTGTATACAAACCTGAAGATGATTATGATTACCTATTCAAGCTGGTTTTGATTGGTGATTCTGGAGTGGGTAAATCCAATTTACTCTCAAGGTTTACCAGGAACGAGTTTAATCTGGAATCCAAGTCTACTATTGGGGTAGAATTTGCCACCAAGAGTTTGAATATTGATGGGAAGCTCGTCAAGGCTCAGATTTGGGATACTGCTGGCCAAGAAAGGTGTGGGTTATTTTTTTTCCCTTTCTATATCAATATCTTGGGTTCTTTCATGTGGGCTTTGAATAGGTTATCATGAAATTCATGGATTCATGATTCTTACTTGGAAGATTTTATACTTGTGCCTTGGGTTTTGATATCTATGTGGGAAACTCATTGCATTAGTGAGAACAAGAAATTTGATAGTTTCTTGTACTTATTTTGTGGTTTTTATTTGTGAAAAATCATGGGTTTTGAGGCCAAGAAGGCTAATTGTTTCCTCTTAGAATTTTCTACTTATAACAACATAGATTTGCATTTTTATGTGCCCAATATGTAACAGTCCGTTAGAAATTCAATAGTGAAATTTCTATAAACTTTAGAAACCTTGTGAAAACCCCATAAGTTTTCACGAATCGATCAATCGCACAGGTTTTAGTCTATCAATATAATCAGTGTTATCACTCACTATGGTGCCAGAAATGCGATTTTAATCGTTTGAGGTAGTTAGAAGTATAAGAATACGTTATAGTCTACATCACTAGACTCAGTTGAATATTGAGGATTTTATGGCCCAACAACTCATTTTCATAATTTCGGACGAAACGGCTGTTCGGAACTGTGAATTTATTTATAGGGGCACTTCGGGGTTGAGTTTTGGAAAACGGTTTTCACTGTAGGTTAATATGAATATTTAGGATTTTTCATTACTAAGTTTATTATGCATTTTTTCGGAGTGAATAGTAACCTCGATAAGCGTACTAAGTGTAGCGTTTTCAAAATCACAGTGTGGAATGTCCAAATTAGGTTAGAGAAGTTTTTATTTGGACACTTGGCAAGATCTTAGCCACATATAGTGAATAGTATTAGACACTTGCCACAAAGAGGAACCATTAGATGGATTTGTGAAAGAAATCAAGGTGTAAGATCATGCCACCTAAACAAAACCTTTTTCATCTGATCAACCAAATTAAGCCAGATCAAAGAGGGTTTCAACCCTAGTGAAACCCTAAATGGTTGGAATCCAATTGAAACCCCAAAAATTTGGTTGAAACCAAAACCCTAAACGGTTTCCCCAAACCCTAAATTGGCCTTCAAACCCTTTTCGATCTAATTTCTAACAATGTGCTTAATCACTTGATTAAATCATTTTCACATGCTATTAATTTCTAAAATTCTTGTTATGATATCATTATCCAACCTTTTAAACCTTGGAAATTTGATTGGGCCAAGAAATTTGGATTTGAGCTTGATAGCATCTCAAACCCTAACCAAACCCCTTTTAAACCTCAAATTGAAGCCCACTTGGTTGAGGCCCACCAAAGCCCACGAATTTGGCAACCTTGGCAAGACTTCTTGGAGAAGTTTCCTCCCCCACATGGCAAACCATTCACTGCCCTTGGCTGCATCCAATAGTGCCTTGATGAGATGGAGAAACCCACCCCATCAACCTCCTTACCTCCAAGCTTCTGCAGGCTGTCCTTTCCCCTCTCTATTCTCCACTTTATGTCATATAGCCACCTCCAATCAAGGGTCATTCAGGTCCATATCTTCCCCCTACAGAAGTCTTGAGTCATGCAAGTCACACTTACTTCCCTTTCATCACTTCTTCACCCCGTTCTTAGAGAGAAACCCAAAAAGAGCTCTCTCGGGCAGATTTCTATGTGTTTTTGCATGGAGATTTTTGACCCATTTTAAGTATTTTCACACTATAACTCCTTCATAAAAGTTGTTCATCTTTGAGTATAGTTTCCGTAGATATATTATTCGTATCATTCCATGGTCATTTGGTCTATCAAAAGTATTTTTAACCATGGAAAGGTCATTCTGGGCGTAAAACTAGAGAGTATGTTATGTTTTGGAGTTTTTGACCAAGCTAATGGACATATTTTGGTCCGAAAATTTTATAGAGTGTTTTTAGCATGTGTTTAAGAGTGTTCATTGAGGTTTTGTTGTATGACTAAAACTTTTGATGATAGATTTTCTTAGATCTAGAAATTTGAAAACTGGAAGTGGCAAAACAGTTTTTATTTGGAGAAAGTTTGAATATTTCGAGATTTGATCTTACTATAAAGGCTTTAATATTTTTATATGATGATCCTAAGTCTCTTATTTTCATGTTATGATGTTATTTTGAAGATATTTAGTATTAGTTTCAAAGATATGAGTTTTCTATCCTAAGTCTCTTATAGTTCCTCGTGTTTCGTGCTTTATTCTCGTAGAACGTGACGATCGAGGTAAGTTAGCTTCTAATTTACTATCAGTTTACTGTATATGTATGATGGGTAAGGGAACTACAATTTATGTATGTATGTTATCATATATGCCACATCATTATATGTTTATCTGTTATGTATGATTTATTCTTTCACGAATATTTATCTGTTACACAATCTATTCTGTCACGTATTGCTATATGTTATAAGTATGCCATGTTAAGTATGTCATATGTTACATGTATGTCAGATCATGTAATATTCACCATTGCAAGTATGTCATGTTAAGTAAAGAAGTCAGATCAAGTTTATGTTAAGTCAAGTTTTAGATCAATTTTATGTTAAGTTATTCATGTAAATCATGACCCTAAGTGCTAGGATGGGGTAATATCCTAGTGGAACTCTTTTGTTCACGCTGGAGTGTCTAAATAGGTGTGAATTCCCTGGGTTGACGAAGTACAGTCAACATGTTGCGAATGAGGCCTAATTAGCTAGTCACCGGAGCGCGCCAGGTACTAACGCCGATGGTGCCATATTTTATTTTATGTATATTCATGGGGCCACAACAACTGTGGAGCATACACTACGTGAGACACAGCAATTATGACACGTAGAATACGTGGGGCCACAATAACTGTGGAGTATGTATTAATGCATTCACAGCTGGGGTAGATACCTGTGTTGTGATGCGGTAATCGGCAGGGACACACGGCTCAAGGGGACTCGTGTAGCACCCATATGGTCACGTTATTAATTAAGTCAATTGAATAAGTGTCCAAGTTTAGTCAAGAAGTTAAGAATAAGCAATCATGGTTAACCCCATGAGATAAGAATAAGTTTCAGATCAAGTTCATGTTATGTTATGTTCATGTTCACGTTAAGTTTCAAGTTTATGTTCATATCATGTTATGTTCACGTTTATGTTATGTTCAAACTCACGTTAATGTTATATTATGTTCATGTTCACGTTATGTTTCAAGTTCACGTTGATGTCATATTATATTCACGTACATGTTATGTTCAAATTCACGTTCATATTATATTATATTCATGTTTACATTATGTCTCAAGTTCACGTTTGTATCATGTTATGCTAAGATTTATGTTAAATTCAAGTTCATGTTTATGTTATGTATGTTCACATGCATGCTATGATTTAAGTCCATGTTATGTTTCAAGTTCACGTTCATGTTATGTTGCTATCCCATGTTATATTATAAGTTCAAATTCATGTCATGTCAAGTCAAGTTCAGTTCACGTTTCAGTTCAGGTTATGTCAGTTATGCCATGCTATATGTCAAGTTATGATATGCTTACTTGCGACTTTAATTATGTATTTATGCTTTTACTGCCATGCATTCATAATTAACCTGTGTAGAAGTTTCCTGTTAACTTATTGAGATTTGTAATCAAATCTCACCGTGGTAGTCCCAACTATCATTCCCCTTGAATGGTAGGCGATATGTCAGGATCAGAAAAGGGAGCGAACATTGGTAGACTGAAAGAGGTTGACTAGATGTCGTAGACACGACGCGGAGCTTATAGCTTCCATAGTTAGTTTTTGGATAGTATTCTGGCCTCGTTAGTCGAGTTAGTCGACGAACTTCCTCAATAGTGTATTTTGGTGATGTAAATATAGAGTCTGGTCTTCCATATTTTTGAGGTTACAATCTTCTAAGACTGGTACTGAAATCGTGGATGTTTATTTCGTTAAGTATGTTTAGATTACGATTTAACTATTTGAGATATTATAAGTTTGGTGCATAGTATTGCTCAAGAAAAAAAAAATTATCCACTGCGAATATTGCATAATGCTAGATGTATGTTAGGAACATTGCATCTTATATGTCATGAACGTGGGCAGGTAACCATGTGTTGTATGTCCCGACGCTTCAGATGTTCGTCCGATCTCAAGCGGAATCTGGGGCCGTCACACAATAGGTTTGGAATAGAGTCAGAAGACTCATTACCACCAGCTTGATCATTGCCATCATCCAAATGATCACTCTTCTCTTCTTCTTGAGCTTTTGCAAAATATTCTCAGTTTTGATCTTACTCTTGGAGCCTCTCTTTCTCTATTTAAAAAGCTGACTGACATCCTCAATATCCCCAATCTCCGAGAGGGAGTTAGGGCATGAAATCATATCTCTCATCACAACCGCTTTCTTTTTTGGAGGAACTTCTGCATCAGCATGCTCAATTCCCCTTTGGGTAATTTTGACATGGGTTTCATAGAAATTTTCTAGGAAATTAGGGTTGAGAGAGGCAGATAGGGAATTGGCTTTTGAAGAGAAAATCTGTTTGGGCGAGATTGGAGAGTTGGGATTGATCTGCGGTTTGGGATTACCCGAAGGGATGGACTGAGTTTTGTTTACAAGATGAGATGAAGGATGGGCCCAATTAGGATCGGTATGATAGGGGTTGGGTTGGAGGTGGGCTTTAGGAAATTCATTCGGTATTTTAGTTAGAGTAGGCCTGAGGTTTGACACCATAATATTTTCCTTGGGCCTCTGAATACCAGAAGCTTCATCATAAACTGAATCCTTAAGAAAGACAAAGGTCTTGATGATTTGATGGTAGACCGAAGGGTTAGAAATCAGTTGAGCTTTGGGCCTATCGAGTCTGAAACCTTTATTGACCTCTTGCTTATTTGGTTGCAGTAGTGAACGGTTGCTTTGCATTGATGAGGGAACTGATTGCAAAGAGGAGAATAGGCCTGCTGATCTCTGCCACAGATCTCTTGGGTTAATGGGGTTGTAGGGCTCGAAGCTGGTTTGTTGACAGGTGTCATTAGTGATGGGCTGAGCTGAGTAAACGAGCTGACAGATTTTGTCCCAAACCACTATTCATTCTCCCTGACCTTTGGACCCCACTGATGCAAACTGAGTGTAGAGCCCATGCTCTATTTGCCTTCCGTTTGATTTTTCCATGGTTCTGCATTAGTGATCATGGCAAAAATGTTGATCATGTTCCCGCTATTTTCTTGCTTTGAGAAGCAGTTGACTTTGTCTACAACCATCTTACCTTTTCCTTTACTGAAAAAAGTTTTTCTGTCGAAGCTCTTGCCTGGGACAATGATATATTGGGTTCTCCTATGTGAATTGGGGGAAGGGTGACCTTGAGTTACCTAGGTGCTCGGGTATGAGTTGAAGCATGGGTCCTTGGTACCCCTAACATAATTCAGATTTGCAGCAGTTTCTGCTGTTGCCCTTCCATCTTGTGGTTGCACTACACTTGGATGGTCTGCTCTGAACACGGGGCAATTCAATTCTGCTATCTGTCTTGGATTACATTGAAAGTTTGAGGTTTCAGCTCTCATCCTTGGGCCAAAGCTTGATTGTTCTAGAATTGTTGAATGCATAGGACATGCTTAAACTATATGCCCGGGTAAACCACATGCATAGTAAAACTCGAAAGATGCTCATACTTGATCAAAAAAATTTTGGTATTCTTCCCGGCCTATTTAGATCAAGGCATTCCTACAATGGCTTCTTTATATCGATTTCAACCCTAATACACAAATATCTTCGTTATGCCACCCCAAAAACCGTAGCACGATCAAATTCCAAAAGGTTGCCCAGAACTTTGCGATCCTTTCAGCAATTTGGTTAGTGAGAATTTCAAGGGGTGGACCATGAATCTGTGCCCAAAAAGCAGACGTGTTCACGTCCACTTCTTGAATACTCAATCCCGGAGGCTAGTTTTTAAGGGCCATATGAAACCCTTTGAAGTTCCATGGTCGATTTTCATGGACCCTATCCTTGTCTTGCTATGTCAAAAATATAAAGAGAAATGTGTTCGTTTCTATATCATCAATCATCAACCCTACAACAAAGCTCCAGACAGTTTTGATAATGGCATGAAAAGTGTTACTGTTGAGAGGTTTGGATGATCTCAACTTTCCGATCAAAGTTAGATTTGAACGGATGTTTGCAATAAGTGTCTCCGGTTCAATTGAAGATCGTTCCAAGAAAGAGCTTTTGCTTGACTAATTAGCTGTTTGATCTCGCCTTGGCTTGAGTTCAAGGTGTTGACTTCCATACAGATGCTGTTATCGGTGAAGATGTGTGCACTTTTTCCTGTTTCATCTTTCTTTGTTTGGGGGGGTTCAAAAAACGTAAATTGCGGGATTGTATGGGATATGGTTGAGCTAGGAAAATGTTTGTCCTACTGAGGAAGGAAAGGGTTGGGTGAAAGAGATTCCTATTTTGGGAAACGAATAACGAAAAAGCTACACAAAGGGGAGTTGACTCATCCTAAGATGGAGAAGACTCATCCTAGAGTGAGCGGCAAAATGGTCATTTTAGAGACCATTATGAATTAGAGCAGTAATTAACAAACTTCAAGTCACGAATTAGAAATTTGGTTCATAAACTAATTGGACTAAGCTATTTTCAATATGACATTAAATAATTAGTACAGTAAAAAATAAAAATAATTATTTAATATCAGGTCAAAAATAATTAAAGGATGATGGCTAAAGAAAAATTGTAGGGTCAGATATTTTTGAGTCGAAAGTAAAGAATATTAAACTTTGGTTTGTGGAATGAGCCTGCACTCGCATATGGGTTTGTACCAGAGAACTGAGGTTTACAGTCTTGCAGGAAAATGAATCTGACAAATCGAAGAAGGTCCAAAATATGGACTACCCATTTAATAATACGCACCAATTATTGGGTTTGTTGTAGGACCAGTTATTTGAATTATGGACGCATGAAACCTGACCAAAACATGTTAGATTTATGACCGAAAAACTGTTGAAGTGACACTTAATTCAGTTATTTGTCCCGTTACAACCTACAAGTTTAGACAAAAAAATGCACAACCACATAATCACAAAGATATTCGAAATTTAGGGAAAAACATAAAACTAAAATAAATAAAAACCAAAAAAAAATTCTGATAAAATTAATTAAAAACATTTTGGTCATGCATTAGCCCACGGTGCTGATGCTCCCTCACAAGGTAGGGTGGCTCTAGGTGGAGGGCCCCGTGGGGTTGGCCAGAAGCCAGAAGCCATTGCCCCTTACCCATGGTGTGGCTACAAAAGTTCGTGGAGAAATGGCCTCCCTCCTTAACTTTTCTTAATATATTGTCAATTTGCTCTTACATAAATTTTTAATCGTAGGTTTTAAAATTTAGTTATTTAATCTGATTGAGAAACTTAACCAAACTGTAGCACATGCAATTACATAATGGATTGAAACTTTATTGCAATGCATGCATACAACAGCCAGCCATTTATACAATGTTCTGGCTTTCAAGTTCCTGGTGAAGTTTGGTTTTGTTCTGCCGATAATGTGATCTGAGACATGCTATTTGTCAAAACTATTCCAACAATCTCAAAAGAAGCTGATGTCTCCACAGCAAATCTACTGTTACCCATTTACATTAAATTTGAAGAACAGAACAATACTCCTGAATGGAAATGCTGGAAGTATGCTAGTAACATAGATAACAAGGGTTACAACAGGTTTTCGTACAACAGCAACAACGGCGTACCTTTGGACATTTAGGACGTGAACATCTCCAAATGCAGCAAGAGCAATCTGGGCATGAAGGAGATGGAAAATTGCAACAATTTCTGATGCACGAATCTTTCTTACAGCAATTTGATCGGGGAAAAGCAAAACACCGCCACTTCGGTAGATGACAGCTGAAACAGGAAGCACAGCTGAAACAGGAAGCGCATTTACATGTATTGCAGTCACAGGAAGCACAGGGGACACAGGAAGCACATTTACATGTATTGCAATTACAGGAAGCACAGGGGACACAGGAAGCGCATTTACATGTATTGCAATCACAGGAAGCACAGGGAACACAGGAACCACAGTTACATGTATTGCGGTTGCAGGAACCACAGTGGAGACAAGAACCACAGTTACATCTATTGCCGTTACAGCAACAGCAGCTGGCACAGGAACAAGAGTTACATGGATTGCAGTCACAACAGCAGCTCGGCATTTTTAGATGAAGTGAGCACCCATTATAGCAGCAGCAGCAGCAGATCCAAGAGAGGTTAAAACAAGGCATTCGACTGCAAAAAGGGCACTCTTGTTACCTATGGAAGTTTTTACACAACAACTGAGTTGACAAATTCTTCTTCTAATAGGAAAATTAAAAAAAAAAACATTGCTGATTTGTTCTACATGTGCTTCTAAGAGACAGTTAAAACAAGTGGTTCTGCTCGAGTTACCCTTTGCTGAATGAAAAAAGAGCTGGGCATAAGTTTGCAAACAGCATAAATAACCAGAGTAAAGTGTCAAGGTGATGATAAGAATAGGTTCATCATGCTCACCTTTGTTCAGCACAAGGACATTGTTATTCATCACAACTAACTGAATTTTCATAGCAAGATTAATTTATTCTTCTTGATACTGTTAAGAGCATTGCATGCAGAAAAGGTTATTAATTCTTGGATTGTCTATGCAAGAAACGAAAAAAGTTTTTCCATCTAGTAAATTTCCATATTTCCTGCTATAGTAAAATAATACTGCACAAAGCAGAATTGGATACAACAGTCTGGTATTGGTGCCTCCCAATCTCTAACTACTTTCAAGATGAAAGGGAACCTAAGGAAAATCCCATAGTTGTCTGTCAACCTTCGATTTTAGAATCTAGAAAGTAAGGAATCACCACAGCAGAATGAGTCGTTAGATTCTATGGATCCAA
Organism: Carya cathayensis; assembly: GCA_011037825.1. Taxonomy (NCBI): domain Eukaryota; kingdom Viridiplantae; phylum Streptophyta; class Magnoliopsida; order Fagales; family Juglandaceae; genus Carya; species Carya cathayensis. The sequence continues at coordinate 272,562 of QGSO01000321.1, forward strand.
AATGCAGAAGAAAATTTCCCTTATAGCAGGTACAGATAATACAGCATATTTTTTCCTAACTACTCAACCGGCCAGAGAGTAAATGCAAAATAAATAAAATTAATGGGTTATAATTTCAAGATCATATGAAATTCAAGCAATTGAGTGTGGTAGCAATATTCCCACCACTCTGAAGAATATAATTGAAGATCACAGTCACATCTACAGATGCAAGAAACTAGGAATGTCCATCATCATGTGGTAGTAATGGTGAATCCTATTGCTTCTTGTGCTCATCATTCTCCAATATGTGATAACTTTAAAGAGTGTGTATGGTGAAACTTATTGCACAGATGGACAAGTTCAAATGTTAGGGCATAATACAAAATGATCATAGTACCACAGCCATTTCCAGAAGCGACAGCGCCGACGATTCTTCCGATTTCTGCTTAGAAGAAAAAACATAAGGATCATTAACCCCTGAAAGTTTATGGAAGACTTGATCACAGAATTCTTACGTAGCTATAAAAGGATCTGAGTTTGCCACCACATAATCAGCAACCCTGCAATATGATCATGTTCCCCAAATACTTAGAATATAGAAAAGCAAAAAGAAATATTTTTTTTAAAAAACAATTGCAAGAACGAACTCCATATAAACCATTTTATAAACTAGACGCTGAACAAGAAATTGCAAAATTGAACATACTCTTTGCAGCATCTAGAAGCAGGTTGAAGGCTTTGAACGGATTTTAATTCCTCCTGCTCACAGAAAAGTTGTGACATAACATCTTCACCCACTTGTATGTATTAGAAGTATATGAAAAGCTACTCATTGGATTCATTATGCATAAAATTGTCTTTGTGAAACTTTATTATAGGACTAGCAAATTAGAGGCAATTCCTATTATCAACGACTACCTTCCATCAGTCACGGTATTCTGTTAGGATCAATCTTAACCTTAAAAACATCTCGTCGAGCTGGAACTGAGTTATGCTAATAGATCAAGCTTTTCAGAAGAAACCTTAGGTAAAGCCAGAGAAAATCGTGTACAATCACTTGCATATCTCTATTTGCCATTTCTATTATAACATAGTTAAATCACTTGCAGAATGGATATATAGACTTCGGGCTCGAGGATGCTTAGGCAATGACCAACAACAGACACTAAAAATGACCAACTTCAGCTTTCACCACTTCAATTTGCGAAAAGGTATGTATTTGAATGCCATGACAAGATCATATTTGTACGAATAAATAAGGGCAAAAGCGATCAAATTTTTTATTTTCCATCTTTAAGAAAGCACTCCCAATATGTGCTTTAGGTTCAACACATTCCCCCTTGGTTGTCTGTATTTTCCAACCTTGACATTCAAGGTCCACAACTATATATGAATGTTTTCAATCTCTTCGAATTGATCCCATAAAAAACTCACGTCCCTAATCAGATTCACTAATCAAAACTCTTTACCCTGTACTCGTCTCATCATGCATTTCCGTTGCTTGTTTTCACTTCCCAAAAACACTACCGGTGAGTGCTAAAAATCTCGGAATTTATTCTCCCCCTCCCTTTCCAAATTTCTTCCCTTGCAGATTGAGACTTTTAAACTGCCTCTTCAAATCCCAACATACGATAACATTTCCCAGTTCTCCCTTGGTGCCATTAAATTTAAGCACATCTAAAACGAATTAGCAACACAATTAACAAATAAACCACAAACTTTAGGGGGAAAACAACTCCGTTTACTGCTAAACAATCACAACCAAAGAAAACACAATAGAACTATACCTCAAGAAAACCAATCTCTCTTTCAAGCATCTGAACCTTCGCCATTTCACGGCGCTTCCCATATAAATCAGGATACTGCGGAGGCGACTTTGGACGTGGTGGCGGCAGCGGCGGCGCAGAGGAAGAATAGCCCGACGGAGCAGCCATTTGCTCTCGAACTTTTCCGATTTTCTCGATCCTCTAAATCACACGAATTTAAACGAAAGAGTGAAGAAATAGACTCTGCAGCAAGAACTGCCAGTGGTACTGAAGTAGTAATAAGCAGTAAATGCTCGACTGCTTGTAGTAGAAACAGGAAGAAGTAGCAGTAATAGGAAGTAACAAACAAGACATGACAACAAATTATGCTAAGTGTGAACGCTATGCCAAAAGTGAGTGGCGGAGACAGTAAATAGGATGTCTGACAATGATAATTACTACCCAGAAACACAAAAAACCGAAAGAAATAAGAAAAGGGTCCTGCAAGAACAGCAGGGTACATAAATGTTGTGTATCCCACCGTGGTTGCAGGGAGAAAATGGGGCTGTAAGGGCAAGAGAAAGAACGATAATAAGGCTAAAAAGGGAGCCATTATTGTCACAGGCTATGAGTGAAAAGAAGGGCGTGGTCTGAGAAACTCTGAGGCTCTCTCGAGGCACATCTTTTGTGCATGGCAGTAGTAGTAATAATAAGAGTTAAGACGGCTGTGAAAAAAAGCCTGCAACTGCAAGTGTCTGTACGAACCCCATTTAGGAAAGTTGAGGGATTTTGACGGAAATCTTAGGGAGATCTTCATGTTTTGCAATTCAGAGGGAGCGTTTTTTCTCTTCCTTTCAAATTTCTCCGTCTTTTTTCTTTTTTTTCTCTGACAAGCGTTGCAGAGGAGAAGCGAAAAGCACGATCGGAAAGAGAAAAAGGAGTGTGGTTGGATCAGCCCTGAATTTGAGATAAAATAATAAAAAAAAAGAGTGACAGTCACTGTAATTTCATGTCTAATATTATTACGTTATTTTAGCTCAGATAAATATATTTTTTTCTCACTTTATTTTACCATTATAATTATATTAAATTTTGGTATAAAATATAATAAATGATTTAATTTGTTTAATTTTAATTTAACTATTTTAAATTTTAAAATAATAATAATATTTTCTTTAATTTTTATTTAAAATTATCTCATCTCATTTTTTAATTCAAACGAATCCTTAATAGTGATAATAAAAATATTTTATCTCATCTTATTTCATTATTATAATTTTATCAAATTCTAATACAAAATATAATAAATAATTCAATTTTTTTAATTTCTAATTTAACTTTTCAAAATTTTAAAATAATAATAATATTAAAAAATAATATTTAAATAATATTTTATTCAACTTTTAATTTATCTCATCTAATATATAAATCTAAACGTCTAAATACAAACGAACTAATATAGCAGCAGCCAGCGGGGAGCATAGTGGCAGCATATTTAGAAAAAACTAATTAATTTTAATTTCATGGTAAATCTGGATGGCATATTAACATTAAGAATTAATATACTCAAAAGCTATTATTTTGGTGCATCCATTGTACACATGATGTGACTTAGTAAAATGACTAATTTGTCCCTGCATGTTGGGTGTTTTTAAAAAAAAAAAAAATAGAAGTCACATCACGTGTGCAATGGATGCACCGAAACAATGGCTTCCATATAGCACTACTCTAACATTAGTCCTCTCTCTTTCGAAAAAAAAAAAAAAAACCATTTGTGCTTTCTTTTTAAAAAAAATAAAAGTTATTTGATTCCTCAAACTTATCAGTTAAACTTATCATTAGAATATTTTATTTTTATTTTTTAATAATTAAAGAAGTGATTATTATTAAAATAATATATATTTTTATTTTATTTTAATAATAATAACTATTAAAAAAATAAATAAATAAATAAATATATATATATATATATAGTTAAAAAGAAATTACAGTACCCCAACAATAAATGCTGGAGCACTCCCCTTTTCTAAATAACATAACTCGATTTACATTTCCGCCAGCTTTGAGTTTTTAACCTATTTTGGCAAAAAAGTATTATATAATAAAAAAAATTCAGTACTTTGAAAAACTCGAGATATTTTTTTTTAAACCTTCGAAAATCGATATACTAATTTAAAATTGACATTATATACTGAATTGTAAATAATATTATTTAAGTAAAAATAAAAGAGAGTGCTAATATAAAATTAAGAAGCATTTTAGCCACAAATTTTTTTTATAAAAATAAATACATAAATTAACGTGATTTATTTTTATTAAAAAATAGATTTAACGTATTATGTAAAACTATGCCTATCTATAAATTTATTTTGATAAAATCTTTTTATAATTATAGCATTTCTAATTAATTATATATGAATCATCTTCACAACTTCAAAGGTTTTGCAGCTGAAATCTGAGCCCCAAATTTTTTTTTTTCTTTTTTATTCAAAATACAAAAGTCTTTTAATATATGGAGAAAGTAAGCAATGAGATTATAGCCTTAAGATGAGTGTGGTGATGCTGGTAAATTGGTTAAAATCCGGCCCACCATCCATGTATACTGTCCACGTGGGTTAAGATGTAGAGTAGTGTCACAGGCACAGCTGGTGAAGGTACCGTTAGGTTAAAAAAAAATTTTATTTTTTGTTTTTTTTTTTAAATTATTTTTTAATACTTTTAAATATTTTTAAAAAATATAAAAAATTTATAATAATATTAAACAATTTTTTCTTAATCATTGAGAAAAAGAAAAAAAAAATTTTGGCCAGCGTGGCCTTAGACTCTTCCTAAGATGTATAAGGGTGAAAGTTGTCTTGGTACTCCAATCAATTAAAGCTAGCATTGGGTTATTTATCTATATCTTTAAATTTAAATAATTTATCTTTAAAATTATCCACATTGACTTATGCATTTCTAAAAATATAAATATGCATTGTTAGAGCACTAACAGTGGTTTCTCCATATTCATATTTAAAATTACATTTTTTAAAGATTGATTTTGCATATTAATAATAATAAAAACTCTTACATTGAATTATGTATCTTTGAACTAAATAATAAAATATTTTTATTTTTTATTTTTTATTATTTTCTTAAAATTATTATTATTTTTATATATTTTACAATTAGCACCATGTGTGCAAAAATACCAATTTCATATATCTAAATATTACTAATTTCATTTTTCAAAATGATCAATTTTATCAATAAATATTAATATGTAATAAAAAACACTTTGTATCATCAACTTAATACAAATTTCTTATATCAAAATCATCTTAATACAAATTCCACAAAGTTGATTTTAATGGGTAAGACTTGAGAGAGAAAAAACATTAAAAATAATGTTTGGAGAGTGAAAAGTGATTCTTTAAACTATTCATAGCTATGCAAAAAGTTAGATATGCATAAACCAACGTAGATGAATTTAAGACATATTATTTAAATATGAAGATGAAGATGAAGATGAAGATAAAGATAAATAAGTCAATGCTAGTGCTCTTATAAACAGTAGTTATTCATCTTTGAAGACCAACTTTTCACTCTTCAAATATTAAAAATAATGTTTTTTCTCTCTCTATCCGAACAGCTCTTTTCCTTCTCTCTTCACGCTCATTGCTCTCTCTGCTCTCTGCTCTCTTGTTGCACTCTCTGCTCTCTCGTTGCTCACGGCACGGCCCTATCTCCTTGCTCTCCCAGCTCTCTCTCATTGCTCACGGCACGGCTCTATCTCCTTGCTTTCACAGCTCTCTCTCGTTGCTCTCTTTGCTCTTCACGACTCTCTCTTGTTGCTCACAGCTCTCTTTTGTTGCTCTATGTACTCTTCACGGCTCTCTCTGCTCTCTTCGCCTTCATCAACGACAGTCTCTTCATGAACAACATTGTTTGAAAACCCTAGAAAATGTGATTTCGTGCAAGCCACTTGTTTTAATGTCACAAAATTTTCTTTTTGCATGATTTCCCCTGATTTCATGCTACCCTAGAACTTTTTAGGGGTTTTTTTTTATGTGATTTCTCCTGATATTCAGCATGTTTCTCTCAGTTTTTTTGATTTCCCCTGATCTTGTACATACCTTTAGACTAGATTGGAGGATGTGGGTTGGGGAATTTGATACTGAAGAAGGGGAATTTTTGGGAATATTGGCATGCACTAACTCAGAATGCACGAAATCACTAACTCAGAATTTGATATTGGCATGCATTAATCTGAGTTGTACATGCACTAACTCAAATTGCCGATATATTGGCAATCATATAATGTGATAAGCACAATATTTTAAAATGATCACAATCTTTTGCACTGAGAGTAGTTGCAATTCATATTTGCAAACTTACCATAGCTGTGGCATTAGAAATGTAGTTACTCGAGTCTGCTGGAAAGATGGCCCTACATATATATGGTTCTACTTCTGCATACTAAAGTTAGTCTCTTTTATCGACAATCTGAGTTAATCTCTTGTAGAGAAGGTTATGTTGGCCCTATATGCCCTATATATATATGGTGGTTGCTGCTGCATGCTTTTCAGAAATATTTACTCAGTAAAATTAATTAACCACATTCTAAAATTTTTTTATTGCATTGTCTTAGGCATAGTTTTGATTTGAATGTCATATTCTTAAATAACCACAATAGCTTATAAAAACAAAACACAACAGGTATGTAACCATGTTTTTGTATGCCTTGAGACTATATGCACAACATGTTTATGTATGCCTTTAGCCATACATTTTGTTTATGTATGCACAACATGTTTATGTAGTCTCCAAAGATATTCAACATGCAGTTGCCATATAATCTCTTATGTGCACTACATACATTGTTTCCCATGTGCTATTTAAGTAACACTTTATCCTTCAATATTTTGTTGAAAGATGAACTGTTTAATTAATAATAATCCATTCTTCACCACACTATTGGAAAGTGGTGAAGGTGATATTAACAATCCTCCTATGGGTAGTGCAAGTGTTGATGTCCAAGTGACACAACCCCAACGGGAAAAAAGGAAACAAAAATTCCAGTGAGGTGTATCATTTACTGCAAAGGAAAACACTTTTCTCATTTCAACTTGACTTAACATTAGTATGAACTCCATGGAACCATGGAAATTGTTTGAAGCTATTGTGGAGCTGGTGGTTGTTGCTGTGGAGCATAATGGTGCTACCGTGAAGCTACTGTGGAGCTGCCAAGTCCAACTTTGTGGATTAAACAAAACTTTATGTAGCTCAAGTTGTATTAAAATCAACTTTGTACATTTTCTATTAAGTTGATTTTCGTACATGAGATTTATTTAAATCTGTATGGAATTTCTTTTGGTTGGAAGTTAAATTTGTATGGAAGTTGAATTTGTATGGCGTAGAATTTATTAAGTTGTGAATTTGTATGAAATTAGAAATCACATTGTATGTGTGGATTTTTCTGTGAGTGTTGCTGAATATATATATCGTCTATTAAATTTATTAGACTTGGATGTTGAATTTGACTTTAATTTATTGAACCATCAAGATTTATAGGAAAAAAATTAATTAATATTTTATTATTATTTGGTTAAAAAAAGCATAATTCAATACAGAAATTTTTCTTCATATGCAAAATCAATATTCAAAAGATGTGATTTTGCATATGAAGATGATTAAACCATTGCCAATGCTCTAAATAACTTCTCACATTGCTACAAAATAACTTCCCCACAAAGTGAGAATTTTTACATGGAGAGCTTGAAAAGAGATTCTTCTCACAAAGTCTAACCCTCTCAAAAAAATGGTAATGGTGGATGGCTCTTGTTGTTTCTATAATCAAATGATGGAAGATTTAGCCCATTCTCTATTTTTTATCAAGCTACACATCAAATTTGGGTGAACAAATTTGTTGCTTTACAGAAAGTGGAATCTTTCAAATCTTTTATGCTTACTAATATGGAGATTAATTCTACAAAATCTGCTAAAAGTTTAACAAATTTCATTCTCATGGCATGGGAGTTCTAGTATAGAAGGAATAAGATGATTCATAAAAGTCTTAATCTACCCCCTCAACAAGTTTTGAGCTATGCACTTTCCTTGAAGTGTATTATGCTTACAGGTCTTTAACAGCAAGCTATTGTCAAGAATCTGAACTATAGGTGGAGTCCACCTCCACCAAACTGATTTAAGCTAAATGTAGATAAGGCACTCTTCTTTGACTGCAATAAAATTGGAATTGGAGCTATACTTCATAACGTTTATGGTTATGTGATCATGGCTCTTAGCAAAGTGGAAGAGGAATTCTTAGAACCAGAAAATGTGGAGGCTGCTATGACAGTTTTGAGAGGTCTACAAGTCTTCAGATTGATATTTATAATCTACTTATTAAAAGTAATCGCTTTCATTTAGTGGAGGGGATAAATAGGTCGAACCTTATTCAACTATAAGAACTGTGATTGCTGCAATTAGAAGACTTATGCTCTGGTTCATGCAATGTAAGATCCAACATGGTTTCTGTATGGTTAATGCATTAGCTTACCATCTAGCAAGGCATGCTTGGTCCTTATATGCACTTGTGGTGGCATGAAGTTCCTTATTTTATTGATAATGTTATTTACATTGATGCTCTTTCTTGTAAGCACTTTTAAGGCCTTTTGTTCCTATTTGCAATGAAGTTATTTTCCTATCAAAAAAAGCAATGAAGTTATTTTCCTATATAAAAAAAAATGATGGGATGTCCAAAAGATTAGATCTCTATTCAATCCATATATTTTAAAGATTATACTTAGTCTAGATTTTGTGGAGGGGTCGTGAGATAAGAGAAATGGAAGAAAGAAAATGATTGACGTTTCAGTGTAAAAAAATGCTTACAAGTTGTTGACAGAAAGAGAGATAGGATCAGATGTTGGAAGTTCTCATAATCATCAATTGCTACATCTATGCTATGGAAGCTCAGAATCCCTCATAAGGTGAAGATTTTTGCTAGGAGGACATGTAAGAACTGTTTACCCACTAAGTTCTTACCCACTAAGAGAATTTACTATAGAAACATGTCAATGTTGATCCTGTATGCAGTCTGTGTAGAAAAGATCCAGAATGTATCTCACATACCTTATTATACTGTCCTTATGTTCAAACCACTTGGAGACAGTTTTTACTTGTTACTCTTGATAATGAGGTTCAAAGAAGCTTTTTAGAAACTACTTTGGATATTCATGAAAAAGGCTCAATCGATGATGTGAGATTGTTCTTTTACTGGCGTGGGGCATTTGGTTTAAGAGAAACAAGATGGTGCATGATAAGATTATTTTAAGTCCTAAGCTGATAGTCGCTCATCTCTTGTCTATGCAGAAATATTCTTAGGAGCAGTTGACTACTCCACAATCCAAATTGAAATCACATTGTAGTTCGCAACCCCCTCCTTCTAGCCTCCTTCTAGTTTTTTCAAAGTAAATGTTGATAGAATTACATTTTTAAATCAACAAAGGGCAAGGGTTGGAGCAATTCTAAGAGACTAGAAGGGTAAGGTTCTGCTAATTGTTGTCAATAAAAAAGAACATGCAAGATGTTGCAAATCCTGAGGCAGTGGACCTTCTTGCAATGCTCAGAGGACTACAATTCTACTTGCAACATGGCACTACTCAACTTATTTTGGGGAGTGATTGCTTGATGATGATCAAGGCTATTTAAGATGAAATAGCAGCATCCTTCTCCATTTTATTTCATCTATTACAGGAAATTAAGAGTTTAATTAAAAGGTTTAATTCTTGTATTGTGCAACATGTCCATAAATTAGATAATGAGGCTGCTCATGGGTTGGATCGTTATACTTGGCATGTAAATGATGTAGTCATGTGAGAGAATGTTAATCGTATGCCTATCTTTCAAATTGTTTGGGGGGATAAGAATTCATTGTAATTCTCAATTTTATAATGAACTTTCCAAATATATATATATATATATATAACTATTTCAATTAATTGACTTTCTATGAGTTCATTTTCAGCTCCACTAACAAACCGTTCATTTGTTTTCTAGGAAAGTCGGGTTGTAATAAGGTATTCTAATATATTTTTACACATTTTCAGATATTTATTTTCTAAGCATCACTCAAATACAATACCTTTTTAATTTTTAATTTTTAATCTTGTAATCTAATCATTATCTAAACATAAAACTCAATACAACTTTATCAAACTTTCAAATAAATTAAGAAAACAATACAACTTTTTTAAATTTCAAAACAAAAATTATATTCAATTTTTTTGAACTTATAATATTTTTATTCAATTTTTTCTTCTAATTTTCAAAACTATTATTCACTACCATTTACAAATTATTTCACTACTATTCACAAACTATTTCATTACAATTCATTATATTCTAAATGTCCAATTGAACCCTTAATAAATTACCCGTAATGACTTTTAAAAAGAGAAGTTTTACGTGCATTAGTTTTCAAGTGAACATAAAAATAAAAGTCTCTTATTTCCTCTCTCTATAATTTTTTTAAAACAATCATCCTAAACTCTTGATTTTGAAGTATATAATTATTTAAGCGACTCTAGTAGCCTCCTAAGTGATATAGATATACAATCTCAATAATTAGACGTGAGAAGTAAGACAAACAAGGATCAACTTATGAGAATGCAGTTAGATAACTTAGTTAAACTCATTTAACCGATGGTCATACAAGCTCTATAAATTACCAAATTGGTTGGTCATTTTTTAAGAGGATTATAAACTTTCGGTTAGGCTTCCAAATTTACATTGTCATTATCCATATATAGACTCCATATGAGAGCTAAACTCCAAATACGTACTTTAGCAATAAATAGATTATATAAAAACAATCTTATAAACTAACTTGACTTGATGTCATTCGTCAAATTATAAAGTTACTTTTGTTGTAAAGTAAATCTAACAAATAAGATGAAATCATGTTAGTTTATGAGACTATTTGTGTAATTATTTTGTGGATGTAGCAGTACTCTTCCAAAATATGGGTAGGTCAACAACATCTAGATAAGGAAAACATTTTATGACTTATTTGCTAATTAATAAATTTATGTGGTTTTTGACAATCCTAAACTTGAATATACTTCCAAACATATTTGGAATTTAAGTATTGTAAAATGGATTTGAATCAAGTCGAGTTCCTTTTAGAATTGCAATTGGAGTATTTTCATTAGGAGTATCAGATAATCATAATAATCAACAACTCTATATATATGACCATTAATTGCTTTTATATAGACTTACATTAATGGAAGAATTTAAGTTAAAATAAACTTTTAAAATTAATCCTAATCAACTCTAAAGACCAACATGTAATTATAAAACTCTCGATAAAGTCTAATCTCTTTAAAATCAAACTTCTAACAACAATGATCTTATCCATAAAGTCTTAATTATATCAAATACTCAATGCAACTCAACTTTACTTAAACGTCTAAAAATAATGGGATTTAAGCAAATTTTAGAACTTTTGTTTGACTGATGAAGGTCTAGCAACCGTCTTCTGAGCTTTGTCACAATTATGGCTTGTTTTCCTTCTCAATCAATCAAATGTCCAAAATGAATCCAATGAAGTCTTGTTTATTTATTCGCTTTGTTGAATGTCAAGTGCAATTGAAGCGAACTCTCCAGCTGAGTTTAGTGTTGTGCAATTTTCTTTCATTCTAAAGCCAAAGCCATTCTACTAAACTCTTTTGTGCCTTTGGTATACAGTCATGTAAAAGAATTTGAGAAAACTCTATCTCACGGTGGAACATAAAGAGCATCTTGTATTTATAGGAAAATATTACATGTCTACTTACAGAAAAGGAAGGAACTATATAATAATAAAAACATATCAGTACATGCCAATAATGAAAAGTTTACAAGCTAAAAATAAGGGATGCAATAGATCTTTAGGAAGTTAGATGGGTGATTGCTTGCGTGTGCTGGCATCTGGGGGGAATGGTTATTACTCTCTCTCAAACTTGGCTTGGGAGATGGACAAAGGCCAAGTTGGAACCGTAAATCACGAAAGATAGATTTGGCAAGTGATTTTGTAAATATATCAGCAAGCTGACTAGATGCTGATACATAGCGAGTCTCAAGAGTGCGAAGTGCAACTTTTTCATGAACAAAATGATAGTCGAGCTTAATATGTTTAGTCTAGGCGTGAAATATGAGATTAATAGAGATATGTAAAGCGCTAATGTTATCACAATGAAGGATTGTGAGTTGTGGAAGGAAGAAGCCAAGATCACGGTGGATGAAGTAAAGCCAAGTGAGGTCAACAGTTGTAAAGGCTATAGAGCGATATTCGGTTTCAACACTAGAACGAGCAACAATGGCCTGATTCTTAGCACTCTAGGAGATACTGCCAAGGAAGGTGCAAAACCCAGTAGTGGACCAACGGTGGAAGGGTAACCAACCTAATCAGCGTCCAAGAAGGCCTATAGATCAAGTGAGCTAATCTTGAGTAGATGGATGCCAAGGTGGGTAGTGTCGTGAACGTATCAAAGAATTCATTTCACAAGCTAGCAATGAGCCATGGATGGTGCATGCAAAAATTGACATGCGAAGTTGATGCTATAGGAGATATCCGGTCGATTAAAGGTCAAATATTGGAATTCGCCTACAAGACTTCGGTAATGAGTAGGTTTCGGATACAACTTGTCAACATAAGCAATAATGTGCCATTTGGAGGGCATGGGAGTGGCACATGGTTTGCAGCAGTCCATGGAAGCTCATTGGAGCAAATCAAAAGCATAATGGTTTTGTGAAAGGAAGAGACCTTGATGAGTATGATGGACTTGGATGCCAAGGAAGTGATGCAGGGACACCCCCCCCCCCCCCCAAAAAAAAAATATCCTTGATAGAAACTTTAAAGGAGAGTTGTGAGATGAACCAATCAATACGAGATGGTGTATCTCCAGTAAGAACCATATTGTCTACATAAAGAAGGAGAATCAAGGTGCCAACAAAGGAGTGGTTGATAAAAAGACTCTGATCAACTGTGCTACAATAAAAACCAAGATGCAATAAGATCAAACCAGGCACAAGGAGCCTATTTAAGGCCATGGAGAGCATGATTAAGCTTGCAAACATGGTGAGGTTGGCTAGTATCAACAAAGCTTGGGGGTTGTTGCATGTAGATTGGTGTGTTGAGGAAAATGTGGAAGAAGGCTTTTTTACTTCAAGTTGATGAATTTGCCAGCCTTTGACGACGGCAACAGTAAGTACAAGGTATATGCTGACTGGTTTAATTACGAGAGAGAATGTTTTAGAAAAATCAAGCCTATCTAGTTGGTGGAAACCTTTAGCTACGAGGTGAGCCTTGAGACACTTGGAAGAACCATCTGGTTTGAGTTTAACTTTGTAAAATCATTTGCAACCGACAATGTTTATTTCTGGTTGAGCAAGGATAAGTGTCCATGTCTTGTTTTGATCAAGCACATTAAGCTCTTCATTCATGGCTACAAGCCAGCCGAAATGTCGTTGAGTTAAGGTTATATTCCATGGCAAATGTGGAAGTGAAGAGGAGGTGCAAGCAACATGAAGATTTTGGTACTTAGGATTTGGCATTTGATGTTGAGGCAAGTCAATGTGAGCAATAAGTTGATTGAGTGCAGTGCTTGGGAGCAGGAGGTGTTGTAAGAGAGCTGGTGTGACGCCCCCAAATTCCGCTTGGGATTGAACGGACATTTGAAGCGTCGAGACATGCAACACAAGGTTACCTGCCCCCGTTCATGACATATAAGATGCAATGTTCCTAACATGCATCTAGCATTATGCAATATTCGCAGCGGATATTTTTTTTTTTTCTTTAGCAATACTATGCACCAAACTAAAAATATCCCAAATACTTGAAACATATTTCATACATAAAAACATACTAAAAAGCCGTGATCACTACACTAGTCCAAAATGGTTGTGATCAAAAGAATACTTGAGATACAACTCCAAAAGTACAAGCATTAACCTAAGTTAAATACTATACCATCATCAACATCGCACCGTAGCCTAGATGACCGTATTCAGATGGTCAGATTCCAATTCTTCTTTGGGTCCTGTAACAAGATCTACCATTCGGGGGGAATGGTAGTTGGGACTACCACAGTGAGATTTGATTACAAATCTCAGTAAGTTAACATAAAACTCACACACAGGTTAAAGATGCATGCATGGCAGTAAAAGCATAAATGCATAAGTAAAGTCGTACATAAGCATAGCATAACTTGACATATAACATGACATAACCAGAACTTAAACGTGAACTGAACTTGACTTAACATGACATGAACTTGAGTTTAAAACATAACATGGACTTGAAATGTAGCATGAACGTAAACATGCATAACATAAATATGAACTTGAAAATAACATAAACTTGAACATATCATGACATAAACGTGAACTTGAGACATACTGTAAACGTGAACTTAACATGATGTGAACATGAACTTGGAACATAACTTGATCATGAACATAACATGTACGTGTACATAACAAAACATGAACTTGATCTGAAACTTGACTTATCATGCACTTGATCTGAAACTTGACTTAATACGTACTCCACAGTTGTTGTGGCCCCACGTATTCTACGTGTCACAATTGCTGTGTCTCACGTAGTGTATGCTCCACAGTTGTTGTGGCCCCATACTTCATGCTCCACAGTTGTTGTGGCCCCATGAATACACGTAACATAAAATATAATACGTACTCCACAGTTGTTGTGGCCCCACGTATACACGTAACATAAAATATAATACGTACTCCACAGTTGTTGTGGCCCCACGTATACACGTAACATAAAATATAATACGTACTCCACAGTTGTTGTGGCCCCACGTATACACGTAACATAAAATATAATACGTACTCCACAGTTGTTGTGGCCCCACGTATACACGTAACATAAAATATAATACGTACTCCACAGTTGTTGTGGCCCCACGTATACACGTAACATAAAATATAATACGTACTCCACAGTTGTTGTGGCCCCACGTATACACGTAACATAAAATATAATACGTACTCCACAGTTGTTGTGGCCCCACGTATACACGTAACATAAAATATAATACGTACTCCACAGTTGTTGTGGCCCCACGTATACACGTAACATAAAATATAATACGTACTCCACAGTTGTTGTGGCCCCACGTATACACGTAACATAAAAAATAATACGTACTCCACAGTTGTTGTGGCCCCACGTATACACGTAACATAAAAATATAATACGTACTCCACAGTTGTTGTGGCCCCACGTATATACGTAACATTAAATATAATACGTACTCCACAGTTGTTGTGGCCCCACGTATTCACGTAACATAAAATATAATACGTACTCCACAGTTGTTGTGGCCCCACGTATTATACGTAACATAACATGTCTTATCTTTCTTAATGCATGAGATATTAATTAATATCATATACTTTTCTAACATGGCGTATACTTGTAAATGGCACAATATGATTTAATCATAACATTTCATGGCATACTTAACATGGCATACTTATAACATACATCATTGTATGACAGAAAAGATTATGTAACAGATAATTATTCATGAGAGATTAAATCATACGTAGCAGATAAACATGTAATGACATAGCATGACATGGCATATACGATAACATACATACATAAATTGTAGTTCTCTTACCCATCACACATACACAATAAACTGATAGTAAGTTAGAGGCTAACTTACCTCGATCGTCGCGTTCTATGAGAATAGAGCGCGAGACACGAGGAACTGCACAACAGCTGGAAGAGGAACACTCAAGTCCTTAAGATTTTCACTTCTGAACTCAATTGCCATATTGTAAGCACTTGCAACACCACGGCCAACTTGAGGTTTCACTATACTCGGAAGAGATAAATTGACTTCAGAAAGCCTTTGCACTAAAACAAGTTCATTAAAATTATCAATAACAACCAAACAAACAACTCATTTCTCAATCCATATACTCTTAGCCATAGTCAACCACAAGATGACACCAGTCATCCCGGACTATAATCCATATCATCACTGCTTCGGGACACTGTCATACAGTTTCCCAACATTACACCATACGCTCCACACTTCTCTGCTACGCCATCCAACCCTTCGTGACACGCCATCCGGTGTATCACGACTTAGTACAGAGTACACTCACGTGAACTCTCTTCCATTCACACTACAAAACCCATCACTGCGATACACGTCTCACGGTGCATCGCTACGCGACACGGAGTACGCGCTACGCGTACTTCCTTCGCTACAACACTCATCAACACGATGCACATCACACGATGCATCGCCATACCACACGGAGTACACTACATGCGTACTCCCTTCCTTCTACGACCCACATCACTACAGCGCACGTCGCGCGGCGCGTCGCTGCATTACACAGAATACGCTACACGCGTATTCTCTTCACACAACCCGCCGTATCACATCTACGGCATCCATCTCACGCCTATACTTCACAGCACAGTCCACAAAACTACAAAATCAAGCCTAACACTTCACAACCACACTTCGTTTCACAACTACGCAGCGAACTCCACAAACACTAACTACACAGTCTACAGCCAACCAAATCAACTATGTTAAACATAAATAACTAAAGATAGAGGGTTATACCATCGACGGGATAACCCGTGCGTCGCTCGCTGCTCGTCACGAACATGCGTCGGAGGAGCATACGTGGCGGTACGGTGTCTGTCCACCACATAAAGTGGTAGTTTGGGCTTGAGAAAGGCTAGGCGTGGTCTTGGAAGACTCACGGTCGCCTTGTGATGGTCAAAGGTGGCGGAGCACGGCGGCATCACGCCGTGAACAGTAACTCCGAACGGTGAGCGGAGGAGACGCGAGGTAGCGAAAAGCCATAGAACTTCATGGAAAGCTAGGGAAAGGTAGAGGAACATGTGGTGGAGCTGTGGTGGCGAGGTGGTGGTCGGACGGTGGCTAACGGCGGCAGATCGGCCGTTTGAAACCATTTTTGGCCTTGGAGAGTGCGGGAGAGTGTGAGCTCTACGAAGCTCCGTTGGCCATGAAATTTCTTGGAGAGGTTCATGAGGATGAGAGGAACAAGATGGTGGTGGTGAAACACCACGGGTGGCCGTGTACGGCGGCGCACGGTGGTGCAACCGAACGGGTGTTTTGAGAAACCCATATGAGAAAAAGTGAGAGTTTGGGAAAAAGAAAGACATGGGGAGGAAGCCCTTGATGTGGTGAATCCAATGGTGGTGCTTGGTGGCTGATTTGGCCGTGTATGGTGGTCCAAAATGGTGAAAAGCCTTAAAAACCCATTTGTTTGGAGGCGAGAGTGGCGGCTAACCGTGGCTCGGATGGAGGTGAAACTTGGAGGGGATGTTCACCGGTGAGAGGGGAAGAAATCTGGGTGGGTGGTGTAGTCCACGCCGCCGGCGAGCGGCGGTTCTGGGCGGAGAAAGAAATCGGCAACAGGGGAGAAAACAGGGCAGGGGCAGCAACTTCCGGGGGCTCTCGGCGACTAACGGCTGGTCCGATGGCTCTGAAAATTGGTGTGTATGAACTATGGTGAAAGGGGAAGAGAATGGCGGGGGTGGTGTACGACACCTCCACCGGACGGCGGAGAAACGGGCGGTCAAAGGGGCGGCGACGGTAATGAGACAAGAAGGAAGAGCACGGGAAGAGAGAGAGAATTGGTGGCCGGCGTTGCACACCTCCGGTGCAGATGTGTTCGCCGGTGAGGGAGGGACATGCCGGAGGTGGAGGTGAGGCACGGCGGCCGGAGGTGGCGCCGGTAGGAAGCTAGAACCGATCAGCTATGGTGGAAGGGTGTAAGTCGACCATGGAGAGAAGGAGAGGAAAGAGAAGAAAAAAAAAGAAAAAAGGAAAAATGAAGGAAAAAGGGTAGGAGCCTAGGTAATAAACTTCAATCCTACGTTTTGGGATCCTCAAATAATTCAACGGTGAATTAAAACACTGATTAAAAACGCGTAAATGTTTTATTTTAAATAAAACACTTTAAATAAAACACCACGATGAATTAAGGTAGAATATTATTTTATAAACTAAAATTTATAAAATAATATTTCCTCATCATTATATAAAATGATAAAGTACCGTTAATTAATCGAAGATGATAAAACCAATTAATTTAAATAAGAGTTTTCAACGTAAAATTAAACATCTTAATATCTTAAAACAACTAAAATATTTAATCTAAGTAATTATCCACAATTATAATATTTTCAGAGCTCATTAAATTATTATAATTGTGCTACTTTAAAAATAAGCTTATCTAATACTTTTAAATTCGATGGATAAGATCCGGGAAAACGCCATCGAGGTACAACGCTTAGGATAAAACTGTTCATGATTTAACAGCTGTCGGTGAATAACAAATTACGTGATTTACGGAAAAGATAATCTATACGCGTGATTCCAGATGAGGGTAAAGACGAGAGAGATGTGATTGCTGTCGAGAAAGAATCCAAAACTGATTATTTTAGCAGGCTGTTACAGCTGGGTTGGTTGGAGACATTATAAGGTACCAAAGTAGAAACTGTGTTATTGATCACTAATGGAAAGGGCTCAGGAGGAGCATGAGCAGAGGCAAGCAAGCTTTGGAGTGATTCAAAAGCAAATGAGGAGGAAGGATCACCATCAATGAAAGAGCTAAAATCACTCATAACAGTTTCATAACCATATAATTTTCCTGGAGAGGAGTATGGTAGAACCGATTCATCAAAGATAACATGCCGCAAGATATACAAACGGCCAGTAGTAGGATAAAAACATGTGTACCCCTTATGTTTAGGATATCTGTGTTGCTGGTTACATGGTCCATTGCTATAATATCAAGAAACCAATTAGTGTCTTAAGTGTTGGCAATGTTCATGGCTGCTAGTGCCTGGGGAATGGTGTCCGCTTGGTAGGAGTGGTTGAAGCGATTGAAGAATTTGAGGGCAGTGTAGTTCCTTTTGTTGCAAATTTGATAGATCAAAGAGTTGTTGGGGAAGCACCAGCAAATCCTCAGTTAGACATCTTGTTAAAAGAGGAGTTGTCTTGATGAAAAACACGTCCTTTGGAGTTAAAGGACTAATTTCCACTTCTCTTGTTCTTGTGATTTTTCTAAGTGTAGAAGGCCATTTGAGGAGCAGCACCAAGTTTGTGGCGCTTTGACTAGAGCTCTCCTACAAAGTAACTATTTTCGAGTAAGGGGGAATGGAAGGCCGCATCATTGTGGTTGTAAAGACTTGGTAGTCTTTGTTCAAACCATTGAGAAGGCAGCATGATTTTTAAGAAAACTGTCTTATGATAGAACAAAGAGAGCATCTTGTAGTTATAGGAGTGTATTACACGTTTATTTACAGAAAATGAAGGAACTACATAAGAATATATAAAAATAGAGATGTACATGTCAAGAGTAAAAGAAACAAAGTTGTACATGCCAAGAATAAAAAGATTACAAGCTAAAATTAAGGGATGCAGCAGATCTTCACGAAGTTAGATGGGGGCGTGCTGTCATCTTGAGAAGAATGGTAATTATCATGCACCCTGCATCACTCAAGTAACTGAGCTCTCCCATGGCCCCTTAAGCTCAGTCAATGTCTCACCTCAAATCGAACGTCCTTATTTTTAACATCTCTTCTATTGCAATTAAAGCTAGACGACCTTTATTCTTTAAATGGTTTCGCCCTCTGGCCTATTGTTAGTATCTAGCTTAATATAAATAGACATGATTAACGTTTCAATAGGGAACCGAGGTTAGATGGATGTGGGGGCGTTCTTAAATCTTCCTCAAGCTCCTTCAATATTGGTTTCTATTGCCACTTAGGAGTTGGCACTGATATTCTTGCCGAATTATTAGCTTTAAAAATTGATTTATTTTTGTGCTATCAATGAAGTGGGCAAGAACTAATGCACAGCCCCAGCTTGGATAATATCTTGGCATTTGGAATTACAGTTTACAAAGACTAGCTTGGTTTACCTACATTCATGACTATCGAAAAGGTAACATGTTTGGCCAACACCGTACCCTTGCAACCTTTGGATCGAGTACCAGGTAATACAACTCGTTTCCTGTCATGCATTCTCACAGCTACCAAACACACACGGGTCGTTTTCAATGGATAATGCAAGTACTATTCCATTCTTCAGGCACCAGTTTTTAAGGTGATGAAGGTTTTAATTTAGAGTAAGACTATATATAGTTGTGGATTATGAAAATATTGTACAATCGTTTTGAAACAATATGAGGTTTACGATTAAAAAATTAATTTTTTTTTAACATATGAGTCCCTTATTAATTTATTTCATATTTATAACTTATACAATAACAACTACAAATATCATTTCGCTTTCATTTATTTCATACTTATAGCAATTCTACGTTTCTTACTGCATGCATGTACGTAACACTTGATTGTAGTCAGTATAGTTTTAGGTACAAGTTTTTTAAATAGTTAATTTTTTTATTTCTTTCTAAATCGTAGCCATTTAACTTCAAAAAAAAAAAAAAAAACGTAGTTTACGGTAAAAAAAAAAAAAAAGTATTTGTGACGGAAATTATTATTTTTGGCAAGAATTAACTCATTTCAATTAAAAAAAAAATCATTTGATACCATATAATTCATCATAAATAAACATTTTTTTAAAACAATTTTATCAAAATTGAGGATTGATCAATACAATATCTCTTATTAGGATAAAAAAAAGAAAAAGAAAAAGAAAATCTTTTAAAACCCCAACACTTCATCGTTAGTGGGAAGCAAAAGCTGGAAGATTCTTAAGTTCCGAGAAATGGTTGTCATTCAATGAACTTGGATGAATCGACTGCGCAAGTTAAAGAACAAAACAAAAGCACAAAATTAGGCTGAGTTTGGAAAACAAACAACAGAGATGACACGGTTTCGTAGGGGCCTTGTCAACCCTGCCTGACGTGATACCATGCAGGATCAGATCTGCAGTGCATTAAGAACATGGAGAAAGAAGAGTTGCAGAGGCCAGCCGACCACCACATGCTCACGAGCACTCTCATTTCCGTGAGCACCCATCCCTAGGTTTTCTTTCTTTTCTTTGGATCCCCACCGACTGAGATCGACACGTCATTGTCATGTCAGTCTGTGCTCTTTTCCAACGTACTATGGCGGAAAGAGTGGTGAGGGGATCGAAGAGCAGGTTATCATTTCAAGGAGATAGATCGATCGTTAATTTTAGGTGGTGCCCCATCGCCCAGCAATAATACATTCTTGCTTCCTCTGCCAGAACCATTCTATTTGCTTCGTCTTTTTCCTCTCCCTCTCCCTCTTCCCCTTCCTCTTTCTTTCTTTCTTTTTCTTTTTCTTTTTCTTTTTCTTCCTTCAATTGATGCGTCTGCTTATATATATATAAAAAAAAAACCTCTAAACTTTTATTAATGCAGAGAAAGACTTGTCCATACCATAATTTTATAAAAGCAATTTATAAATTAATATATCTTAATATAGTATGTGATATTATAAAATATTTTATATTATAAAATAGATCTAATTTATACATTAAACTCTGTTTAGATAGTAAAAATATTTCATCTCATCATTATAACTTTATCAAATTTACACATAAAATATAATAAATAATTCAACTTTTTAAAATTTTAAAACAATAATAATATTAAAAATTAATATTTTAATAATATTTTATTCAACTTTTTACTATCATCTCAACTTACTATCCAAACAGCACTTAAATCACATCATTGTATAAATTTGTTTTTATAAAATATTTGTAAGGATCTAGAATAATGATATATACAGTTATGAAATACGTCACACAATTATTTTGAAAAAGTGTAAGATCTATTATTAAAAAATTAATTTTTTATGTAAGTCTTATATTTACTCATTTTCTTTAGAAAATTACACTACACTTGCACACCGTGATAACAAATATTATTTTTCATATATTTTATACTTTTATTTATTTATTATTGCTGGATATCTTAAAATAAAATTCTAACTAATTTTAGACGTGCATCGGCCCGTAATAGAGAATTTTTCGTAAAGGCATATACATTGGATGAAACAAAAATGATGCACAGCAAAAAATAATACACTCATTGATGACCCTAATATTGGTGTGAACGCATAATTTAGGTGAGGTTTAGATAGTAAGTTGAGATGAAAATTGAATAAAATATTGTTAAAATATTATTTTTTTAGTATTATTACTATTTTATAATTTGAAAATGTTGAATTTTTATTATATTTTGTGTGAAAATTTAAAAAAATTATAATAATTAGATGAGATGAAATTAGTAAAAAAAAAAGAAAATAGACAAACTACTCTTAACAATGTGTTTACAATTATAGATTAAAATCGTATATTTTTTAAAATTTTAGTTTGAATTTCATTTTGATTTGATGGTTAAATATTAAAAAATATTATATTATTAAGAATAGTAAATGGATGGTAATTCCGTTATAAAGGTATCACTTCTCGTTATTAAAATGCTGAAGGAAAATAATTTTGTGTAAGTGTGTGAGCCCTTTAAAAATGCAAGATCTATTTGAAAAAAAAAATCATTTTTTTTTTTTATAATAAGTTGTAATTTTTATCTAAATGACTTATTATATATAGTACTAGAGTTGCACATTCTAAGTTTATATTTAGTGTTACTCATTTTAGTAATAATATATATTCTCTAGCTTTCTATAATTTAAATTAATTAATAATATTCATTTAGCATAATATTAATATATAATGGAAGAAAACCAGTACTGTCCAAAGTACTGGTGTAATTGTAGGCTGGCTTCTTGTACGTACATGTAAAATTGCTGTAAAATGTATACCGCTTCTACACCAGGTATGAATTTGACAAAGGCTGAAAAATGCTCGATCCCTTATTAGGTTTTTTTTTTTTATTTTCTAATCAAGCATATTTCATTAAAATAAAAGATGATACAAGTTAAAGAGGATGGATTCCTCAACAAATTCTTCAAAACAACAACCACAATACAAGCGAGGTGGAAAAAAGATTGGTATTTATGCCTTATGGCTCTGTACGTATGTTTCGGGTTCAGTGCCTCTTGACAAAGTCATAAGAATATGCTTGCTTCCTTCACTTGCCTCGTCTCCTTCCTGGTGGCCTCCCCTCACAGCATGCACTAGTTTCCAATGTGGATGGCACTTTGCATTTTGGAGGGGCCGCCGGGCCACAAAAGGTTACAGAGAAAAAAAAATTATGTTTTGTGTATACGTATTGTAAAGGAAATGTAGGAGTATCTGGGGGAAATCTTTTTGGTGTTTTATAAAAATATATGCTCCTGAATTATAATTTATTGATTGGATGGAAACATACATGCATGCTTGAGTCCAAAGTTGCAAGAAGAAGACATGTTTTTCTTTTTAATTAACTGGTGCAAAGATATGATATCATTACTTTCGATGGAATTAGATGCTGAGTGTCGCCTAAGTTGAAGCCGAATATATGTATATGGCTGTATAAATCTCGGTATATATTACGAAATATTGGTCTGCAGGAATCGATCTTAGGTGTATCAAATCATGTAGGAAAATACTCTAGTCACAAAGAGATTACATAAAAGTAATCTCACAAACTGATGTGGTTTAATGTTGTTCGTCAGATTATAAAATTATGTTTTTTGTTCATTTTCACAAAACATTTCATCTTACTTAATTATTATAACTTTTTTAAATTTCTATATAAAATAAAATAAACAATTCAACTTTTTCAAATCTCAATACAAATATAATATTAAAATAATATATTATAATAATATTTTATTTAATTTTTAACTTGAATTTCAACTCATCTTATCTCATTTCTAAAAACAAATGAGTTGTAAAGCAGATTTAACATATCGAATAAAGCCACATCAATTTATAAAATTATTTTTATGTGATTATTTTTGTGTGATTCTTTTATAAACGTAGCAGTACTCAATCATATATGATCAGTGGCCCCGTGAAAATAACTATATATTCTTGTTTTGTTGGGCTTGGGTTATTCGGAGCTTTATTACCAAACAACTAAGCATTCGTGTATGGTGATATCTTAAACTTCTTTACTACTATTCATTACAGACAGTTTATTATTATTCATAAATAGTAATTAATAAACTATTAATTATTATTTCATTGCTATTTATAAACTATTTCACTACTATTTATAGATTATCTGATATATTCTTAACATCCAAACGTGTCCTAAATATAATTAATGAAAAAAACTAGAATTTTCCACTTTTCTTTCTAGACGGTATAAATAAATTAAGTTTTAGGGCGTGTCAAGAAAGATTTAATATATATATATATATATATATATATATATATATATATATATTTTAAAAGATTTGAGATACTGTTTTTATATTATATTTGTAATATTTATAACTTGTTGGTCAAAACATACTTGAATTTAGGTACTTGTACCCTGTAAAGTGTAAATTTGTAAAATGTCTCTTTCTTTATATTAATGAGATGAATATCTTTTTTATAATTATTTAAAAAACAAGTATCAAATTCATTTAGTGTAATTTTTTTTAACACATGAATTTAAAATTTAAGTTAGCCATTTTAACATGATGGGCTGGCTTAATTAACTTGGACATATGATTAATTATTTTTTGGACCAAAGGAACATTATATAAAAAATATTAGCTTTTGTACAATAAATAATAAAACATTAAATAATAAAATTAATCATTCGTTAAGATTTTAATTTCATATCTTATTTAAGAGTATAATATATATTTATATATAGATAACTCTTCAAAATTATAGTTCAAAATTATCTTATTTGTGAGTATATTCGAAGTACGTACTTCGTCTCCATCCTGTGCCTGTAACCCCAATTCGCAGAAGTTTCCAACCTATGAACCTATCAGGAGGAAGCATGCATAGAAAGTGCATTTTTTTTTAAAAAAAAAAGAGTAACCTCCAATTCAAATTAATTAGGCATTTGATTCTTCGATCTTTTATATATATACATATAACTTTGCTAGTGCAAGAATGCAAACCTGGGAATCCCCACGGGTCCCCCAAGCTTAATTAGAACCTAATTAAGTAATCCCCTCATCCAGTACCAATCGCCACGTGTCAAGATGTATACGTCGATAGTATGTCTATGTAGATAAAATACTCAAATGAGTTTTGTTACATACAGTCACTTTTATGTAATTTTTATACATTTTATTGATGTGATTAATTAAAATAATTATTTTATATTAAAAAAGTGACGCAATTAATCACATGATAATTAGTAGAGTGTATAAAAAATATATATAAAAGTGATTGCACATATAATTTTTGTTCTTAAATAGATTATCACCATGTGGGTGCGTGTATGTATTAATTTGAGGGTGAACCAAACGTTACTCCGAATCCAATCTATATATCACGTTCTAAAGAAAGCAAATCGTGTTCAAACGTCGTTCTTCGTCAAAGCAAGAGTACCAATATTATAATATCGATCAAATATTCTCTTTGCCGAAATTTTCAAAAGCTAAAGGACCCTTCTTTGAATTTTCAATCCTCCATTTTTAGTAAAAGATGCATGACCCGGCCCTTTCCTAGCAAGAGAAGTAAGTTTTTATCGAATATAATCATTTTCGTTACAAATTATTCATCATAAATATTATTAATCGTTTTGAGTGTTGCTAATGTACCGTCCAGAAGTTACCATTAGGCATGTTCCCTAGGCAAAATTCACTCTTTTAATTTTTTTCATTTATTTTCATATGTTTTTAATTTTTTTAAAAAATATAAAAAAATACCAATACACTAACATATATATATATATATAGATAGTAACTTTGTTAATCAGTAAGTAAAAGATCTTTTAAAAAAAAATAAATTAAATTCATAGATTTCTCTTAATTTCTATTTCCTCTTTAATCATAGAGAATTCTCAGCTAAAACTAATAATAATAATAATAATAGGGAACTATGTACTGATCCTTGAGCTGCACGCACCGAGTCTTCCAGGATCCATCTGGTGGGCTGACGAGGAGGGGCGCGTGAACAAGCAGATCTCCTCTTCAACAAGCAACCTTGACATTTGCCACAGATTCTCCACTCTCATAGCCAGGCTTCTACGTATATGGTGGTATTGTCAAAAGCTGCCTACCTTTGAATATGTAGAAGAACCAATTCAGCAAACCTTGGGCATTGTTTTCTGCTGCCAATATTATTGTATATATATATGTAAGTGTGTGTTGTGAGAAAGCAAAACGAAAGAAGTACCGGGAGAGATAATGGCAGCAAAGGCTAACATGATTCCAATCATTAGCAAGACGTACTGCTCCTCTTCCCAGGTTGTCCTTGTTGTTAGGAAGAGGCCGCATGTAATAAGTGGTGGAGGTTTTGTGGTGACAGATTATAGTCAGAAGGTGATTTTCAGGGTTGATGGCTGTGGAATTATTGGCAGAAAAGAGGAGCTGATTCTCAGAGATAGTGGTGGAGATGCTTTGTTGCTCATCCGCCGAAAGGTATCTGTATACATATGTTCTTAAATTTTAAACTCCATAAATGTTAGTTCAGGGAAGGAAAATGCTTTTATTTTGTTGAGCACTACGTATGAAGGTCGTTAAAGCATGCATGAAAAAGAATAGATAAATGGGGAAACCTATTATTTTGTGTGTTAAGGGCTGTTTTTACTTCTTCTGACAAAAAAGCAGGGGGCAACGGTTGAGGTTTTGAGCCTTTATAAGAATTGGAAGGGTTACACTTCTGACTACGAAGGATCTCAAAAGTTGGTTTTCAGCTTAAAAGAACCCAACTCATTTTTGGTAAAGAGCAATGTAATGAGGATCTCCACAGAACCCAGGGTAAGCAAGAAAGACTGGGACTTTGAGATCAGAGGCTATTTCCCTGATAGAGATTGTAGCATCGTCGACACCAAAGGCAAAATAGTAGCACAGGTAATTGATCTTGTTGCATTGAAATATGTTCTTTTTTTAGCAGACGATCGAGACAATTCATGTCAGAGATTTTATTTACCAATATATGTCTTTTTTTTGGTATGTTAATTTACAGATGGCCAGAGCCAAGAAGGAAATGCCGGAGTTGATGACAAGCAATGATCTGTACCATGTGGTTGTGCAACCCGGCATTGATCAAGCTTTTGTGTTTGGTGTGATTGCTATTCTCGACTATATATACGGTGAATCTACGAGGTGCTGATTGTTTTAGAAATTTTACAGAGAAGATGTGTATATATATATATAGAAATTGTAAAAGATAAGATATATTAATTATATTTGCAGTGAGCAAATATTATGGCAAGTATTTGTATTCTCGTCGCATTCATGTAATTAATGTCAAATATTTCGCACCGATGGACAGTGTTTGATGATTCGATGGAAAATGCTTCATTCAATAAAGATTTGTTGCTAATATTCCACGTCCAATGAAAATTGCTCGAGAGTATGGAAAATTGAAATCAAATGGCTGGATGGGCGAAAAAAACCGAAGCAATGCCATCCCATTTTCTCCGTTTGGTTACCAAATCATTCTCAACTCACTTCATCTTATCATTACGACTTTTTTTAATTTTCGTACACTTTTTCAAATTTCTATATAAAATATAATAAAAAATTTAACTTTTTCAAATTTCAACACATTTATAATATTTAAAACTAATATTTTAATAATATTTTATTCAACTCAACTCAACTCAACTCAACGTAATCCAACATCCAAACACAACTTAAGTGTTTTTTTTTTCAATACATGAACAGTTATTACCTATATTGTAAAGGAGAAATTGAAGCAATGTCTTTTCACATAAAAAGAAATTAGCCACGTCATCAATCACTTTCATTAATATTTTTATTTATTCACTGTTCGGTTTCTCAACTTTTCCCTTTTTCCTATCTGCTTTTTCAACTTTTCCTCCACCTACTACTCTTATTGAAAAAAAAAAAACACTTTCCTCTCCTTTTCAGATAGTTAGAAAATAAAAAACCTTCAGTTTCTATCTCAAGTGCTTGACTAGGTACTAACAATGTAGTTATTCTGACCTGTGCATTGCTTTATTGCGGGCATGACAAGTTTGAAAGCATTTTCTTAGCCATATTGACAGTCAATCTAAGTATTAATTAACCATTCCTGTGCATCCTCTTTTCCATTAAGTAAGGAGATAGCATTGATGGTTCTTACATATATAACATGGATGAGAGTGGCTCTAGCTTTACTAATATTAATTTAGGGAAACTTTTTAAGAATTTTCTGTCCTAAATGCTGATGATCTTTATTTAGTCATTCCAGTTGTGACACGATCATGCTATAGTGAGTTTTAAGTTTTTGTAAATGCAACATGATGATCAAAGTCGACATTCTACAATCCTTGGTATGGGGGAGCCCAGGCAGCGTACGTGCAATTATTTCCAAGCCTTCCTATGAGTTTCGAATCACACTCTGATCTGTCTGTTCACATCAATGGGCAGGGCCGGCTCATGGGGTAGGTAACCAAGGCCCCCCTCCCAAGCCTATAAATTATAGAAAAGAAATATAGGTTAGTTTGAAAGATGGAAATTAAATCTTGCCTAAAATAAAATCAACTTTAAAGTTTAAATATGGTAAAATGTGGTAAAAACAAAAACCTAGTAAGCGTATAAGTTTTACTAAAAACAATCTCACCCAAAATGTAAAAAATGTTCCAACAACGTTGAAATTCACATAAAAATATGAAGTATCAGAGATAGATACATTAAGCACGTTCTATGATATTTATTGCTAATTTAATATTGTCGACTCTTTATACGTGTAGCAATAAATATTGTAGGACTTAGTTGATGTTTGTATCTCTCTCCCTATTTGAGACTCTGATCAAGTTGAACTTAAAGGAACCGTAATCCTCCATGGGCATTATTGTTAAGGACGTGTTTCACACTACAAACAGTATGAATAACCTGCAATGAAATGAGAGGGTAGCATGGAGTGCCTAGTAGATCTCTAATGCCTAAGTTAGAGAAGTGATCTCAGTGTTAGCGTATGAATGAATGTGTAAATGTATTACATTTATGTATTATTTATAGAGGCGTGGTAATGATGATGATGACCAATCTCGAAAGCATATTTTGAAAACTCTTCATATTAATTTGAGTAATTACATTCTTGATCAGTCAGAGACATTATTTATTATCCACAATGTATATCGACAAGACCTATCCTTCGGCTCACACTCGGCCATTGTGCTTTCATTAAACCAGGGCCTACTAACACGTGGGGACTAAATATCCCTTCCAATTACCTCGCTAATTTCCTTTATTTCAAATATTTGGGAAATTCAATATCTCATGTCTCCACCCTGTTAGCTCTGGACAGGTGGCAACCCTAGGGATTTTACCCCACCAAGGGTTTATACTAATTAGGGTATGGGCTTGTGTAAACAGTGAATTCCCTACACGTCCAAGACGTAACACACGTCTGTAACTATTCCTATGCTTTTACTACTTACTTTCAAGAATGAGAATCGACGGCGCAAGGATATCCGTTCACCTTCCCAAGAATCCTTCATCATCACCTTCTTTCAATTACCTTTTCCATTTCCTAGGGTCACCTTTGCTTTTCAAGTTCTTCCATTTTCTTTTTGCATCTCATTCTCTAAAGTTTCTGAAAACCCACACTCTCTTACCTTCTCAAGTTTGTTTCCTCCAATCCAAACATCAAATGGCTCACCGTGGCTCTTCTCATACTCCTCATCAAACTTTTATGCAAACCCCTCCTAGGGTTTCTACCCATGCCATAGTTGAATCTTCTGAGGGCCAGACTCCCCCTTACTTCAAGGGGTTCACTTGGTGTTCCAACTTCTCTGCCTGAGAGTTGATGAATTTGAGGACTTCGTGCCATATTTCTGATTCTGGGGAACTCATTATCCCC
Organism: Carya cathayensis; assembly: GCA_011037825.1. Classification (NCBI taxonomy): domain Eukaryota; kingdom Viridiplantae; phylum Streptophyta; class Magnoliopsida; order Fagales; family Juglandaceae; genus Carya; species Carya cathayensis. The sequence continues at coordinate 302,164 of QGSO01000321.1, forward strand.
TTTAAGGGTGCTGTGGATGAGGAGCGTTTCTCAGGGAGAGTTGCCCTTACAACCTATGCCTTGACGCATGTCTTGCGCCTCCCATTTTGTCACCCCATCCACGACGGTCTTGATCTTCTTCAAATATCTCCCACCTAACTTCATTTGCACACCTGGCGTGTGCTCTTATGCTCCTATGTGGTGTTCTGTATGGTTCTGAAACCCTTGAGGGAGAGATAACCAAACCTGACCGCCCGCGAACTCTTCTCCTTCCACTCCGCGAGCTGATTGTTAGGTAACATTTGCAGTTTTCATGTCCATTCTCAATGTTTGGTGGCCTTTGAACCCCATTGTTCGAATTCCAAAACTTGGCAAAAGAAGTTTTGCTTTTTCTCTAGGAATGGTTGGGAATTCCTAGCCTCTAAGGAGGGGATTCGAGATTTTCCCATTTGGGCTAATTGGGGAAAGGTTCCCGATGATAAAAAGATCCTCATTGACCTTACTAACAATGAACAAAACTGCATCAATGTGGTCTTTATATAGGCCAAGGAAAATGATGGTGCCTTGTGGACGGAGCAATTGGTAGCTCCCGATAACATTGATAGGTTTCTTGTTGTACCTGACCGATCCTATCTAAAGGGGTGTAAATTAAAAGCTGTGAAAAAATCATCTTCCCAAAAGAGGCCTGCTTCTTCTCCTTCTTCTAAAACTCCGAAGAAGGGACTCTGCCAAACTAAGGGTGACGTACCAACCAGCTGCCAAACTCAAGATGTTGAGGGCACAACTAGTGATGTAGGGCCAGATATGGCCATTGATTATGATGTTGAGCCCACTTTAGAAAGGGAGATGACTTCTGTTGAGGGGGAGACGACGTTCGTTTCTCCTACGCCCATATCGTTGCCTACATCTCCTAGGCTAGACAATTTTGATGGGCTTATGGGCCAAGCCCTTGTTGATTTGGCCATGACCTTTGATTTTGAGCTGCCCACCAAGGGGTCGGACTGGATGGGTACTCCACGCTTTGAGTTTCTCATTCTTTTTTCGTCAATCTCTACGTGTAGTTGTAGCAACTTTACATCTGACATATTTGACGCCTTCTCTATAGGCGTGGCTAGGGTTGTGATCTTTGAGGTGGCGACCACTATTTCTGGCGGTGACAAAGGTTCTAGCCCAAACTCCTTGCCTGCGACTGTTTCTGGGGTGTGACCCCATCCACAGATAATGAAAGGGTCTCCATCCCCCTCCTTTTTAGGCGATGATGTGGAACCCTCAACCCCTAGAGAGGGGGGTGGGTCGCTGAGAGAAGATCAGGTGGTAGGAGGGGATGGAGAAGATGGGAACACAGAAGAAGGATGCCTCTTGGGTCCAGAACACCCATGTACCAGTGATAGAGACCGTTACCACCTCCTTTATAATGGAGATAGAGATCACTATCACCTTTTCCGTGCCGTTGACACATTCCCTGGGAATGGTCCAAGTGTAGGATCATCAAGACACAACAAAAGGGGCTGATGGACCCTCTCACTTGAGTTCCTCTCCTCATAATGGGGGCCTGATGGAGATGTCATGCCACTTAAAGAACTTATTGACTCCGGTACGACATTGCTAGCTAAGTTGTTACTATTCTCCACTTTTACTTGTATGGTGCATTTCTTATATTGTTGTTGTGATTTTCAGGGTGTGGAAAACTTGGCAGCTTGGATTGTTAATGACCACACCAATTTGGAATTTGAGGTATGCCAGCAGCAAATGCATTTTTTGCCAAGCAAGAGATTTCTTGGCTACTAGTTGAGAAGATTGAGGTAGAATCTTACCTCAAACAAGCTGAAGGGCAACCTTGATATTCTTAGTGATGAGGCCTCTGAGCTACAAGTGGGGTTGCTTCGGGCTAAGTCTCTTAATGCCAGACAAAGCTTTGCCTTGCAATTGGCAAAGTTTGAGCGTGATTTAGCTCGCACCCAGCTGCATGACATCAGGGGGGAGTTAGAATCTTGCCACAACGGTTGGCCTTTGTCAAGCAAGGTGTGCTGAGCATATTCAGGCCTTGGCTGCCTTTGATGAAAGCCGCAAGCAACTTTTCATCGAGCTTTCAGAAGCCAAGGCATCATATGAGGGAGCTCATAAGGAATTTGGCCTTCAACTGTCAGAGAAAGAGGGGGCTTATGAAGATCTACATAGGAAGTTTGCTGCATACAAGATGCTAATCAAGACAAGATGAATCAAGCCATTTTGCATCTGGACTGGAAGGTAAGGGAGTAGAGAAAATGATTGTCAGAGCTAGAAGTAAAAATGACTGCTTCGAGGGGCGAGGTGGTTCGCCCGTACCCATAGTTGGTGTTCACCAGGAGTGTTAGGGATCGGACCTTTGGGTATGGTCATGGGGTTGGTGTATCCTAGCTGCAAGCTCTTCTATTGGCCCATCCTTAGACTAACATGAAGCATTTGGACCTTGAGTCCTTCAAATCAAATGATGCTATGGTTCAGTTCGTAGACTCCTTGGAGCACAGACCTATGCTTGATGCCTTCTTGAGCTCTCCGTCGTCTTACAAGCCTTCTCCTACACCCTCTTTCAGAAGATTTCTCTTAGCTTTCGTTGTTGATACTTTTTTCAAATTGTTGTAATGCCTTGAACTTTTGTAACTAAAACTTTTGTAATATTCCTTTTGAGATGTGTTGGAGAATTTGGCATTGTTGTGTTGTAATATTTTGTCGATGATGTGTTGCTCTCTTTAAGTTGAATGTATGATCTTCATGCTTAATTTAGCCCACACTTTGTATGAATGCCACCCTTCGATCGCTAAGTATGGGGTCGTGGGGTCTTTTGACCTTCACGCCCTTTGGCTGCATTGTGAGTTTTTGGATTTAGCCTTGGTGATTAAGTATAGGAGTCATGAGATCTTTTGACCTCCAAGCCCTTTTGGCTGCACTGCGAGTCTTTGGACTCGACTTTGGTGACTGTATAGGAATAATGGGATCTTTTTACCTCCACGCTCTTTTTGCTATACCGTGAGTCTTTGGACTCGACTTTGGTGACTAAGTATAGAGGTCGTGAGGTCTTTTGACCTCCACATCCGTTAGTTGCACCGTTAGTTTTTGGACTTGATTTTGATGACTAGGTATAGGAGTTATAGGGTCTTCATGCTTAATTTAGTCCATACTTTGTATAAACGCCACCCTTCAGTGGCTAAGTATGAGGGTTGTAGGGTCTTTTGACCTCCACGCCCTTTGTCTGCACTGTGAGTTTTTGGACTCGACTTTGGTGATTAAGAGCCGGTTTGGGTAACAAACATACCTTAGAAATCTGAAGTGGATTCGTATATTTTTTAGGTATGTTCGTACGGTTGAAGTGTTTTCAACCCCCAAACACTTTAAACATACTCAAACGACACTCCTTTGCTACGTACACTGTAGCATGATTGATCTTTCATTTCAAATAACTTTTCCCATCAACCGTACTTCTCTCTCCCTTTCCCATCAACCATTCTTTCCATCAAATAACTTTAATTATTTTTAATTAAATAATTATTGGTTTAGAAAAAAAATATTTAATATAATTTACATATATTTAATTAAAAAAGTTTAGGTATTATATTTATAATTAAAAAAATTTATTATAATTTACGATAAGAAGTTGGTATTATATATTTTATTAAAAATTTTATTTAAATAAATTTCTCTAAAAAAAGCTTGTGAAAAATTAATTTTTAAAGGTGTTGGGAATCATTTATCATAATAATTGTGTTTATAAATACAACATATAAATAAAATCAATATTTCACTATCATTACTAATAAAATCAATTATTGTTGGGACCCACACCTTTTCAACTTCCTATTCAAAAGTCAACAACTCAACATAGTTCATACATCCAAACACATCAAACTCATCTCAATGGGACCCACAAACTCACTCTATCTTTACTCACAACTATTCACAACTCTTCTCAACTATCTTCAACACCCAAACGCAACCTAAGTATAGGAGTCGTGGGGTTTTTTGACCTCCAAGCCCTTTTTGCTGCACCACGTACTCGACTTTGGTGACTAAGTATAGGAGTCATAGGGTCTTTTGATCTCCATGCTTTTTCTGCTACACCATGAGTCTTTGGACTTGAATTCGGTGACTAAGTATAGGGGTCGTGGGGTCTTTTAACTTCTAAACCCTTTAGCTGCACTGTGAGTCTTTGGACTCGACTTTGATGACTAAGTGATGGGAACCAAGGCAGACCGAGTCTTAAAGATCCCTTGCAAGTTCCAAATGAGCCAATCATAAGACCAAGAGCAAAGAAAATCAGGGAAGCTAATAGGATCCAAGGTGGACTGTTATAAAGATCCCTTACAAGTTTCAAATGGGACAAGCATAAGATCGAGAGTTAAGAAGAGTAAGGAAGCAATGCAAGAATTGGTGAAATCGACTTGGGATGAAACTAGCAAGAATCCAACACTCAAGTTGGGTTTGAGAGAAGGAAATCCATTTTTGATCCACGTGATACAAGTTATGAAAGACATGACTTAGGATTACTTATTTGGACTTAATGTTATGTTTATTATTTATAGGCTTTGGATTTGTTGAATAATTGGACTTGAGTATGTTTGGCCCACATGTCTTATTTTTGTTGAACTAGCATTTTGGGAAGGCCTTGTATTTCATCCAATGGTATTTTGAAAAATACATCTTTAGCCTAGGGTTTTGTTTAGGGGAAGGGAACTATATTGTGGTACTATTCACCAAAGGTAATTTTGAGAAAGAGAGTCTTAATTTTCAGCTAGGGTTTTGTGAGGGTTTGGTTTAAATACTTTTTATAGCCTCATTTTAAGAAGTTTATGAAAATTGATAAATTTTATTCATTGTGAGTTGAGTTTATCTCCTCTTGTTCTTCTTAAACTATTGAACTTATCAAAAGTAAATCACAGCCTTATGGCGTTCCTTCTTTGTAATATGGGTTCTTGAAATAGGTTTTTCAATGGGTCTAAATTTTAATATAATTTAAATTCTTGAAACGAGTTTCTCAACGGGTCTAGATTCTTCCATCTATTAACTTGATTTTAGCTTTCTTGGGTGAGTTTTCAAATTGATTCTGTGTTCAAGGGATTCCAATTTTGCGGGTTTATATAATTTGGTATTCGGAGCAAGGTTTTCAATTAGGTCTGATTCTATATTTTAATTCTTGCATCTTTAAAGTTAATTCCAAAGCTTCATTGTTGTAGAGTTGAAAAAAAAAAGTGCATAAATTTCCTTGTTCCTAAGATTGCTGAATTACTCTATCATTAGGGTTCTTTGTGTTTTGGTCTTGGGCTGCCATATTGATTAGGAGCCAAAAATTGCATCATCTAGGGCTTCTAAATTCTAGGATTTTTTGCATCTCTAAGTTTGTCAATTGTTTAAAGTGTTGTTTCATTGATTATCTTATATTTTCTTGTCAATTTTTGTGTGTTTGAATTTAATTGTTTGATTGTCACAATTGAATCAATTGTTTGTGATTGAATTAGTGAGAAAAGAAAGGAAAAGAAAAGAAAGAAAAAAAAAAAGAAAAGGGAAAAGAAAAGAAAATTCGAAAAAAAAAAGAAGAGAAAGAAAATGATCTTGGGTATAGTTGTTTGAAATACTTGCAATCTAAAAATTGAGTGATTTGGCATTGATTAAACTTTATCATCAAATGGGATGAATACATCTTTCTAGTTGATATCTTATTTTGTAATTACTCTTTCCTTTATATAAATTCATTGAGTCTCGTGTCATTTTATTCTTTCCTTATTTCTTGCTCTTGTTTCTTGAATCTAATTATTAGTTGGAATAAAATAAGATTGTATTGTCTTGATTGAGTTCAATTAGTTCTTAAAGAACTTGAGTGGAAAAACTCTTGAGATAAAATCCAAGAGAATGTGAGATCATTATCGAGAAAAAACTAATTAAGAGTGAAACATGAGTTGAGTGTCATTATTCGAGCGTAAACACGTAAGGGAGTGTGTGAGGTTTTTTTCCAGTAACATTATTTTTGTACAACGCATTACGATGTCTCATAAGAGTGACTCATCATCTAAGGGGATGACAGATAATTCATTTTTTGTGTTATAGTTTATGCAACAAAAATTTGAACGGTTGAATTTGATGTTAAGGGAAGTGAGGGATATGATGAATCAAAGAGGTGCAGTTATTAGAAATTTATAAGGTGGGAGAGATCGGAGGAGACGTGAACCTAGTATAGAACATGAGTATAAGAATAAAGATTATGGTGAGTTTCTTGTTGTTAGGAGTGCTCTCAATACACAAATTAAGATAGATGATACAGAGCAGTAGAGAGAGCATTTTTTCTACTACATGCCACATCAACAACAAGGATGTAGAATAATTATTGATGGAGTGAATTGTACTAATGTGGCCAGCACTACTTTAGTTAAAAAATTGAATTTACCTACCTTGAAACACCCAAGACCATACAATTGAATGATTGTTGAAGGTTAGGGTAAATAAACAAGTGCTTGTTCCTTTTTCAATTGGGAAGTATAAGGATGAGGTATTTTGTAATATATAGTGTCTATGCATGCTGGCCATATTTTGTTGGGGAGACTATGACAGTATGATAGGAGGGTGATCCATGTTGGGGTTAAGAACCTATACAACTTTGTAAAGGATGGTAAAACAATCAAACTTGCTCATTTAAACACAAAACAGGTCCATGAGGGCCAACTGAAACTTAAAAGTTAGGTTGATAAAAAAAAAAGAGTGAAAGTGAGATTGATCGAAAAAAAAAAGAGTGAGTGAGATTAATAAAAAAAGTGGGAGTAAAAGTGAGAGTGATAAAAAAAGAATGAGTGAAAGTGAGATTGAAAAAAATAAAGAATTAGTGAGAGAGAGAGAGAATGAGCGAGAAAAAAGATGAGGGAGGCTGAGACCCCAAAAAAATGAGAGAATGAGTTAAAAAACAATTGTAAGGTCGTTGAGAGTTCAAATAAAGATGATGAAAAAGAGAGTAAAAGGGAAAAAGATAGTGAAAATGAAAAAGAGAGTAAAAGGAAAAAAAAAGAGTTAAAAGAAAGAAGAGAGTGAAAAGAATAAAGAGAGGAAGAAAAAAGAGAGAGTGAAAAGAAAACAGAAAGTGAAAAAAATGAGAGAAAAACAAAAAGAAAAGTAAATTTTTATGCTAAGCCAAATTTTAGTACTAACTAATTTGACAAATCTTTGCCTATTGTTGTTGTCTCTTGTTGCAGGGATATGAGGTAATGATTCCTAGTAGTGTGTTTAGTGGATTGCCACATATTAGAGATAGAGAATATTATATTGATTTTGTACCAAATGCAACAATCCCTATCCAACCTTTTTTTGAAGAACATGAGTCCTTGATGCACTTGAGGGGATAAGGTAAGTCGACTAGGATGCATGTCAAGTGGGAAGAATGTATTGAGGCTTTTCCTTATGTAATCAAGTACACACATGGTAAAGAAAATTTTGTGGTTGATGCATTAGCGAGAATGTATGACCTTATCTTTATTTTAGATTCAAAGTTATTAAGATTTGAATATGATAAAAATTGCATGCTAATGATGATGATTTTGCTAGTGTGTATAGAGTACGTGAGAAAACATCATTTGGTAAGTGTTATAAACTAGATTGGTATGTATTTAAAAGAAAGTAGACTTTGTGAGCCTACTAGTCTTATGCGTGAGTTGCTTGTCATGGATGTGGTTTGTTGGGCCATTTTGGTGTAAAGAGGATTTTAAATGTGTTTCATGAACATTTGTAGGAACATAATTTGCCATTTATTGACTTATTGTATGAACTTTTGCAAGATTATCATTTGACATTATTAGAGTTTGCATATAAGAGGACCATGTATATTATTATTTCTTATTCACCTTTTGAAATTATTTATGGTTTTAATCCCTTTACTTCTTTAGCTTTGATACTTTTGCTTGTTGATGATAGGAGTAGCTTGGATAGACTTTCCAAATTCTTGAGAGAATTAATGATAATTCATATCAAGTGGATTTTCCAGGTAAGTATCATGTTTCTACTATTTTCAATGTTGCTGAACTTTTTCCCTTTGATGCCAGTGGAGATTCGAGGTCAAATCATTTTGAGGAGAGGGGGAATGATAGGATACAAGGTGGACTGAGTCTTAAAGATCCATTGCAAGTTCCAAATGGACCAATTACAAAATCAAGAGCTAAGAAGATCAGGGAAACTGATGGGCTCCAAGGTGGACTGAGTCTTAAATATCCCTTGCAAGTTCCAAATGGGGCAATCATAAGATTGAAAGGTAAGAAGAGCAAGGACATAATGCAATGATTGGTGCAATTCATTTGTGATGAAACTAGTAAGAGCCCAACATTCAAAATAGGCTTGAGAGAAGGAGATCCAACTTTGATCCACGCGATACAAGAAATGGAAGACATGACTTAGGATTACTTATTTGGACTTAATATTATGTCTATTACACAAACATCTGAAACCATCTAATCTCAATATTATTTCATCTCAATATTTAAATACAATTCAAATATAAAATTTTTTTAATTTTTAATTTTTAATTTTCAACTTTTCAATTTTTCAATTTTTTCCTTTAATCATTACAAATTTTTTAAACTTCCAAACAAAACACAAAAAAGAATTCATTTTTTCCAAACTTTAAAATAAAATAATATTAAAAATATTATATTATAATCCTCTTTTAACCTTATAATTTTTTTATTCAACCTTAAATCTCTTCTTTCCCAAACTGGATTCCTGCTATTTGCAAATCTAGTAAAGTATTTGGGCATTCAATCACGATATGTTCGAAGGTGAGTAACAAAGTTTTGGCCTTTGAAATAAGAGTTAGCGAGCCTTCTTAAGTTGGGGGATTGGGTTAGAGTGCAGCGGAAGGGAAGGGTAACATCTTTCTCCCTTCGTTGAGCATTTCTTTTAATGGCTAGGAGAAGCATTCCCTTATTTGAACTTGGCGGGAACCCTATAAAAATTTTAGAGTGCTGCTAATGTATCACTCTGCTTTGACCGCTGGACATACCCATTAATACAAATTGTATATTTTAATGTTTTTTCTATATTTTTTAAACATTTCTAGATATTTAAAAAACATATTAATATATTAAAAGTCATTTTCTTAACTATTAAGTAAAAAATAAAAAAATAAAAAATAAATACATTAGCAATCAAAATGAGAGGCTAAACTCATGGGATATACTATCATTTTCTAAAATTTTAACTCAAATTATTTCATTATTATTCATAAATTATTTCAGTACTATTCATATATTTTTCATCCCATCTCATCTTATTTATATAACAATGGTGGACTTGGGGTTCAAAATTCTTATCTTGTCTTCGTAAGTTTTTACTTTTCGTTTAAATTTTCCGACGGTACTACTGCTTTCTATCGTAGAAGCCCCTTGGAGCTTGCCCTGCTCAAGATCGTTCGGTTATCCCTGTCCTATCCAAAGTTGATCCTCTTTGTATTTTTCTCTGCTGACAACATCGATTCTCTAGCTATTCGTATCATCTTTTGTCCTTGTAATATTCTCCACCCATCTACTTGTAATCTTACTAAAGCTGTTCTAGTGTTCAAAATAAATTTCTAGCACAATATTTATTAGATACAGAAGCCGAAAAGGATACAAGTAATTAAATGATCTCCTATTCAGGTTTAAATTTTGTTTTTGTCCTTCCTGTTATTGGAGTATTTTTGCTGTCAAACAGTTGTAATCAGACTGATTGGTTACCGTATTTGACAAAGAGAAATGAATTGTACAAACTCTAAATAGACAAGTCTCGTGAAAAGCCATTGGCATAGAATCTATATTGGGAGCAGACCTCGACTAAGCCATAGCAAACCTCCTTTTTATCCATGAGCACTTATTCCTGCATGTTACCACTCATAAGAGTGTTATTTACTTGGAACTTGTCATTCTCTTTCGCTATTTAGCTATGGCTTGCTTGCGAATACTTAAAAGCAGAATATGGTTTTCAGGGTTGGAATTTAGGACATTTGCTCTAATACAATGCAAAATCATTACTTTAAGTAGACAGAAAAATATATATTTAATTATTTGTATTCTTAACCTTCGACGAGAGAACAGTTGTATGGTCATTGTCTTCGAAAAGGAAGCAGCATGAGGATTTTGATATTAAGCATCTTGGGAGCTGTTAATATTTGCTACAATCTTTCTTCGAGTTGGACCAACCAAAGGTCATAATGGTCTATTTTTTAGCTCATATTAATATCTTGCGTTACCAGTTGTCCTGGTTGGTGCTTCCTTCATGGATGGTTGGTTACAAGGCGACTTTGGAGTTTTCAGAAACAAATTACCAGATTCAATTCAAAGATGCATCAAGTGTTGTATAAAATATTGTCAAAGAGCAGTATTATATACAGTAGGGTTTACATACCGTGTTTAGCGGTAGACAATTATAAGAAAACATAGGCAGTCATTTCTGAGAAGTTATCCCCAGCATGGACCTTTTGAAGAAAAGCTGACAAGTAAAAGACCATTTCATAAAGATTCACACATTAATAACATAACTAAACAAATCATATAACATTTTTAGATCAAAACCCAAATACATTTATTTGTATATTACATGAAGCGCTTATTTAGGAACTCTCAACACTTAGAAGCACAAAGGCATGGTCCTCTAGACTGGCGGTCTCACTGATCTCCATGACTTCTAAACACCAAATACCCAAAAGACAGTCCCAACACGATGGCCAAGATAACCCCTCCATTACATGACATGATGGCAAGCATCAGGAGATACCCCATCGCGGAATGGGCCCCAAACAACAGTGAGGTGGCTAACTGGGCAGGGTGGAAAAATCGGTGGCAGTGGCCAAATTTGGAGAGCAGTGGGGCTGCGATCGTGGAGGAGTTACTGGATGTGGAGTACTTGAAGCGGATGCGGCGGACCTCCATGTACTGGTGGAAGACAGAGAAGAGGAAGCAGGCAAGTAAGGTGATGAGGTAACTCATCCATGTCCTGGTCTTCCACCAGTGGAACAGGAGGGTCACCTTCTTTCCCCAGTATATGGTCACGTGCATCATCTTGATTCTTCTCTATTATTGCAAAGCACAACACTCACACAGCTATACAAGCAAATACACAAAAACATAGAGCATTATATAGCTGTGGGTTTTTGGGTTTGTTTGGCTGCCCGTTTGGGTTGGCAGGAAAAGATAAAAGTAGAAACTTCGTGTCTGTATGACACTGCGGTGGGAAACCTGATGTTCACTGTTGAGAACGATACTTCGCTAGCTAGGCCATGCAATTGGAAATTCTCTCGATATTACCGATGATATTTTCAAGCAAAGTACCATACAGTAATTCTAGTAAGGATCCAAAAAACTATACATCTGTCTATATCAACCCATCCAAATAGGCATTCAATGCATATTATAGGACAAAAGTCCTAAATGACTTTAACTGATCCTAGGCTACACCTACACGTGACCAACATAGATGACTCTTCATGAAGATGAATTTCTCCAAGACTACTAAGCATTCGTCATTGCAACACCTACATATAACAAAGATCACATCTCAATATGCACATGCCAAGCATAAAGCAAGAAGATGCCACTGGTGTGAAAAATCACATGAAGACACTTGTTAAGAATACAGACAGCGAGTTTCTAATTAAATTCTAACATTGCCTTCGACAATTTACATGCATCATCATTCCAGACGTCTGATCTATGCATCAGTCTGATCAACAAATTAGATGAACTCGTATTCAAATTCTAACATTACCTTGCTTAAAGATGGAAGATCAAGGAGAGATGCACAACGTGAACATCCTCAAGCAATTTTATAGCCGACAAATGTATAATGCATATATTATCCGTGAAAAGAAAAACCAAAACTGTAACTTCCAACCACAACAAAATAGAGCCCAGGCTGCATGAAGTCGTTTATCTGATAAGCTGCAGCTGGTGTTAAATTTGAGCCTGGACGACTGAACCAATAATGGACAGCATACTAGGTCATACAGAAAATTGAAACTAATATCATGAGTACTCCACAAATCATAGTATACCATCCATTTTGCAGCCCACATGTCACATTTAACAAACCCATAGCACGTGAATCACAATGTTCAGCATCGCATAGAGATGCAAAAGATGACAAAGAATATATAACCCAAAACCAAAACAATGAAACAGGATCAAGCAACGAAAATATAGCTGTGAGAACTGTATTCAATAAATTCTTGTAGATGACATGAAATCTATCATATATGTCCTTCATTGAGAATAAGTACAACTCTGAGACACAACTTACAGCATTGACACAGCCATTCCATCTCGATACTGCATAAAATATGCATGAATTTCATCTAACAGCCCCTTGTTAAGATAAAGAAGAGGGTGAACCGACCATCACCAAAATCAATTATGTTCTCAGGTTCATATATCATTGAATATGACTATGCTCATGGCAAACATAGAAGCTGTCACTAGGAACCTACAACTGACATGACACCCATTGATGTGCTCACCCTAAAGGAAAGAAATATCAGATAGATTGCTATGAGGCCAATTCCTAACATCTTGTTAGGACGCATGTCATTCCTCGGTAACACAACAAGTGACCAAATAAGTCCTGTTATTAGAAATCCCATAGTAAAAAATAAGCTAACATCTCTGGGAACTACGTATGATGCAGGCCTCTTAGACCAGGATCCAATCAGCATTGAGATCCCCAAACCAAAAACCATGTTGAACATAGGCCCAGCAAAGCATCCTGACATGGCAATTTGCACACCATCTCCACCATCTCCGCCTCTCGTTGCGAGTGCAAGATTTGACATTAAATCGCCCATTGAGTTTCCCCAAGCCAACACTGTTACTCCAAGGATTGATGGGTTAATTCCAAATATTATGCCTAGTGCCACCAGCAAGGCAACAAGCTCATTTGCAACAATGTAGAACCAGATAATACTCATAAAAAATCCCCCCATAACCCATGGAAGTAAAAATTTACGGGGTGGCTGATCAGGTCTTGTGTATAAATATGCAAGAACACCAAGTGTACCCCCAAAGACAACACCTATAAAATATGCAATTTGCCCACTTAAAGAGCTTAAATCATCCTGGGTGTTCCACAAAAATGCTAGAAGAAGGGGTGCAAGTGAAGAACTTGCAACAGCATACCCTTTCGACCATCTCTCCTCCTCAACTATTGGTATTGTAAATCGTCTTGGGAGCGTCAATGGCATCTCCAGCAGTGATAATAATTTAAAGAAAGGCAAGCAAAACTGTTTGTTCTCCGCCTCCTCATCATTCCATCCCCACAAAGACCTTGGACTCTCTGAATCAGCCTTCACACCCTGGTTTGAATAGATTGCTAAATTTGACGCCCACATCCACTGAGGCAACTTACTTTGGAGATGTGGCACATCACTATCAGAGTCCGATTGAAGCAGTGAGGCATAAATAGAATCATCCTCTTCACTTCCCTGAGAAAAGATACTTCCTTTGATAGGCAGCAATGGTGTCACGGCATCCAACCTTAACTTTCGAGCATGTTTTCTCAGAATCTCATTCGCAGCAACCGCAAATGCATAAACCCCATAAATGAAAACAAATGCTATAGCACCCCCAATGGTCACCTTACCAACAGTCAATATGATGGCAAGCGACATGACACTGAAGAGGAAGAAACATATATCTCTGATGAAGCATTTCCTATCAATCTGAACCCTCCTCTCTGAAATAAAAATAGATATAGTCCCCACAACAATACAAGTAACAAATACAGCACCCCCCAGCACACTGTTAAGACCTACTTCACCGGCATCCTTACCCACAAAGGCAGCAATGCTGGCAAACACATCAGGAGCTCCATTCCCCAAAGGAAGCAAGGAAACGCCAGCAACAGTCGCTGGCAAGTTCAATAGACTTGAAAGCTTCTCCAAAGAGCAGCAAAAGTAATCTGCTGCAGTATTACCCAATAGATAGAACAAGGAAGACAACCATATCACCAAGACCAAATACCCCAAAACACGAACATTCTCACAATCACAATAAAAGAACTTGACATAATTGAAAAACCCACCGGCCGTACATTCTGGGTGGGCTAGCAAATACTCGCATTCGCTCTGGTAGCCCCTGTGTTCAGACAATCCGCTGCATAATTTCAAGTCCTTGACCGGAAAATCATTCGTATCAGACACATTCACAACGCTGCTCCCACTATAGTTCGCAGAACTAACAATAACCTGAGCAGTTTTCCGACGAATAACCTCAAGCCGATCACCACGGTTGTCAAAACCGCCACGTCTCAAGCTCCACCGTGGAAGAACGGAAGGGGAGTTTGCGAAAAATGGATTTCCAGGAAAACTAACGTGATTGTAGAATAAGAAGAAAAATACCAGAGCCGAAATTCCATTGAAAACCCCACGGAGCCAGGGATTTCTTGTACCCAGAACCCCTCTCGGCTGTTTTATCATATTGTTTCGCTTCTAACCCTAATTTTCTGATGGAAATAAATCCACCAAAAACAAGCACTTTGCAATCAAGCAAAAGAGGGGTCTAGGGGTTGAAACGGAAAATACCCAAGTTGGAATTGACCGAACAGACGGACCATAAAAGGGTACAGAGCCGGAATCATACATACATGCATACATAAACATTTATATGCATATATGTCGATCTAAATCCACGGAACGATTGGAAGTACCACGAGGTTGACGGTTGAGAATGGTGTTAGATGTACAAAGGGAGCGAGATTTATATGTACAAAGGTTTTTCTTTTCAGTCTTTTTGTTTTAACAGAACAAAACGAGGATGGAGTTACCTGAGGGAGCCGGAGCGGGATTGAGGTAAAGGGATGACAAAAAAAAAAAAAAACCAAACAAATAACAAAAGAGGAGCAGCTTCCGCGTAGTTTCCTCTCCTGAAAACGAATTGTTTGTTGTGAGACGATGATTCAGCTGAAGTTCGTGATCGTTGGGGTATGTTTTTGCGCGCGTGGAGCGCGGGACAGCGCAGGCAGGGACAGAGGGGTTGGCGGGGCGTGTTTTGGAATGCGCGTGGCTGAGGAGGAGGAGGAGGAAGCTGCTGGGATGTATTGCACTATGATTTGGTCTCATCTCTTGCTTTCTCGGTCCGCTTCTTTGACACTGTTTACCATTTATTTTCGTCCAACAAAAACTATCTAATATAATATTTATTATTTTTTTATTTTTATTTTCATGAATTTGAATTTAAAAAATTAATAATATTTGAAAAAGTTAAAGTAAAAATTGTAAAATAACTTTAGGAAAGAAGAGTGTTGATGGTTCGAAAAATATTTTGTGAAATGTATTTAGAAAAAAATTAAGAAATAACTTTTGCGAGGATGAAAAGGGATTTGCATCCACCACACGGCAATGGTTGAGAAATATTCCCTCTATGCTGCATGTCGTTTTAGTTGGGCTACATTGGAATTAGTTTAAGGCCCTCTATGCTGCGTTTCACTTCCCTTGCCAGAGTAGTGGGCTGAATCGTGAATGAAGGGCCTGGACTCTCAGCTATCAAGTGTTCCTTCGTGGCCCTCATAACAATCGAAAATCAATTTAAACAGAAATTGTTCTTGAGAATGATTTTCAAACAGACTGGTTTTAAATTAAGCGATTCAAATTTTATTGAATTTATTATTTTAAAAATAAAATAATTATCATTTTAGTATTTATTATGTACTATAATTCAAAATTTATAAATATCTATGTAAAAATAAAATTTTATTTATTTAATTAAAAAATATCATGAATATATGAGGTAATAGAATATCCTAATAATTCTAAGAAAATTTGAATTCATAAGGCTTAAATACATAATTGGTAGTATAGAAACAGTGAATAAATGATTAAGTACTAATTGGGAGTTAAAAATCTCAACGAGTAGGAATCTCTAAGTTCTTGATAGGTTTGGACTTCGATAATTTCAATAGGTTAGGTTTACGCAAAAATTTTATAAAAGGAAATTTACAGGATAATGTAGCTTATTATGGTATATCGGATTTACTTTACAATCAATAAAATTTTACAATATAAAGGACTACAATAAATCATGTCAATTTATAAACTTTTTGTGTAAATCGAACATTTCTCTTGGTTATTTATGTAGCATTTCTCTCATATACTTTTTTTTTTTTTTTTTTGAATCCTCATCTTCTCTAAGTTAACTCCCATTTTTCTTTTTGGTTTTCTATATTTTCCCTTTGATCTTTAACTTTATTACTTCGATTTAGCATCACTTTTCTCTAGTTTTAAGGAATTTTGACATCCCATTACTAGTAGATTTATCCCCTTTTCCCGAATTTGTTTATGATCCTTGATTTTCTCTACTCCAATTGAGGTTCAATGCTGAGAAGTCCTTCTAAAGTTTCCTCTAGCTAAATTCTCAAAAGGCTCACTGTCAGTGGACATTATTCATAACCATATATTGCTAAAGTAGAGTTTATCTCACCCACCTATTGGTAGTCTCATAGAAATAGAAAATGAACTTGCATCAAGATAGAAATTAAACAAAGAAAAACTTGCTATGTCACAAAGGGAGTTCAATGAGAAGTTATGTCAATGTGGGGTGCAAACTGTGTCTAGCAGTATGAAAAATATCTTGGCTTATGTCTAGTGATTGGTTGATCAAAGTCAAAAGCTTTTGCTGAGATTAAGTACATGTTTAGGATTGTGGTGGAAATTATTGCTTTTAACTTAAAGCTTAAAACTTAGAGTTTAACGTAATAAGCTCTATTATTAAAAAGCTATTTACTGTTTGGGATCTGTATGTCTAAAATATTTTCAAACATATTAGATTTGTTTGGAAACAAATTCAAAATGTACTTTTTGAAGTAGAAATGACATAAAAGGGTATATCCTTGATAGAAATCAAATATTATAATATGAGAAGAATGAAAAATATAGATTGACTTTTAGTGCTGCTATTTTGAAGCTTAGAGTTATGAATCTTCAACTTTTTTTGCATACAACTTTTAGTGCTTCTAAGGGTCATTTTGTAATGTACATAGCACCGTAAAATAAGGATTACTTTTTTCTGAAGTGCTTCTAACAAAAAGCATTACTTTGATACTTTTGTTGAAATTTGATTTTCCGCTTTTCTTATTTTAGAAGTACTTTGTTGTAAAATTATCAAACGAACAAATTTTCTCACTTAAATACTTTAGACCTCCCACCGCAATCCCAAACATGCTCTAAATAAAGAGTTTGGCAAAAGTTACAAAGGTGGAAGAAAAAACTGTTATCTCAAGGAGGAAGGGAGGTACTGGCTCAACCCATTAAAAGATAATCACTAGCAGATAAAAGAAGAGAGAGAGAGTGGACAAAGAAGGAAAGACTAGAAGTGGTGTCAAGAGGCAAAAGAGAAGAGGAGACATAAAGGAGGGGTGAGGTAACATAAAGTAGGAAGGCGGGAGCAGGAGATAAAAGGGGGGAGGGACTTACGGCTTCAGGGGACTTTTTGCCAAGCTTCTCAAAGAAGGCTTCTTCAACCTCAAGACAAGGGTCCCAGCGAATGTGGTTGATCTGGAAGAGAGACTTACAAAATTTATTGTATAGTGAGGATGAGAGATCACGAGAGATTGTAGAACAAGCTTATTATAGTAGATTCTCCCCTCCCTGAACCCCGTGGACCTAGACCGAGTGTCAAATCACATAAATCTGCATGTCCATCCCCCTTTACTTTCTTTGCGTTTATCTATTATTTACTACCATGGATATACACACAGACACCTCACAGCCGCACTGGACCACTACTGGGGCCCACACTACACGGATCTAGGCCTAGCACAGACTCAACGGACCTAGGATGGATGCTTCTCTCCTTTTGGATGTCAGTGATGTTTTGGGCATTAACACCAAGGTTGTAGATGGAGAGTAGGTGATGGGAAATCAGTGAATATCTAGACAGATGCATGGATTCTTGGACATCAGGCACTACAGAAGGAAATGAGTGGTATAGAGGTAGATAACAATGAAGATATTGTGGCTAATCTTATTGACCAAGATACCATGTAGTGGAATGTTGACAAAGTTAGAGTTCTATTCAATGCAATCGTAGATGCTGATATTTTGAAGATAATACTTTGTTTAAGACAAAATAAAGACCAATGGCTATGGACACAAGAAAAGAATGACAATTTCAGTGTTATAAGTGCTTACAGATTTTTTAGAGAACAACTTAGAGAAAACCCCGGATAAAGCTCCAAAGTTCACAGCCAAACTCAGTTATGGAAAGTACTATGGAAGAAAAAAGTTCCTAATAAAATCAAGATTTTTGCATGATGAGCTTGTTAAAGAAGGTCTACCTACTCATTCTAATCTTGGAAAAAGGAATGTGGATGTTGAAGATGAGTGTTGGTTATGCAAATCTTGTCTGGAATATATTCAACATGCTTGAATATTTTTCCCTGCCATTCGAGATTTGTGGAACAAATATATACCTGAAATGAAGCATATTGGGAGGGATATGAATACAATGACTATTGCACTGTATGTGCTGAAGAAGGGCATTATTACTCACAAGACCACCTTTTTCCTAATAGCTTGGGGTTTTTGGTTTAAAAGGAACAAAATGCAAGCTGAAAAAATTCTTATTGAAACTATAAATGTGATGGACTATGCATTATCTTTGTAGAAAACTCACAAGGAGCTAACATCTTTATCAACTACAAAATCCAAGACTGTTTATTGTTAAAAGCCACCCCCAACTGGATACCTCAAACTGAATGTGGATGGAGTAATGCTCTTTGACCAACATAAGGCTGGTGTAGGTGTGGTACTCAGAGGTGAGAAAGGGGACCTTATGATGGCTACTAGCAAAATAGATAATGAAGTGAATGATCCAGAAACTATTGAGTTTCTCGCTATGTTTCGAGGCTTACAGCTGTACGCTCACTTGTGTTTTTCTAAGCTAATTCTAGAAAGTGATTGTATGCTGATGGTCAAGGAATTACAAGAATAAGTAGAATCCTATTAAACTCTTGGGCACTTGCCAAAAGAAAGCATCTGATGGAACCATTTGCTGAGAATAAGATTCAACATGTGTATCATATGGGGAATGAGGTAGCATGGCTTGCCCTTTAAGCTTGGAATGTTGAGAATATTGAAATGTGATGGGTTGACATTTCAATGTTTGTTTCTCAAGCAATTTGGCATGACAAAAATAGTATGTAACGGTTTTTTATAACCTTAGTAATGAATGGTCTTGTTATTAGAAAAAAATGATAATCTTATAATTCTGTTACGATTTTTATAGAACTCTATTTTCATACTAAGATAGTTTTTTAATATCAATATTTTAAATGAAATGGAACAATTATATTGGTTGGTTTAAGATGATTTGTAAAATAGTTATTTGAGAGTTATAGGTGTATCATACTCCTCATAGAAAATCGACATATGGAATCTTTATGAAATCTTATCTTAAATCTATTGTTTATCCTATTGGTAAGTTTCTAGATGCTAATGTACTTACTGTTACATGTATATATAAAACCAAACTTCGCAAAAGTATGCATAGAGATGGATTTTTTTTTCTTGATCAAAATAATTTTACTAATAATTAAAGAAGAGATACAACTAGACGGGTGGAGATCCCCAACACTCACCCTAAAGTAATAGTTAGATTTAATAATACCTAAATACTATTTGGATTAGGATTGGTGATAAATTTTTGGAAAAAGGTAATTTAAGAGAGGTTTCCAAGCCTATATAATCATTGTAAGTTGAGAAAGCCACCCTATGAGATAACCAGCCCATCTGTCTCAAAAGAAGGTGCACCCATTACTAGAAAATCTTAGATTCAAAAACCCAAAGCAAGTCCCACTTCCATGTGGGTGGCTTCATCTTCCCTGCCACCAATAGTAGCAGAAGAGAAAGTTCTATCTTAGCCTAAAATGGTGCCCAATGATGAGGCACAACAAAAGAAAAGTTGACTTCACTCTTTTAAACCCCGTTATTGATAATAGAAATTAGTTCCATTTATTAGTTGAAGTGAAATAGCAGATGATAAAACTCATGAGCAAACTTAGTGCAATTCAACAGAGGTTATCCTTGAAAGTTTGAAATCCCATACCCAATTCTTGTAATAGATAAACAAGCAGTTCAGATGGTAGAAGACATAAATTCTGAGAAAAATGAGATACCAATCCTTAAATCTTTCCTTGTGCTTACTGATGACTTGAACTTAGATTCATATTTACAATTGATAAAGGAAGAAGTTATTCATTTTAATCATGGTTCCATTAGATGGATCACTTCCTGATTTTTAATTATGGTCAATTTCATTCCTTATTTTTAAATTCATCATTTTGATCATTTGTTTATACATTCGTCAGACCCATTAATAGAAGTCTCACCTCACCAATATAAGCATGTTGCATGTGAACATAATTAAATTATAAAATCTAAAAAACCACAAATAATTAAAAAAGAAAAAAATTTAATTAAAAAATAAAAATAAAGGAAAAACTAAAATATATATCTAAATTTAAGTTTTATTGTTAATTGCATGGATGGAAGGGGACCTCCTCCTTCAATCAAAAGGCACAGCAAAACAAATTTTGAGGGGGTAATAGAGTCAAATGAGGGTATTCTCGATTTTAAAATTAGTTTGAGTTTAGTTAATAGATTTATTGCATGATCATGGGTCTTGTGAGGGGGTAACCCCTTGGGTTCTACAAAAACATTTGCATATAAGTCTAGCAAGCATTAGATATATTTGGCTAGTTTTGGTTGGCTCAACTATCTCTCCCGCTCTTGCCAATCAAGACTCCTCAATTGGTTGTCACATCACTCATTTCTTCTCTAACATATTAAACTTGTTAAGAGGTCATTACTCAATCATCTTGGAAGATGGAAAACCCTTCAATTTTATAAATTTTCCTTCATGGTCTTTATCCCTTTCATCCTCCCTCTTTGACATTACCTCTGCTAATTTGCTAATTAGTATATTTTAGGGTTCTGAAATTTATGCCCTAGGTTCCACTTAGAATGACAATAATAACACAATTTGTTATCTCTCATGTCCTACAAATGAGTAGGACTGTTCACCGACCCGACCCGACCCAAGAACACAAAATTCTAACCCTACTCGAATCTATTCCATACCGATCACCCGTTTACCGATTACCCGAAAATAACAAAAATATTACAGTCCAAATCACAATCAAACGATGAAAATCACGAAAATGGAATCAATATCCCAGTTCCAAATCACAATCAAAACCATGAAAATCATCATCCCAGTTCCAAATCACAATCAAAACCACGAAAACCATAAAAATTAAGTCAATAGCCTCCCTGATCTTCTTCTCGGCGAACAGAGCTTCCTATGCTTACCGATACGGCGGTGGTGGTGCATCCCTCCGGCGTTTCCCCTACCTCCCAGGTGCTTCCTATGTTACCGATACGGTCGTGCCCATCACTGACGTGCTCGCGGTCGTAGCTCCGGCGTTTCCCCTACCTCCAATTCTTCTTGAAACGGGTTGTCATGGTCTGCTTCTCTCCCAATCGTAGCTTCGTCGCTCCCGGTCGTAGCTTCGTCGCTCCCTGGCGTAGCTTCGCTCCCGGTCGTAGCCTCGCTCCCGATCGTAGCCTCGCAGACTTTCGTAGCCTCGCAGACTTCTCGGTTGCGTTAGGGTTTCAGGGGAGAGGGAGACGGTATAAATTTGGTTTATATCGGGTAACGGGTAATACCCATTTCTGATTTTAACCGTAAACGAGTCGGGTTATCGGGTCGGGCCATTTCGGAAAACGGGTCGGGTCGAAATTTCGGGCTTTTTGTTCAGGCCTACAAATGAGGATAATCATTAACCAGACATTGTACTTCCACTCGAGCTCTTGCTAGGTCCTTACACAATGTTATTAGGGGTTTTCAACAACCCTGATTTTAAAGAATAAGTTGTAGCTATGCTCTGATATTTCTTTGATAATCGTACATTCTCTTCTTGAAGGTTTGCTAAGATATAGATTGAGATTAGACTGAAAGATCAAACATCCTCATTGGAAGTTGTATTTCAAGCTTTAATCCATTAAGAAAGCAACGCAACTTGTAAGAATCAAACCACCCTCTTAATCTAGTAGATAAGATCTAAATGAAGGCTTTGCAATTCGCTACTGAGTCGATTTTTCTTATTAAGGGACTCCATTAGTCATCATAAGACCCTAGCCAAACTTGGCCAATAATGCCCTAACAAAAGCATTTGAATCCATTAATAGTGTCTAGATTCATCAAGACCCTAAAATTATATGAGTGCTTTTCCTTCTATGTGAAATAAGGAAAGCTTTAAACTATGTTGGGGTAAGGTATTATGTGAAAGGAAAACTGAGAGAATGGGTTGGCCAAGATGACTATTCCTGTGTAGGTTATCATTACTATATAGGAAACACATTAGAGAGCTATATTGAAGAATTTGTAATAGATTATAAATCTACTTATCGAGTGCACACATATCTATTTATTACATATTTAAATTTTGATTATACAAGATAAAAACCAGAGACTGCTACAACTATTTATCCTTTTGCTATTATCTTAAATTGATTATGATCGTGATTTGTTACTTGAGAGTTATCTATTACTTTAGAATTAGCAAGAGATTTATCTACATGTAATGTTATCATGAGTGGAGTGGAGTTTAAGCAAGATATCATGGTTGAGCACCTTTTCATGCACAAATGGCTGATCAACCTCAATGTGCTTGATGCGTGAGTGGATGATTGGATTGGAAACTAACCACAAGGCACTAACATTGGGACCAACCGCTCATTTTTCTCTCGATTGATCATGAGTCTCACCTTTGCATTTTAAATGCTGAATTTGTATTTTAAATTTAGCAGATGATTTTTAAATGGAGCCTAGTTTTTTAAAGTCTTTAAAATATTTTCATTAGTCCAAAACTTATTTTAAATGGGGTATTTTTAGTATTATTGAGCCAAGCCTGATTTTGAAGTAAGCATTTTTATATTTTAAAGTCTTGAAAATTATATAGTTTTAGAAAATCATTTTATTTAAATGATTTTATTTCTTTAGGAATATTATGTAATATTCACCATTTTATTTTATGTTAAAACATTACTTATTTGGATATTTTATTTCTCATAAAAATATTTAGTAAACTTTATTATTTTGTTTTATGATGAAAAGTATTATTTTGGGACTAAGAAAACAAATTTTAATTTTTAAATATAGTCTCATTTCATCTACTTATTTTATTTAGTTTATTTTTTTTTATGTGTCTAATCTCCATCGCTGGATCTAAGTTAGGAACCCCTAGATGTAGAGCTATGATCAATTCCCTAGAAACCCTAATTACCTAATCTCTTCTCCTATCTCTCTCTCTTCCCCTCCAGCTTCTCCCCCCTCAGCCAAAACCCCCAGCCCGTGACTCCCCAACGCCTTCCCCTGCGTAACTTGTTGGCATTGCTGTCAACTACGCCATGCCACACCACAAGCGGGCCACCTTACCTTACCACCACGACCACCCCTTTCCTCTCTCTCAACCCACCGTCGTGCACCCTAACCCCTCATCTCTCTCTCTCTCTCTCTCTCTCTCTCCATAGTGCAACACCACCACTGCCACCATGAGTAGCCCCACTAGCAAGTAGTCGAACCAAGCCTTATTGCACCCTATGCCACCATCGTACCCCAACTCAGCCCGAGGCCTCTATCTCCCCCTCCTCCCTCTACCTCACGAACTTACTTCCACAAACCATGGCAATAACATTGCCAAATGCAAACCCCCATCCCCTGCCATGCCAACCACCTTAGACCACCATGAAGCCCCTACTCCAACAACCATCGTTGTATGCTAAGCCCCTCCAAACCCTAGCTCAGAAGACCACGAAACCCCTTTGCACCACCATCGTCTTCCACCCACTCACAGTTACAATAGTCTCTTTCACGCCACATGCCTAGCCCCTCCACATAGGTCACCACCCAGCCACCTCTTAGCCCCTGTTTTTAAAGTCACGGTAGTGACCACCTTGGCAACACCACACGTAACCCCTCCTTGCACATACATAGCCACCGCCATGAGACCATTGGATGGCAAGCGACACATAGCAATTTCAACCCCTAAACTATGGTATAATTTCTATCGCTTTTCCCTCAACAATTGATTATGTTTGTGAAGTTTAGTTGGTGTTGTGAATGATGCGTTGTGGTTAGTAATTGTGAAATATGTTACATCGTGAACTGTGGATTGTGAGTGTGAAGTGGTGGCATTACTATGAATGATGTTCTACAGAGTAGTTTGTGATGTGGCTGTGTAGTGATGGGATTATCGAGCAGTTTATATTTTGGCTATGCGTAGTGTAAAGTGATGGAGTGTTATGTAGTGTGATGCAGTAGGGTGATATGGCAGAATGTTATGAAGTGTTGGGATTCAATGCAAAGCTGGGATGTGATTGTGAATGGTGTAATTGTGATGAGGTTTTGATTGTGAAGTGGTTGGATGCCATGTGATGTGATGGGATTACTGTGCAGTTTGAAACTGGTTGTGAACTATGTGAAGTGGTGGGATGTTGTGTAGTTGGTGATGTGGTTGTACGTTGTGTTTGTCTTGTGAAATGTTGGGAAAAGTTATGTAGTTTAGATGTGTTATGTATAGTGATATGTTGGTTTGAATTGTATTAGCTGGTAGGAAACTTGTAAAAGCAAGTGGGTGTTTGGATTGACTCTATGTTGATCTTAAGTGATAAAAGGGTGGGATACATGTGTAAATTGGTTAGACACATGTGCCGGACAAATTTACTATATATAATGAATGTCTTAAGCATGAATACATGATGTTTAAGTCTTAAGGTTGGTTTAAAGTTGTGTATTATGCACGGTTTATATTACAATGAAGTGTTAGTTAGATTATGTATGAATGGAGGAAAAGATGTATCTATTGACTAGGATTGGATTGTATACCTTGGTTGGTCCTAGTTATGTATCGGAATAGATGGTTTAGTAAAAAGAGTGTGATGAAGGTGATAGTGTATCTTAACCTTAAAGTGAATCCAAGGATGTTTACTTTAAAGGATAAGAACATGAAGTAGAATGTTATGTGTTGGAAATGTGACCTTAAGTTGGTCCCAAGCTACGAGTTTTGAGAATTTAAAGAAAAAATGATAAAGGGAAGCATAAAGGGTGAATTAAGATAATAGAGTATGTCTAAGTGAAGGAAGTCCAAGTCAAGAGCAGTTTATGCATTTTCTAAATTTAAGTTACATATGCACTTGAAAAATAAATGATGTAAAATTATGTATGTATGTAGGTTGCCACCTGACACATGCATGAATGGATTACATGAAATGAGTATGGCATGTAGTCCAGATAAGTATTATGTTCATACTCTTTTAGAGTTTTCTAATAATATGAAAATGAAAAGAAATGATTCTCTTTATGATGCTTTCTGAAAGAAATGAAATGATGTTTTATGAAAGTATGATAAGTATTAATATTTAAATGTATACATATGTAAAGGCATTCTTTGGCAGCTCCTATTTATGCACCAAAGTAATAGTTTTATGCATGTGAATGGATGTTATATGTAGTAGCTATTGTCTTTATTTTTTCATGAAATGAAATGTTGAGGTTTATGCTTGATGCTTTGAAATGATGTTTAAATAATGCGATGAAAGTATATTTAAATGACGTTATGAAATGATATTTAAATGAGGCTATGAAACGAATTTTAAATGATGCTATGAATGGATGTTTAATGGATGTTATGAAAGGATGTTTAAATGATGATGCTTATACTTATGCTTTTAAATGATGTTTATGAAATGGAAATAGATTGATGAATGAAATGAAAGAAAATGAAAGGACTGAAGAGAATGACTGAATGAAAGGAAATGAAAGGAAAGGAAATGAATGAATGTTTTAATATATAAAAATATGTAATGGCCATGACTGAATGAATGAATGATATAGTACCAATGGATTGGACAGATTACAATACTAGGTAAATAGTATTGATAGTGAACCCAGTGCTACCCCTGATTGAATGAGATTCCTAATCTGTGGCCATAGGTGAAATCTGGGTCCAAAAGATCTCTAACACCAACACACAGTGTGTAACAGTGTGCATCGGCCAGAGGAAAAGTGAAAAAGATAATTAAATGTATGCATGGTTTAGTTTCTTTATGAATGCACAAGGTGTAGAAAATGTTTTATAAGGAAAGAAAACGTTTTTAAAGAAAACCCCCACCTTGTAATGTTTTCAAAGAAAATGAATGTTTTATGTAAAGTATGTAGATGAATGTCAAATGCATGAATAAAAATCTATGTTAGTATATTTTTATAGTATGAAGTAATGTATACTGAGTATTTGACTCATTTTATTTTAATGTATGTCCCTCTCCCTCTGAAGAATAAAATGAGTAAGAAGCATCAGGACAGACATGACTCAAGGAAAGAGTGATAGAAACTTAGACATGTTTTTATGTAAAGTATGAAAGTAAATTTTTGTAAAAGGAATTTTAATTTAATTTAATGATTTTTGGCGTAAACTCTCTTTTAATTTATAGAACAAGTTTTTATTTTAAATATAGAATCTTTTATATTCTGGGAATAAAAGAGAAAAAGTTCTAAAAAGTTCAATAATTCCATTCTCATTTTTAAAATCATTTAAAAAGTTCAATAATTCCCTTCTCATTTTTTAAAATCATTTTCTAAAATCCAATCATGAAGACGGACGTTACAAACATTGTCACACAAAAGAGTAGGTGCATGGGATAATGGCAAGCGAAGCTCCTTGAAGAACATCCTTAATTAGTAAAGTTTAGTAGTTGTGACTGCTAATGAGCAGTATTCAACTTCAGTGTTGGGGCGTGAAACAACTGGTTGCTTCTTTGCAGTCCACAAACAATATTGGAACCAAGAAAACTTAATAATCAGAAGGTGATTGTCGATTATCTAGGATGCCAGCCTAGTATGAGTCACAACAAGTTGAGAGGTTCAAGGTGCCTATGGTATATAAGAGCCTTTGTTCCGCAAAGTCGTTTAGATAGCAAAAGATCGTCTTTGCAACAGTCCAATGAATATAAAAAGTTTGATGCATATTCTGAATTATAATAATTAGCTGAAAAAATTAAAAATTGAAAAATGTTTGTATTTGAGTGATGTTTGGGAAGGAAGTTATGAGAAGTTTAGAGATGAAATCATTTCATTTTCCAAATAACCCTTAAGGGTTTGTTTGGATACGTAGAATATTTTGGTATATCTGTGAGTAGTAATAAAATAATTTGACATAAGATATTTTATTGGATTTATGAGAAAATAGACCAAAAAAGTTGCATAAAAATATTATAAAGTTAAAAAATTATTTGAATATAATTTTTGTTTTGAAATTTGAAAGAGTTGTATTATTTTTTGTATTTTGTTTGAGATTTTGGAAAAAATGTTATAATTAGATAATAATTAAATGAAAAAGTTGAAGATTTGAAATTGAAAATATTCTATACTTGAGTAATATTTGGGAAGGAAGTATATGAGATTATCTGAAAAAAAATGAGAATACTTAGAACAGTTGTTGCTATTTGAATAGAACAATTACCATACCAATTGCTGCTATTTTACGTTTACTTGTCAAGTGCACACTTATCTATTTGTTACATATTTAAATATTGAATATTCAAGATAAAGACCGTAGACTTATACTCCTATTTATCCTTTTGTTGTTATCTTAAATTGATAATGATAATGAACAATTACTTGTGAGTTGTCAATTACTTAAGAATCAGTGGGATGTTTATCCTCTTGAGTGGTTGCTTGTGTCTACACTAATATTATAGAAAGCAAAAAAATTGATTTATCTTATGCAACAACTCTTTGGGGTTACTTCCATTAAATGTGAGAAAATATGTTCTCATTAAGCTAGTATGCACCTCTTAAACTTGAGTGTTTGTCTCCTTTACTTGCCTGTGGACTCCAAAAGATGACTCCCCTAAACACTAACTTTTGATTTTTTTTTCTTTTCTTTTGTAGCTCTATAGTCAATGATGTCATTTTTTACATCACTAAGTTAGATGACCTATTCAAAGTCAACGACTTAGTTATCAAATTCTTCTATTATAAATTGGTGGACTTTTATCATAAGTTGTAACTCTGTATATCACGGGCCTACACTTACAAATAGTGACCTACTCGAGATTGATACTTTCTCAAGGGTCTATGCCTAACCATGGGTTGACAACAAATGATTATCAGGAGTGAGAAGGAAACTTTATTTACAAAAATTATGGCAAAGAATTTACTCTTAAATTGTTTCACGTGTTTCCCTGTTTCATATTTTTCAATATATTCAACGATTTTTGCTTAATTTTCACTTCTTATCAAACAACTTTCTTATTTTGACTTGTAATTCCTGTTATTAGCTTTGAAATGTAATACTCTTCAAGATGAGGATCTCTATTCTGTCTATGTTACTCAACCACAATAATTTACAACAATACAATCTCATTTTATTGTTCACTTTCTTTCATTTTCATTGAGTAAAAAGAAACGCCAATG
The DNA here is from genome assembly GCA_011037825.1 of Carya cathayensis. Classification (NCBI taxonomy): domain Eukaryota; kingdom Viridiplantae; phylum Streptophyta; class Magnoliopsida; order Fagales; family Juglandaceae; genus Carya; species Carya cathayensis. The sequence goes on from QGSO01000321.1 coordinate 330,639, forward strand.
CATATGATTGGGGTGCATCCTTATATTGAATATAATCACAACCATTAACGATTTTTTCAAGTGATTCTTATCCCCACTTACCTTGTTAGAAATGACATAGATGCAATGAATGACATATTTCTAGACGCTTGGAAACATGGTGATTTAAGTAGGAGAAATGCTACTAGGTCCCTTGTCTATACCGCTCATTTTATCCTCTTGATGTGGTCGTGCCACATGGCAGCCACGTGATTAAGTTATGAAAAAATAAAAACCAAACGAAATATGACAAGCCCCTATCCTTAAGCTTGTAGAAATCAAACCTAGCTTGTATAGAGATCCGCATAACTGAAACTGTTGTATGAAAAACTATCATAGAAACAGCAACAATAACATCAAAAAATGGGAGGAGTTATGTGTTAAAGAAATTTGAGCAGATACAGTAATATGAAAATAAATGTGACTTTGAGGCATGTATAATACTGTCTTTAAGATGATAATTGCCCTCACCTGAAAGAACTTGCTACTGGATTACAAATAGTTCATCTCTAGAATACAACAAAGTCACTAACTGTAGATAAAAATTCTAAAGTTTTTCATTTGAATTTTTCTACAAAATTCTATATGAGATTGAAAATATGAGAATATGAAAAAGAAAAATTTGTGGATTGTGTCATCTATTTATAAAGATTGAAGTGGCTACCTTATGAAAAATCACAACTCTTGACTCGTTACTTTTTAATTGGTAGTTATTAGTTTAAGACATGATGTTTCACTTAAAAACCAAGAAGCATGTTTGGTCAAGTAGCTGGATGCCTTCCTTCCCAGTGGAGGTCACTATTTCAAAACACACCCATGATACCTTTTTGGATTTATAAATTTTGAAGCATTGCTTTCCAACCAAGCACCTATTCAGATCGAGTCTGGGCTAAGTCCACGTGTAGCCTTGTGCCATTGGTTTTGATGGGCCATGTGCCCCTTTAGATGGGTCATGCGCCCCTTAGGTCATTCGCCTTATTATAAAATTAAATAATCAAAGTATAGTCCTGGAGTTTCGGATCCATTCATTTTCCTTTGAAATAACACACCCTTACCACTGAGCTAAAGCATCTCCTTGTAGTAGTGATTAACAAAAATAAATAATACATAACTTTTAATAAATCCATTTCCTTCAAAATAGACTAAATAGTACACCCTTACCACTGAACCAATACATCTCCTTGCAATATTAATTCAAAAAAATAGTACACCTTTACTACTTTTAATAAATCCACATATTTAATATCACAATCTATAATACATATAACATTCCGTATACGAGGCTGGCTACCATTATGTCTTTGCCATTGAAAGTAGAGAGAGAAGCAAAAGATACGAAAATATTGGGTAAAAGTACGAGGAAAGAAAATGGTATCCAAGTAGTGGACTTTGTCATTCTTTCTCAGACAACTTGAGGTATCCAAGTACAAGAAGTTGCATTTCAAGCTGCTTGTCATCAATATGTTCATTGTCGTTGACTCACTCAGTCTCAATCGAGTTGGGTATATGGGAACGTGTAGGGTTTTAGGGGGGGGTGTAAACTACCATGACACGTCATCGATGGAGGAGTTACAAAGCACCACTCAAGGAGCAATCGCCCATTGCAAGAATTCCATGATTCAAAATAGGTCTATGCTCAATAATGAGATTTGATCAAATCAGAGACTTAATCGACTGAGATTTAATTTAGTTTCTTGTGTAATGCCTATGTGTTTTTAGTTTCTGTAATCTCAAAGACAAAATGATGAGGAAAAAAAGTATTTAACATTTTTATTATTGCCCCTCATCTTTTTAGCCTGAGGCCACTTGGCTTGGTCACATTAAGGGGGCAAAATGAGTAGTATAAAATGGACGGCTTAGTACGTATCGAAACGATCATCAGTTGTAAAATGTGTTAGTAATATGTGACTGTGGTATGAAGTTCACATTCATCTATGCACATTTGTCTACGTAGGATGGGAGTGAACTATCCATGATGGTCATATCTTCCTTGATGCCTTAAGTAGGAGGGAGAATCGATTCTCATGGAAAACTAAATGTAATTATTATATATTTTCTACATGGGACAACAAATTGTTTGTTTGTGTATGAATTTATTTACTTAATAATTTATCAGGTTTATTTATATTTTCAAATTACTATTATCTGGTGCAGTCTACATTTCATTACAATATTAGATTTATGCTCCCATATATAATGAAAATGTATCACTAGCCATTGTATCATGGTAACCCTTTATTAAGTAGGTACAAAGATTATTTAAGTTATTGGCATTCTACTTTTTTAAATGTTGTTGAATGCATCTTTGGCGTATTTAAAAATTATTTTCAAAATTTCGACTCAATACCTCAAAACATCAAAATTAGGCAAGGGTTGATTGTTATTGTATATTCACCCTACATAAATTCATCCGAATGGTCTCAATTAATGACAAATATTTTGACCAATTTAGCAACTTGGAGGTAGTTCTAAATGGGTCTAGGGTTGATGTGGCTGCTAGATCATCTCGCATTTCTAACATGTCAAGTGTATCAGCCCGAGCTATGTCTACTATTGGAGATGTCAATGCAATACCAATGTTGGAACATAGAAGTGGGTATTAAAAATTGAAAGAGAAAACCTGGGGAGCGGTTGGGCTGCTCCCCCTCATTAAGCAGCCCTCCACTGATTGTGTGTCACGTAAGCAGTTTATAGTATTTAGTCTACACTTGCATACACCTCATTTGAGACCCATATAGCCCCTTCCCGCCATGAAGAATATCCAAAAATCTCTCAACTCGGTCTCGCTGGGTGGAAAGGCTTCTGATGGTCAGTTCACTCCATGGCTATGAAGGTCTTGTCGGATCATTCAACCTGGAAGAGATTTCTTTCCATGTGAGGGGGCCAAATCGATTTGGGTTATGTAAGTGGAGAGGGGGCCGTGGGTTGTGGTCTGTTATTTATGGGTTTCTGTCGAGAGAAAGGGAGGATCAACACCGGTGTAAGGGTTCCTAGTTTGATTGGAGTTTTAGGCGAGGAGCTTGGTGGCGGTGCAAAAAGATCCAGATTAAGCTACCCAAATAACGTGCCTCTTTTGCATGGAGTGATTCTGTATGTTGAGGTCTAACTATTCTATTGTATTTTTTCTTACATGTCACTGTCTCAATGGAGGGCTGCTCTTCTATCAACAATAGCCCTCTCGTCCTGTAGCGCTTCTCAAATTGTAACTGTTGCATACTTATACAATAAAATTAAAAACAAAAACATCCCACTTATATTCATCTATATGTATCAATATGGATTGTCAATGTATCTTTATCATGATAGTGATTTCATTTGAACTTGTGAATCAACCTTGTATAGTTTAATAGTGTCGTGTCAATAACTATACAGTGCGGGCCAGTTTTCATTGTTTCTACTAATCGTTAGTAGTAAGAATATAAAGATACTATGGCTAACAATCTTTTTTTTAATAGTATCTCAATATTTCATTGATGAATTTCAGCACTACAATGTTTATCATTGTCTAGAACATTTGCAACAAAGGCTGACATCTCTTCCATCCACACGGTTTTTTCTAACAGACTTAGAGCAATCCTAGCTAAAGAATGTGCAACTGTATTGTTCTCTCTATATGCAAATTGTAATTGCCAATCTCTATTACTTTTAAAGAAAACTTTACATCTTCAACCAAGGAACCAAAGCATGACATTTCCTCTTCTTCCCTTTGAATTGCCATAATAACAGTCTTTGCATCTCCTTCAAATATTGCATTATGTATATTCAGTTCACTACATAGCTCCAACACCATGCTCAAAGCTATACACTCTGCCATCACAGGGATTTCAACATGTTTCTTTTGGTCACAGACAACAACCATCAGTTCTCCCTTCTCATCCCTAATAATGATTCTCACTCCCATTCTTTTCTCTTTCGCCTTTAAGAAAGCATCCCAATTCACTTTAACAAAATCTCATCCTAGTTTTTTCCACTTTTTTAATCCCTTAGCAGTCACTTGAATCTGTTTTTCATGAGATTGGGGAGTCTGAGCATTCTTATACTCTAGCAAGGCTTCAGTAGTTGTCCTCATTATTGCTTTGGGGGCAAATAAGCTTTTTTTAAAAAACAATTATATTTCTATGCAACTATACTCTTCTAAGTACCATTGCCACTTTTTCCAATTGACTCTTGTTCAATTTCTGCATCAGTCTCTCCCACAACCCTATAAAATCATCTTCTATTCTACTCCATTTATGAACTCTGCTTCCAGCTTCTGCCCAGAGGCCATTTGTTGCAAGACATGTCCAAAGAACATGCATAATAGTTTCTGTCTCTGCATTGCAAACTGGGCAAGATCTCTCTCCTACTACCTTCCTTTTAAAAAGATTCTCCTTAGTAGGCAACAGATTGATCCTAACTTTCCACAAAAACATTTTTGTTACACTAGGCACTAAAAGATCCCAAATGTTTCTCTACCTTTCATCCATATGATCCCTCATTGAACATTCACCCTTGCTGCTCTTCATTCTCTCCAACTGCAAATAGTATGCACTGCAAACAGAAAAAAGTCCCTTCTTTTAAAAGGCCCCAAATTAGTCTATCTTGTGCTAAACTTCTGTTAAGTGGGATCCTAAGAATCTGCTCAGCTTCCTCCTATTTAAAAATGGCTCGAATTCTAGTTTCTTTCCACTCCCCCCTTTGCTTATCTATTAGCTCTTCAATTTTGGCATCTGCCTGCAAAACAGAAATTGGTGACTGTATAGAAAAAGATGAAGGGGAAGGCAGCCACTTTGTACCCCGTATGGCTAACAATCTTTTGGTAGATGATTACGGTTTAAATAAATTAAATCAGTATTTATTAAATGTTTTTTTTTCTTTTGGATTCCATTTTCTATAGAAAATGGACAATAAATAATTATCATTCGAATAATGTTAGGTATAAGTCTCAAATAAACCAACTACACACAATTTCTTAAAAAAAGTAGGTCTCACTAAAAAATAATAGATTTTTTAACACTTTTTGAGATGTCCATTGTTTTATAAAGAAATTGTGCAGGACTTATCTATTTAAAATTTGTACAAATTATTTTTTTTTAATTTTAATAATTAACTAATATATAAGATGCAATTGTATCTTAGATGATTTCCCCCTTTTAAAATTCACAATAACTAATAATCCAAACGTCATAAAATAATGAATTAAAAATATGATATTAATAATTATTTAATATTTTGCATTATGGATGCAATTCTCCATTTTTAAATTTAGAATAAATAATTGAAGGCAATAATTAGCAAAATACTCAAAATTATCATATCAATAACTATGAATTTTTTATTTTTATTTTTATTTTTTATTTTTATTTATTTTTATTTTTTTTTATCTTACATCCGATTTTCCCAAATATGATTATACAATAATTAGTTACATCAATCATTCCAAATTATGATATCAATTATTATTAAAAAAGTTTTGTATCTTACATCCGATTTTCCCAAATATAATTATATCAACAAATAATAAATAATTCCATATATAAAGTAATATAAGATATAATTATGGGTTTGTGTAAGCACTATGCATTCATTTTAAAAATGAGTAGAGTTCATTATTAAAAATTTAATTTTTTTTTACGTTAGTCTTATATTTATTTAAATTTTTAAAAAATAACTGAAAATATTATTTATCATTCCACAATTGATGGAATCCACCACTATTACAATTCAAATAAAAAATTAAAATTATTTCAATTTAGCTTTACATTAAATGTACTTAAACAAGTTTATTAATATTTTAAAAAGGTGAAAAATTCTAAGACCCGTACAAAAAATTACTTTTTTGAACAGTAATCTTCACATTTTTTTTCAAATGAAATGTAAGAAATTTATATATTTTAAAACTGTATCTAAATTTACTTTTTTTTTTATATATATATATATTTGAGAAGGATGGGTTTCGAACTTCATACCTCCATTTTAGAGATTGAAAATAATGTCAATCAGTCCATCTATATCTAACGTTATTTATTGATGAAAACTTAAGATATTTGTACATCCAAAGGTATTGAGTCGTTTCATTTGACGTATCCATTGCACCTTTTAAGAGTTTGATAATTATAAATTCGGGTATAAACAAATTATTCACTAGAGGATCCATCGTAATTATATAAAAAAAAGTTTAAATATTTACAATTATAACAATGTGTGGTGTAAATATGTGTTAATAAAAGAATTTGTAAATATATTTTCTCGGACAAAAATGATAAGAAAATCGGATCTTTGAAACTCTGTCCGGCCTGCTTTACCCGGATCCAGAAATTATCATCAGAGGAGGAGACACGAGTCACACGATCCGTTCTTTGGCACTTGGATCCAACCATCCGAAGAAACGTCCGAACTCCGAACTACAACTTCCGTCTTCTTTTAAACAACACACGCCCACGACGACACGTAACTACGTAAGCATTGCACTAAAACTCATCCGCTTTCCCGACCATTAACGTCTTTATATACACACAGACACATCAGTCTTCTACTATGCATTATCCGAGAAACCGAGTCGATCACTTTGTTTGCTGATCAAGAAAATTGCAGCGTTGGTAATTGCAGAGATGGGGTTCTCTAAGAAAGAGTATGAATTTCTAGCTGAGATCGGTTTGGGGCCCGATAATCTTGGTGGGTACGTAAATGGTGAATGGAAAGCAACTGGATCTGTCATCTCTTCCGTGAATCCTTCAAACAATCAGGTTTCTTTTTGGATTATTCGCCTTTTCAGATCTCGATTACAGAGTCGGATCATATGTTTAAAGTCAAAAGTATCCACTTTTCATTGTAGTGTTTTTTTTTCCTTTTACTTTTCACACTTTTAAGTGGAAGGACGAATGGGGTTTGAGCTTAATTTTCAAATCCTTAATCTGAGCGTAGTAGATGGATAAACCATACCCCCCGGTTTGTGTTGCGTTTATGTTTTTTGGGTTATTAGTAGATGAATTTAACTTTAGTCTTGGTGTAAACAAGTTCCTTTAGTAAATTTAAATTAAAAAAGGTGGCTGTTCACCCTCAATGGGTGGTCCGGCCACCCCATTTGGGGTGCGACTGGCCAGCCGTGGTCTGCGGTTTGGTGTGGCCGGACCACCCTTGGTGGTTACAAATTTTCTATATTTTTAAATGTATTATTGAAAAAACCAATGCGGTTGAGACTTTAAAAATTCATATAGTTCTTGGGGTGTCAGTCTTTTATTGAAGGGTGTAACGACATTCTAACAATGGTTGCTACCTTACAATATTCTGATTTTCTTGCATTTTGGATCTAGATGATTGCTAAAGTCACGGAGGCATCTGTTCATGATTATGAGGAGGGAATGCTTGCTTGCAATGAAGCGGCCAATAAATGGAAGAGTGTGAGTTCAAGTTTGCTCTTAACATTACAAAACAACAAAAACTGTCAAATTTCAGCATTTTTTATAAGTTCAAATTTGAGCGTTGATGAGGATTACCTGGATGAAGTTTGCTTGACAGTTGATATCTTCATTTTGCTGCGCAGATTCCTGCTCCAAAGAGAGGTGAAATTGTTAGACAGATAGGAGAAGCGCTAAGAGCCAAATTGGATGTTCTGGGTCGGCTTGTATCACTTGAGATGGGAAAGATACTTCCTGAAGGAATAGGGGAGGTTCAAGTATGATACTACTCTATAATTTGGCTAGATATATTCTTTCGATTATTTTTATTGGACAATGTTATTACCCCCGTGGTTCTAAGAGAGAGTCAAAGGTTGTGGTTGTGTGGTCTTGTGCAGTGAGGCATCTTCCTTGAATGCTTCTAGGGGAGGTTTGGATAGCAAGTTTAGATAAGATGAGTTGAGAGGAAAGTTGAATAAAATATTATTAAAATATTATTTTTTAATATTATTATTGTTTTGGGATTTGAAAAAGTTGAATTGTCTATTGTATTTTGTGTGGGAATTTGGGAAAGTTTTAATAATTAGATGAGATGAGATGCGTTAAAAGGCTTTTTGTATCCAAACCTCCCCTTAAGCAGGGTTTAGGTGCGGGCCTCAGCTGCTTTTAGGACTATATAATATTATCAACTAAATTTGTAATGCCCAGCAACTTCCCATGTGGTGGCTTCCTCTTTTTTAAGGAAGAGTGGGTTTACTCTTGTTAGTTGCTTATCAAGTGGTTGTTGAACAGGGTTCACTTACTGTTCACCTCTCTAGGTGCCCTTTAGTATCTCTATATGCCTAACCTGTTTTTCATTTTCCTTTTTTATATATATTAGTCTGCATTAATAGAGGCACCGTGAAGAGTTACTAGGACTAATCCAATAATCTTTTTTCTGGAGTTTGCATTCTTCTACATCATTTTTCTTTTCTGATTTCTATTACTTTTAGTCTCCTCTCTCTCTGTGGCTGGCATTCCATGGTCATTTGGTTCATAGAGACTTGACCTTTGATGCTAAGTGTTTGTAGTTGAGCAGATATGTTTAGATTAACTTTTTGGTTAGCATTTCTAAACCTTAACCCTTTCCAATTAATCCAAATTTTTACTTCTTGCAGGAAATTATTGATATGTGCGATTATGCTGTTGGGCTAAGCCGACAACTGAATGGATCTATCATACCTTCAGAACGTAAGCTTGTTCATTATTATAGTGCATGACAATTCTTATATTGGTGTCCTAATGATTGCTAATTTGAATAGCTTAATCAATAACCAGAGGCTTCACGAGAACTTTATATGAAAACTTTCGGTTGTTGAGCTTAAAGTGTTATATTTTTCCATCCACTGTGGCTCATTTCTTTAAAAAATACGGTTTGGATGCCCAGATCAGATGAGATGTATCTCATCTGGCTGTACGTCATTGAGACACTGCCTATCCTAACAGCATTTCATTATTTGTATTTCATCTTTAAGATTTAAAAACATCCCCTGAAAAAAACAGTAAAAAGTGAAAATACAAAAAAACCTTAAATGAATGGTGCAAACTGACAGAAACAGTATGTAAACAGTGCAAAACAGTAAACCCATGGTTGCTATCGAAACAGTGGGACCCACCCCTTTATCAAATCCCAAAAAGTAAAAACTATCTTATCTTATCTCACTATCCAAACACACACTTTTTTACAAACCATCTCATCTCATTTTAACTAAAAAATCTCACTGCAATTCAAAATATCTTATCTCATCTCATCTGAACTGCATAACCAAATGAGGACTCATATCTGTCTTTTTTCTTCTTTCCCTTTCAGGTCCAGATCATATGATGTTGGAGGTGCTGTATGAATTTAGACATCGACTGTGATTAAATTTCTTTACTTAACAAAAAATAAAATAAAATTTGTAAAAAAATTAATGCTACATTAATTTGACTAAAAAATTTGTATGCTCTAATTGCAGGCGTGGAATCCACTGGGAATAGTTGGTGTAATTACTGCTTTCAACTTTCCATGTGCTGTTCTTGGTTGGTTCTAGTTGCCACTTTCACTGAGAAAGTTTTATTTGTCAATTCATGGAATGATTAGGATTATTTAGCTCTATTGCATTTAAGTTGGTTGGATAAATCTTTAATTGCTTGGATACATCACACACTATCCACATGACATAATTTGATTTGTAAGATTCAAATTTTAAAATTTATATTCCAAATCAAATTATGCCACGTGGATAGTGTATGGTGTAATGCTTTAAATTATAATTATTCAATATACTGTATTCATGATTGTAAAACTCTATGTATGGTTCCCATATGAAGATTTTCAATCCTACATTAAATATTCAGTTTCGTAGTTATGAAATGTGTTTAGTTCCAGCCTTTTTAACCATGGATGATTTCTTGCTCTGATGCATTAGGGTGGAATGCCTGCATTGCGTTAGTCTGTGGCAACTGTGTTGTGTGGTAAGTTAGATGTCCTTCTCCTGAATTTATTTCCCTACATTCTTGACAGTTACTCTTTCAACCTTGGTTTGCTTTACTACCAAGATATTTCGTTTTGAAACTCAATTGAAATGAAAACTGGTTAGATCAACATCTCTCAGTCTATTCTTGGGCTTGAAACTTTGTATGTTGTTTTATAAGCAAAAATTCAGTTTCTGATTCTTGCATCATCACTCAAAATGATAACAAGGGTTTTCCATCATTCAGGTTTTTTTTAAAAAATTATTTTCCTCTTTATTCTTGAATCTATAAGAAACTTTTTAGTGTCTTTCAACCGCCCCCCCCCCCCCCCAAAAAAAAAAAGAAAGAAAAGAAAAAAGAACATGCTTGTTATTGATTCCCTTGACCAACTAAAATAGGATCTCATGATTTTTTCCTTATAAAAAGTAAGCTTTTTCTTCTTCTTTTTTGTTTCCTTGAGAAGAAAAGCAGCTGAGTTAGATAGGCATTTAGTCTGCTTGATGAATTAGATGCCCAGTAGTTGACATAACCTTATTTTCTGATAATTCACTTTCCAATATCAGCACCTTCTTGCCATGGAGGCAGCAGTATGATCTATTACATTCTTATTTTACATGCAATAGTAATTACTTGCCGCATTATGCATTTTAGGAAGGGTGCTCCAACAACTCCATTGATAACTATTGCGGTGACAAAGCTTGTGGCAGAGGTTTTTGAGAAGAACAACTTGCCAGGTGCGATATTAACCTCTTTCTGTGGAGGTGCTGAAATTGGTCAAGCAATAGCGAAAGATACACGCATAGCACTGGTCTCTTTCACTGGAAGTTCAAAGGTATATTGGTGATATGATTGTGCCATTGACATTATGTTTTTATGGAATATCCAATATAAGAATAAAGTTCCGCCTTGAAGAGCAGAAACATATTTCAAGGTTTATACCCTTAATGATTTAATAATGCACTCTTCTTATAAAGACTTTTTGGTGTAAAAGATCTATTCCTGGTAAAAGGTTGCTGCCTACAAAAACACACAAGCATCATATTTATGAATGAACATTGATGAATTGCCATCATATATCTGGGGACATAAAATTATGTGCAAGTGCAATGAGCATGTGGCCATATCTGTTTCCCCTGGTGACCCCTACAAGAAGAAAATGAAAACTATGTATGCTCTCTGTTTAGGAGCTTTATTTAATACCAAGTCAGAGCTATTACTTTCAGACCCATCTTTATTGCCTAAACATGTCTTCTGCATTTTGAAGTACAGGTAGGTATGATGGTCCAACAAACAGTAAACGAAAGATTTGGTAAATGCTTGCTTGAATTAAGTGGGAACAATGCGATAATCGTTATGGATGATGCCGACATCAAGCTGGCTGTGCGTTCAATTTTATTTGCAGCTGTTGGTACTGCTGGTCAGCGCTGCACAACATGCCGTAGACTGGTAATATGCATCTATTTGTGATTCTGATGACATAGCTACAAAGTGGTTGTAGAGGTTATGGTTCTTACAACAGTTTTTGTTTTGCTTTTTAATTATAGTTTCTTCATGAAAGCATATACCAAAAGGTATTGGACCAACTAGTTGGTGTTTACAAGCAAGTCAAAATCGGGGATCCTTTGGAGAAAGAAACTCTGGTTGGACCATTACATACTCGTGTCTCAAGGGATAACTTTGAGAAGGGAATCTCAAGCATAAAATCCCAGGCATGTATCATATCTCTTGTAATTGACCATCCCTAGTGTCACCAATCTGCTGGCCATATATATTGTACTTAAGTGCTTACCGTTTGCATAACTTCTTGGTGCTTGCCTAATAGGGAGGGAAAATCCTGGTAGGTGGATCTGTTATAGATTCAGATGGAAATTTTGTACAGCCGACCATTGTTGAGATCTCTCCAGATGCCTCTGTAGTAAAAGAAGAATTGTTTGGTCCAGTTCAGTATGTTATGAAATTTAAGGTGGTTTATTCATGACGTTGCATCCATTTGGATTCATGTTTATTTTATTTTATTTTGAGATGATCAGATCAAACTTGAATTTATACATTATCTTGCACAGACTCTGGAAGAAGCAATTGAAATGAACAATTCTGTACCTCAAGGATTGAGTAGTTCAATCTTCACACGCAGGCCTGAAGCTATATTTAAATGGATTGGGTGAGCACTCAGAACTTGATCCTTAGTGTGTATGAAAGATTCATATGTTGTTGCCCTTGAGCTATTTCACTATTTCATTTTTATATTGAACACATTTACTTTAGTTTCTAACTATTGTACTGCTTCAAAAGTTTAATTGCTGATCACCACCAGAAGCTAGAGGCATATATAAAGTTTACTGCCACAACTGACTTTTGCACTCAAGTATTGGATAATAATGCAATTAGATAGTCTGAGTAGTGCATGCTGCTGGCAATTTCATTAAAGATTTGCTATAGTTCTGTACTATCTTCATTACTTTTATGTATAATGTGTTTGCATTTGAGTATTATGTAGGCCACATGGCAGTGATTGTGGTATCGTGAATGTGAACATACCTACAAATGGAGCTGAGATTGGGGGTGCTTTTGGTGGAGAAAAGGCAACTGGTGGTGGTCGTGAAGCTGGAAGTGACTCCTGGAAGCAATACATGCGACGCTCAACATGGTATGATTTTACTGAACTTGTTGATGTGCTTGGATGTGCATGTCTGACTGCTCTCATAATTGTTCCTTGTACATATTAGTTTGCTTGAATTTGTGTCTGAAACTTTTTATCGATCTGTTATATTTGCCATGGTGACTAAGACTATTCATTTTCCTTGATAGTACAATAAATTATGGAAGTGAACTACCGTTGGCTCAGGGCATTAGTTTTGGCTCATAAATAGGCTGTGAGGTATGCTGCCGTGACATCTGCGGCTATTTTCCACCGGAGGATCTAGATACTCTCAGCAAAATCTGCCATCGGTTGTGCTTCTCTGTCCTATTTTAGTGTTTTATGAAGATAAAAATGAAAAAAAAAAATAAAAATACGATGGTCATTTCAGATATTTCAGTACTACAAACAAAAAGCAGTCTGAAATAATTTATCTAATATAAAGGCTGTCTTGTTTGTTATGTTTCTCTTTTGCTTTCCCAGAGCTCTATCTGGGACATGGGTGAACCATGAAAATGGTCTAATATGTTCTTGCGGTGATGATAGTTGGAGAAAAATGTCACTAAAAATGTCTCAAAGGACTTCTACCGGGTTCGGATTTATATCACTCTCATTAGGTTCAATCTCCCTACCACTCTGTGTGCAGGAAAACAGCAAACCTAACATGAACTGATCTGAACACCAAAAATGTAGTCAGTACAGGTTGCTTCAGCTATAAGCTCAACTGATGAATATCAGGCAGATCGGTTCGATGATCGTATTGGGCAGACCAGTTCTATAATATCGGGTAATTTTCCCGCGAAGCCTTTGATCACCTGAATCAAGAGGAAAATATTTAAATCGGATTTATCAGAAGCAGACTAGTTTCAAATAATATCTAAAACCAATAGTATATACAAGAATAAGGAATGGGAAAAATCGAACTGGCCATAAATGAAACTCATGGCAGCTAATTCAAGAATCAAATCCAGCTGAACTTGATTCCACTACTAGAAAGAGGGTTGAAGGCATACTATCAAAGAATGTTGGAAGACATTACCAAATTAGAGAAAAAGTCTTAAGATAGTGCTAATTAAAAAAATGTACGCATGCTTTTGAACTTGAGAAATACTTAATCTACAAAGAAATTTTACTCAATAAAGTTTATAAACTGATGACTCAAGGCAATAAGTCAAAACTACACAGTTAATAAACTTCCTTGCACAAGATTTATCTGTAGACCTAACACTTCTCTTTGAACTTAACACCTACTCCTTATTTTTCATAACACTCAAAAGATTAAATTAAGATAAACATTAAATGACCTTGAAGCCTACCATGCAAAATCCGAGCACAAGCAAAAAAGAGTCATAAATCCAAAGAACAACCAATGGCCCATGAAAATTAACAAAAGCCTTTAATCTGATCACAACTCATTCAAGGTTGAATAAAACAGGGAAAGAACAAAAAAACTTAAAAAAAAATACAAAAACAAAAGGAGTTCAGAGAGAGTGATCAGAGAGCATATTTACATAATATTGATAAGGAGTTTGGGGAATGAGAACCTTGGTGCCGTCCTTTATTTGGGTTTAGAGTGCTTTTGTACTAGCATATATAAATTGCAATTACAGGTAATTCAAAATATGTAATGAGAAGGATGATGGCTTATTTTTCCTTTTAGTCCATTGTCTCTAAAGCTAATTGTATTGGGTAACGTAAGCATTTGGTGTCAAATTTGGATTGGCCAAAACATTGGAGCACATCATCATGAAGTGAATGAAAATTATCTCCAATTGATCATCCTGATGCTTGATTTGGCCCCTAGGGTTTCTTATATATGCTTGGTTAAGCAAGCATATCATGTGTATATATCATAGTGCTAGGCTTTGGGTGCCCACACACTCACTGATACAACCATTTCATTAGCATTAGAGACAGATCAAGACCTTGAGAGAGATTACTTTGGCCTATTAACTCTTTGCCATAAGCTGGCCAGCAATATTCCGATATGATTGGATTAATAGTCTTAATAATTAGATTATAATTTCTTGCCCTAGAAATATCAAAACGAGTAGCCGTAGCAAGATTGTTCTTGCAATCAAACGTTCAACAATGGGTACATTTCAAAATTAAATTTAAATTGAACCTTAATATTGAGCTAATATTAATAGCAAGGAAAGATATTAGTTTTCATCAGGAATCCAAGTATGCAAATTACTCCCTAGTTCATCAGGTTACTAGCTAATCTACGCAACGTAGCTAGCCTTAGTAAGCAGATAGTTACGAACACCTGCATTTCAAACTTAAACATAGAATGTACAAGGCTCGCATAGGTTTTTTTTTAATAAAAAAGTGTGAAATATTCACTTTTTCTTGATGGGATCTATTTTTTGTACAAAAGCTTGCACAAGTACTCGTGTATTTGAAGCTTGTCCCAGCATTACTAATTACAAAATCAGTAAGAGAAATCCATCAAGTTAAAAATATTTAGTGAGAGTGAGATTCAAGAAGTTGATGGTAGGTTTGTGGAGTGAGATGAGATGAAAATTTTGTGAATAATAATTAGATATTTTAAGTTGATTATTTTTTAGGTTTTGGGAAATGAGAGATCAGAAAAAGTTGAATACAAAATATTATAAAGTTAAAATATTATAAAAATATAATTTTATAATATTATTTTTATTTTGAAATTTGAAAATGGCTGTGTTGTTGGAATAATTGTTTAGGGTAGTTGCAAGGCATGTAACTCGTGTAGAGATGATACTTTTCCAAGTCAATGTTGGTCGCTAGGATAATATAAGGATTTGTTTAGATTATGGGTTAGGATTTATACCTTCACATCATCATCATCTCTTCACGTTTAATTAAGTCTTAAATGTCAAATAAATTAATGTTTAACAAACGCTAATTAAGTTTTTCTTTGGGAGTGGACTAATTCAAACGCATGCAGTTTTGTGCACCAAACACGGAGCCATTTAGTTAGGCCTCTATTAGGCATAGGTTAGGTAAACAACTTTAGAAAATGCTGCATAATGCCATAAACGTGAAGTACTTTTGGATTTCCATGCTTTTAATCCTGATTGGTGAAATATTAAGCTTGACAGGCAATGATTGTTTGCCAATCGGTAACGTCAGGCTACATGACGTATGCTTTTTTTTTTTTGTTAATTCTTTTTAAGCAAGAAGATGAGGTGAAGGAGACCAGCGTAGCAACTTTCTTTGAGTGTGAACATAGGAGATTATTTTCATTGCAGAATATCCGGTTTGAGCTATAGTTACTGTATCAAAGGCAAGACTGTTACCACAGCACGCTTAAAGTATCCAATTGGTCCAAAATCTATTGCATAACCCAAATATCAGGCTTTACTATCACAAGTAGTTTTAACTTATGTCCTGAATCAAACTCCTAACCACGAAACATGAAACATTAACTCGTATCAACTGAACTACCTCCTTGATGGTGTATATTTTTAACTTTCAATGTCATCATAATTATATTATTTTCTTCTTTATTTAGTCAACTTCTCAACATTTTCTCCCTTAAATTGAATTGTCTTTTCTGTGCAAATTTTTTATTTTTATTCTTATCTTTTTTAAATAATATGTATCTCAATTTTGTTGATAATTCTTATTTATAGTGGACGAATACCTTATACATGAGAGATCTTCAGTGTTACATTAAGAATCCCCAAACCAAGGTCCAATAAATAATGTAAAAATAAAATTTAAATGTTTACCATAATTTTGGAAAAACAATGAGACTTTTACAATATTTGGGAGCAAACTTCAGTACCATTTTAAAAAATATGACATGTTTTAACTTAAATCAAGTTGTGGTGTAAAAGTCTATTTTATACATTTAAATAAAAATACAACACAACCTTAGTCTCTTGATTATAAAATAAGCACACATACACTCAATCAATCCCTTAAAACTAAAACAAAGCAAATAAAATAATTTTACATATTAGAGGTGGACAACCGACAACCACCACTGAATCTGGTCAAAATAGACTATATTAACGTCGATTCTATCCAGATTTTGCCATGGCAATGCCGATTATGGCCAAGTTGGTGTCGATTTTGGCCATTTCAGTATCAGTCTAGCCAATCTAGCCATTAAAATGCCAGTTCGGCTAGAACTGGCCATTCCAGTACTTTTCGGTGTCGGTGGATCTTTTGCCCATGGATGTTACTCTCACAAGGAAAAAGCCACCAATTCTTCTTCTTCTTCTTCTTTCTTTTCTTTTTTTTTTTCTATTTTTTTTTACCTAGTGATTAAATTTTTTTTTTAAATCATGTTCTGATTTTTTTAAAAAACATATTTAAAGATAAAAAAATATATTAAAAAAAATGATCAATAACGTCCTATTAGATGGCCACCATCTGTAACGTTCATCTATGGATGTAGCATACCTTGGGTTGGCGGCCACCACCGAGCGATGCCTAGATAAATTGTTTCAACAATCCCAAAATATTTTAATAATTACTCCAACCATCTTTTAGGGTGGTGGTCAACCTTGAATGACGGTAGAAAATAAATGTTCTAAGAATAATTAGAGTTATTTTAGTGTTTTAGTAATAATTCCAAGTGTAGTGTAGTTTATTTCAGAAATTTTGGAACCCCGAAGTGACAACCTATGATTGGAGGTTCTTCCGATCCAATATATAAGAAATGCGTATCTAATGAAAAAAGTAGTAGAAGAAGAAGAGTTAAATATGAAACTCCTTTTGTAGTTTGCCTTTTTGATAATTTGATAGATATATATACATCGATACCTAATATTTGTTTTGGTTTTAACCTCGATCAAACTAGCTAGTCTTTTAAGGGTAGGTTTGGGAAACGAGATAAGAATTTTTAGCTTTCGATAAAATTTTAAAATATTATTTTTTAATATTATTATTATTTTGAAATTTAAAAAAGTTGAGTTGAGATTTAAAAATATTGAATTGTTTAATTGTTTATTATAATTTGTGTGAAAATTTATGAAAATTATAATAATGAGATAAGATGAGAATTTTATGTTTCATCCTATGCACAAAACCTGCCCTAGTTGATATTTCGATACCTAATCATTAAAAATGCTGATTTGACATGCCATACATTAAGGAAAATATAAAATTAAAAATGTTATAAAAACAAAAAATAGAAAACTAACGTCTAATAAATGATATTAGGAGTGAGATTCGGCCAGTCTGAACCAGAGAAACCGATTGTCCGGTCCAATTTTTATAGGATTGAATGAATTCGGTCTGGTCCCCGTTTAGGGTTTTACACCCGAGACCTAACCAAATGAAAAAAAAAATTATTTATATAAATAATTGTATATAATTAATTATTAATATATCACAATATTACATTAGTATTATATTCTTTAATGTATAATTATAATACATAGTACTCGTATATATTAATATATTAACATATTATAAGAGTTATAGTATAAATTATAGTATATGTATAAATTTATAATAGTATTAGTATAGTAAACTTAATGTGTTAGTATTAAATCACTATAACTACATAGATTATTATTTAATATAGTATTACCAATTTATCACTAACATATAGTATATTAGTATTACTACTAGTATGGTTATGAGTTATAGTATTGGTACTAAATCTATAACTATATATTTTAGATCAATGTTTATTATATTCTTTAATGTATAACTATAATATATAGATTAGTATATATTAATAATTGTACAATTTATTATGTAATTTTTATTTAATAAGTCACTTAATTTTAATTAGCATTTTAAATAATTTTTTTTACTTAACGATTTAAAAAAAAAAATGATTGGACCGACTGAATCAATAGCTACCGGTTTGGTCCGATCCTTAAGGATGTCTGGTGTCGTCTGAGGAATATGATGGACTAAAAATTTCGGTCCATCCCCCCCCCCCCCCCCCGCCCCGGCGACCGGACTGGACCATGCTCACACCTAAATGAGATGAGAAAAAAAAATATAAAAAAACTTAACAAAATGACAAACATTACAAGAGATAAATATGATACTCATTAACAACATGTACTCAAGAGATAAAGACGGACTTAAGCTACTAAGGATATACTCCTCTTATTAACAAACTACTTTTGTTTTTTTAAAGGAACTAACTTCATTGCAAAGAAGGCAAAACACCTTAAACCTGGTTACAAAAGTGTTTATCAACATAAACAACATTTTCAATGAAAACAGGTACACTATGCCACCAAACTTGCATATCAGAGATAGATCATGCATGCATTGCAAGTCGATGTGTAGTTACATTTGATAATCTATTGGCATGTTGTAACCTGTATTGTAGAAATCTTTGCATCAGTCTTTTGATCTCATAAACAATTTTCCTCATAGTTGCATATGATTCTTCTCCACTGTTAACCTCCTCAATCAGATATAGACAATCACTTTTGATTATAAGATTGTGAATGCCAAGGTTTAAATAGGACTGAAGACCTCTCAGCAATGCCATTGCCTCGACATTTTCTGGATCAAGGGATTCATCCTCAACTTTGCTTAGACCCATAGTGACATCTCCATAGGAATTTCTAAGAATGGCGTCAACACCTTTTTTTTTATAAAAAAATAGTGCCCCATCAACATTTAATTTAAACCAATATATTGGTGGAGGAGACCACTTATAATCCAACTTCTTAGTATGAATCTGCTGCTGCAAACTAGTAACATATTTACCCTTCTTAGAAAGAGCAAAACCTATTACTTGTTGAGGTGGTAGATAGATATGATCATGAATCAGTTTGTTCCTCCTATGCCAGAAGCCCCATGCCATATGGTTAAAATCTGCCAAGTGAGCTCCTTTCAAGTATACTTCCATAGCAGTAGCCATAAAGGACTTGAATTGATCCATCTGCTAATAAACAGGAAACTGTCTCAACTAGAATTCATGAATAGATGGACAAAAAATAAAGCATGAGCCAAATCTTCCACAAGATGGTGACAGAAGCAGTAAAACCTATCAACATTTATATTTCCTGCTCATGAGATTTGTCATTGTAGGAAGTCCTTCCTTGTAAGCTCTCCAAGCAAAAATTTTTACCTTTTGAGGAACTTTCAACTTCCAAATAGCATTCCAAAATCTCTTTGTAGAGGCCCAATTCGAAGGCTCGCCCATATCAGAAATAGCAAGAGACTTGAAAAACCTATATGCACTTTTGACACTGAATATACAATTCTTCTCATGCTCTCAAATCCATTTGCCTAATTCACCTGAGGAACTAGAATGCAGTCTCAACACAGCCTCAACTACCTTTGGATAGAAGAGAGATCTAACCTTAGAAAGGTTCCACCAATTGGTGTTGCAATCTATTAAAGATTGCAAAACAAACTACTTTACTAGTTTGGATGGACAGGTTACATCTTTAATATATTGCAGAACAAACTACTTTTATTCTATAGGACTCTAGGAATTTCGGCCAAGTTGATGAGTACTGCTAATAAGTTTGGATATTAGGGTTGCTACTCGCCTTATGCGGGGGCAGTTGCCCAATCCGGTCCCTTCCCCACATGGGAAGGGGACACTTTTTAGCCCCACTCTCCTGTTCTGCCTCGCATATCAAGTCGAAGTCTGCCAAATAAAAGCAAATCGATTTTCCACTACCAAATCCACACCAACCACGAAATCAAATAGATCCAACCTCCAACTCCACATATCAAACCCTAAATACACTAACCCAACACAATGATACATACATTCAATTAAAAAAAAAAAAACATATAAGAAGAAGGAGTGTTGGGTGAAGAAGAAGAAAGATGGATGGACAAATGAGGTATGAGAATTAAAATTTTTTTTTCTTTTATATGATGAAATGGGAGGGCAAGTGAAAATCTGGATCGGTGGATCAGTACCCACTCGGACTCTGTCCCAATATATGAAAAGAAATGGGTAGTCCGTCCTTCCGCCTATATGAAGTGGGCGAATTGTTTGCCCAACCCCATAAGGGGGTTGGTGGATGCATGTGTCCACCCAATTGGCCTAGTGGGAATAGGCTTATAGCCCGATAGCCACCCTTCGAACTCCATGCGGGTGGCTTTAGCTTAAATTACAAAATGGGCATCCCTTTAATTTTCAAAGAATGCCTCTACTCTTGTTCTCGAATTATTTGATTTTTTAATTTCAGTGAAATGTTTTAGCCACAAAAAAATTCTACAAAGTAAATCTACTAATTAACATGATTTGATGTAGTATATTAGATTATAAAACTTCTTTTATTGTAAAGTAGATATAATGTAATATATAAAGTCATGTTAGTTTAGGGGTTTACTTTTATGAGATCTTTAATTTGTGGTTGTAACACTTCTCTTAATTTAACTTTATTTTATTGTCAGAACTTTCTTTTTATGTTTTAGTTTTAGTTTTTAATTTAATTTTTATTTTTGTAAGTTAATTTTATTTATCTAGGACTTTTTCAGCCTTTTTAATTTTAATTCCTTTCTTATGTAGGGAATATGTTATAGGGCATATGTCATGGCATGCAACGTCAACATTTTTAACGTTAAGACAATTGAACTTGAAGAAGTATAAAATTAAAGTATTGGACTTTTCTATCTAAAATTACAATAACTAATTTATGTTTTGACTTGAATGAGAATAATAACCTTATCTACTCTTACGTATTCATTAACCTTATCTTCTCTTACATATTCATTAACCTTATCTTCCCTTACATATTCATTAGAATTATGGAACTAATGTAAAAAATTACTAATACATCAATAGATGTTCCAAGATGATTTATTTATTTTTTTTACGAACATAAAATGTAAATAAAGAGATAGATAGAGATTTATGTGGTTCGGCATAACATCTACATCCATAGGGCATTTGGGGATCTAAAGAGAGTGTAGAGAAGAAATCTCTTTATTTGTAGAGATATAGATCCATTCCTTTTATAGATGTCTCTTTCATTTCTTGGAGTAGCTGTGTCCTACTTGCTTTATGTCATATTTACCTTTTTCTTAATGTTAGTCAACCACTTTTGGTTTAATCTCTTCTTTGTCTTGTTTATTCCTTTTATTCAAGGCAATGGGCTTCTAATGGGCTGGATCCTTGTTCATTATGTATCTAACATATGTGTGTGATTTTGAAGGTCGACTTGTCCAACAAGAAGATCTTGAGAATCTTTAATAAACACCAACCATAATAGAGACAGTCTACTGGAACCATAAAAAAATAAATTATGGGGACTTCCCCTTAATTTTTCATCGTTGTGCAATGCAACGAAGATTTTTAAGGATGGACTTTGAGGAGACTATTCATTCTTATAAAGTTCATTGTAAGGGCCTCTAAGGATTGGCCTATATGAAGTTTGTTTGTGCGAGTGTATGACTGTTCATTATTAGTGAAGATTGTGAAAAAATATGTTTTTTGTATTTGGAAATCGTTTTTGTTTTCCCTGGCGTTAGTGGATTTCTTGCCCTCATGAGGCGATTTCATGTTGGTGTTGTTGTTTTGGAATTAAAGTTAAAGTTTGTTTGTTGTATACTGGTGCTAAGTGGGTGGGGAGCCTATTGACCCCTTAAATCTGTCTTAGTCAGTTATCGAGCCCATCGACTCATTCTTGAAGGCAACCCGCCTGAGACGGTTATAAAGCTTAGAGGCTTGTTTCTGGAGGTGACCCACTAGCTATAGTTATGGCGAGTGAGTTAGTCCCAGTCACATGAGCATGCATTAACCTTAGTTGTTGGTAGTGTGAGTGCTAACCCCAATCGTAAGCGTATGTGTTAGCCTCTATCGCTGGTTTTGCTTGGGGTCCAAGTTTGACTCTAGGGCATCCCAACTTTCTTACGTGAGAGTTAGCCTCGTGTCAGAACTGCAAGGAAAGTGGCCCCAGGCCACTCATCGACACTGCCTTTGAGAAGCCATGACATGCCCTTGACACTTGGCATCGAGGCTAGTGGCATGCCTCAGCAGGCATGCCATCCAGCACACAGTTCTAGCTCGTGTCTTGTAGCACCAACGCCCAAGCCACCCACCTGGGCCATGCAGAGTCAACGCCCAGGCCACCTACTTGGGCCATGCAGAATCAATGCATGGCACCATGCCGTGCCAACCAGTAGGCCAACGCACGACACCATGCACGACACCATGCCATGCCCACCAGCAGCCATGAGCTAGATCGGCCAACCGTGGGCCATGATTCACACTAGGCCATCCATGGGCCATTGCATGCCACGACCACCATGATTTATACAAGTCTATTTTATTGCTTTTATTTATTTTTAATTACCTTTTTATTCAGTTACTTTTCAATGGACCTTTTGGGGGTCCACTTTGTAATTTCTATAAATAGGACCCTTAGTCATGTATTTTACATCTTTTGACAATTTTCTTAGAGGATAGCTACTTTGTTCTTATTCTTATTTTCGGTGCTTATGCACTTGGGCTACTTGGGTGAAATCAGTGAATCCCAAGGATAGGATCACTACTTTTTTTTCCCTTCAATAAGAGCGAAGATCACATGTCCACGAGTGACCTTCTCCCGATTTTATTAAAAAACCCTCACTTGTGGCAGATGAATACCGTAACATAAACATCCCACCGAAAAAATACAACCCAAACCAAGACAAAGACAAAAACATTATATACGTAAATAAGGAAGTTCCCAGCAATCTGTGCGCAACATTCTATTTCAGCACCCGTGAATGCCCAACAATCATTATTGGCCCCTTGCTTGGTAAGAAAATCCGCTACTATATTAGTTTCTCTGAAAACATGACAAATACTGCAGTTCAAGTCATCAAACAACATTTTAACTTCTTCCTAAAAGTCCCACATATACCAAAGATTACAGCCTTCGGCCTTGATCCAACCCACTATTATCGCTGAGTCCGATTCCACCATCACATTGCGAAGACCCATATAATGAGCCATGCGCAAGCCATCTAAAAGGGTACGACCCTCAGCGATTGGGTTTGAAGCCACGCCATAATGTGTTGCAAAACCTGTCATAGCTTCACCATTCTCATCCCGGAAAATACCTCCCCCGCCAGCCAAACTGTGATTACCAATGGAACTCCCATCAATATTAAGTTTGATTCCATCCCTTTTCGGTTTTTTCCATGTAACCGCCTTGGCTACTCTCATCTGCATCAGCACAAAAGGAAGATTTAAGTTCTGAATGATTTAACCACCATACATTGATAATTCCCTTCCAAGTTTGGTTATGAGGAAGCCGAACACCAAGGATATTGGTAAGAAAATTCTAGATTTTAGTTGCTAGCTCCCCATCACCTAAAACATGATCAATTGTTTCTAGTTTCGGGGACACACAACAATTACACTTTGATACCAATAGAATGCCAAGTTTAGCAATTATATCATCCACCGGTAAAGCCTCTTTTCTAGCACGCCAACAAACAAAAGACATTTTTTGTTTAATATACTTGTGCCATAGCCATTTGCGCCACGGGCAACACTTCCCATGTGACCTGATAATTTGTCAAGCTGATTTCGTCGAAAACACCCCATCCGAAGACCGCTGCCACACCAAAATATCCTTAGCACTTTGTATCTTCTCCTGCCAAGCAATAATTTTTTTCAACCATCTGCATAGATAAAAGTGAGATTAATCTATTCCTATCCCAGCCACTTGGTGAACACAAATCAGCAACCTGCAATCTCGAATCACCCACCGCCTCTTGTGAATCGGCAATGGCACCATCCCCCAACCAATTATCAAACTAGAATTTCGCCTCCCCATTTCAAATCAAAGTTCGAGTATTATGAGCCACAATAGGCTAAACGGACATGATCTTTTTCCAAAACCGAGAGCCAACAACATGAGAAATAGCTGTAGGATGCTCACCTTTAGAATATTTGGCTATAAAAAAATTTGGCCCAAAAGGAACTTCCTTCCAAAATTTTCCAAGCGAACTTCATGAATAACAACATTTGCACCTCGGTAATATCCCTTATACCCAGCCCGCCTTCCTCCACTGGTATACAAATGTTCCTCCATGCTACCCACTTCCTCTTGTTCCTTTCCTCCCCAGAGCTCCAGAGAAAGTTGAGAAAATGGATGCTAAAGCTTTCAACACCCCCTTTGGTAGGTTCATAACGGATAAAATATGAATTGGCATGCTAGATAATACATGTTTAAGAAGTGTAATCTTCCCTCCAAAGGATACAATTTTACTCTTCCACCCCGCCAATTTTTTTTGCACCTTCAACAGCAAAGGTTCAAAAAGTCAAATTGTAAGTCTTCCCACATGTAGCGACACCCCTAAATACACACATGACCATTTTCCTTCAACAAAACCAGTCAATCACAGCACCTCTAACTTCCTGGCAAGTGGAAACACAGAAGAGAAAAAAGTAGACAACTTCGTCGGACTCACCAACTGACCCAGCATAGCCTCATAAGCATGAATTGTCTTCATCAAATGAGCCACATATTTCTTTTCCCCATTAGCAAATATAAGAATATCATCAGCATAAAACAAGTGAGATATCAAAGAGCCTTCATTTGTGTTAAACGGACGAACCTTAGCTTTTTGAAAATCATCTTTGAGCATAAGAGAAAGAAGTTCTTGGGATAAAATGAAAAGATACGGCGAAAGAGGGTCACTTTGTCGGATACCTCGTGAAGGTTTGAAGAAACCTTGCATGGAGCCATTAAGCATGATTGAACACATTGGAGCTGCGATACAATTAAAAATCAAACCCCTCCATTGTTTTGAAAATCCCAACCTTCGCATAACTTCTAACAAAAATTTCCAATTCACTCTATCATATGCCTTCGTCATATCAATTTTAATCATAATGTTCCCAACTCTCATTTTCTTATTGATGTTGTGCACAATCTCCTGTGCAATAGAAATGTTATAAAAAAATGCTTCAACCATTAAAATGCCGACTGTTCTTCAGAAATCATTTTCTCCATAATCTGCGAAAGACGATACACCATCATCTTGGAGAGAATCTTGTAAACTACGGAACAAAGGCTTATTGGTCGGAATTGTGAAAAACTACGAGGCTCATCAACTTTTGGAAGTAATACAATATTGGTAGCCCCAAAGAAAGTAGACAATGGCATCCCTTCAAAAAACTTCACAGCTAAACATAACAAATCATCTTTGACAATGTCCCATGCATGATGGAAAAAACTCACTGAAAAACCATATGGGCCAGGGCTACTGTCTTGCGGAATTGACCAAAGTGCTTCTTTAACTTCTGAAAGAAGTGGAACATGACAAAGAGACAAATTATCTTTGGAAGAAATATCAGAGGACAACAAATTCATACCAGCGTGTTCTATATTGACTGACGACGTCGTTAATTGTGTTTGAAAAAATTCAACAGCTTCATACACCACTTCCTCGCCCGAATCAATCATCCTTCTGTCTTCAAGTGTCATCTAATGTAAAGCTTTAGTGAGGCATGAAAGAAGGCCGTGTTGGTGTCACCTTCCGATATCCATTTTAGTCTAGATTTTTGGCATCGCATGATTTCCTCTCAGTGCATGTAGTGGAGATGTTTCTGCTTACTCCTCAACCACTCTTCCTCCATCTCCTGCAAATAAGTATGCACGAGAGCCTATTCCTGAGCTAGCAACTCTTCTTCGATCCCCTTGAGATCAGACTCCACCCTGCCAAAGACCTCACAGTTCCACTATTTCAAGACATGTTTTAACCTTTTCAACTTCACACTTATTTTAACCATTGGACAGCCATGTGCCTCCTAATTCCAGGACTCCCGAACTACAACTAAGAAATCTTCATGGTAGCACCACATCCATTGAAAACGGAATGGCTTTGGGCCAAACCGACTTTCATGAACCAACGTCGTGAGCATTGGACTGTAATCATAAGAAGTACGGGATAAATACTCCATTCTACTATTTGGGAAAATTGCCGAAAAATCCAAATTCACCAACACTCTATCCAGCCGAGCCCAGATTCGCCGTCCTCCTAACCACCCATTACCCCAAGAAAGATGATTACCAGAAGAAATAATGTCTAGCATTCCACATTCTTGAATATAGTTATTAAATTCAAACCAAGCATGAGAGGAACGACAAATACCACCAATTTTTTCTCTTTCTGAGCGGATAATATTGAAATCACTGCCAAGAAACCAAGGCCTACCATCCACATTTACCTCATTAAGATACTGCCATAAAGCTCGATGTTGTTGTTGAAAACAGCTTGCATACACAAAAGTGGCCAACACTTGACAATTACCCAACGAAAACCAGCCTGAAACAGCCTGCTCCATTACCGAATGCAACTGGAACTCGATCTCATCTGCCCAAAACAACCAAACTTTACCTCCAACTTCAACATTGTGACAAAAATTAAGAATATGTAACCAACGTGCCCAACGGGGACACTTATTAACTGAGAGAAAAGGTTCTAATAATGCTACCACTGATGGATGGTATTCATAATACGCCATAAGCTAGCCTTCGACGAACAAATACCCCTAATATTCCATATAAGAATCTTTATTTAATCAATAATGTTTGTTCGATCTAGTTGTCTGTTCAAGAACAACCAAAGGTTTCTTCTTTTTTCCACCCTTCAATTGTTTAAGCGGAACTTCAATTTCACTATCCGACTCATAGCATTTAGAAGCCAATTCATCAAGTTCTTCATCCTCTTCCCTTTCCGATAGAAAACTCCCTTGCAACCTCAACCCTGCACGTCCCTCATCATCTTCAATGAATCCTTCTGAATGTCAACAAAGTTCAAATTCCAGGGCTTCATCGATAAGTTCCAAAGCACTTTCGGAGAAGACTGCCCTTCCAGCATTTCATCAAACAGCTCCTTGCCATTCATTTGTTCAGATTGCTCAAACCAACTCCCAGGAGATGATGACTGAGCCAACGCTATTTGGTCTTGACTACCCACAAACTCCAAACCTTTTTTGACTGTAGATTTCTGCCTAGCCAGCAACTGCATCTGAGATTCATCTAAATCGAATTGGCTTTGATTAACTACCTCGCCATTAGGCGACACAAAAAATAATTCCACTCTACGATTTTCTTACTCTATTTTTTTCTCATGAGTTCGATCAAGTATATCATTTTGTCTGGCCTGGTTATACATCATTTCTGCCCCAGACCCTTTTGGCGGTCCCTCTTCTAACTTTTTACCTCCCATCACTTTCCATACAATTTTGACGGTGCCGTGCCCTGCCTCCTCATTTGTTTTTCTCATTTTACCCTTTATCTCAATTTTTTCTTTAGCACGACACTGCGATTCCACATGCCCTTGTTTATGGCACCATTGACAGAACACCAGGACAGATTCATATTTCACTTCTTGGTAATGACTGGT
Source organism: Carya cathayensis (assembly GCA_011037825.1). NCBI lineage: Eukaryota > Viridiplantae > Streptophyta > Magnoliopsida > Fagales > Juglandaceae > Carya > Carya cathayensis. The sequence continues at coordinate 358,452 of QGSO01000321.1, forward strand.
AGTAAGGCTTGGCAGCCCGAGCCAAAAATGGTGCTTTAGCGGCAGGGAAACATCCATCTCCACATAGATCCTTGTAGCCTCCGGTCTCAATACACAAGCGGTGGCGTCATCTCTCTTCAGTAAACGACCAAACCCACCACCAATGCTTTTTAGAATAGAAGAATGAAAGTAGTTCGGGGGGAGACCCGGAAGAGATCCACACGGGGACCAACGACGATTCTGCGTTTTCATCAAACTCAAGGGTCCAGTGAAAAATTTTATACAGAGCACCAAGCACATTTGCATTGCCCTGCGCCATGACAGTTACGAAATCCTCCTCGTCAATCAACCTAATCAATACATTCCGAGTATTTTGTAATTGACCGACCACCGGCAAAGATTTTAAGCCCCATCTATTTTTAATGAAACCACGCATGTGATCTAATGAAGGATGACGTCACAAATATTTCACCACCACTGCATATTGGAATGGTTCTGTTGATTTAAAGATCTCAGACTGTGAAAATACAAAGAACATCTCACCCTTACTAAATCGCGGCTCACGAATCGATATATCCACCTCTGGAAAAATTTGTGGACGGTTGGCAACAACATCTGCATAGCCTTGCGCAAAACTGACCCCTTCAACAGTCCGCGATAGCCCAGACGGCATCCCAGTGCTCTCCTTAGTAATACCCACCCCACCAGAAAGGTGTCCCGTCGAGGAAGAAGATGGGGCGGCTGGCTTCGCCATGCCCAACCCTAGGGACATCTCAATGCTCGAGAGAGAATTGAGAGGCACGCAACGTCACAAAAATCTCATTTCAAATTTTAAGAGAATTACTACCTTGCAATACGTGAATAGGTGTGATTCATTTTATCCAACATGTGAGATGTTTCCTTTCAACATTATGCAATTCGTGAATTGATGTTGAGTTGAGTTTCATTGTGTTCTTAATTGTTCATGCATGTTCATCAATTTTCCTTGGTGTTCATATATTTTCTTGCATAATCTCATCTCCCAAACACCATACTCTCCCACCATATTGCCCAACCCTACCTTCCATATTCAGATCAGCATAAGTCAAGCCTTCTTCCAATTCCCCACTTGCCCTAGCCAAATTCTCCACTTTCCATATAAGGATTCCTAAACTTTAGGAATCCTAATTGCTTTCATAACTTACCATATTCCCTTTTGCCAAGCGGTCATACCTTCCATAGATAATTCCTTAATTCTAGGAACATCCTAGAATTACTCATCCATCAATCAAATCACCTCATCTTGCCATAGCCGAAACCCATCATCTCCTCAATTGTTTCCTACAATTTAAGAAAGACTCTTCCATCCAAACCCTAATTACACCACAAGTGGCGCCAACTCCAAGAACACTCATTCTAGCCGTGCTTCTTACTCAAGTCCTTGAGTTCATCACTTAGATCACCCTTTTTCATCACCATCATACACGATTCCATCACTAAACACCCAAACCTCCATTAACATAGGGACCCATCATCACCACGATTTGATCAAGACCAAGCAAGAGGGCTAGCATCTTTGGTCATCACAAGGAGAACCAAGGCGAGAGGGCTTAGCATTTAGGGATCGCTAAACACCTCGGTCTTGTACGTGTGTGCTAACACTTTGGTTGTCTATACTGCGGGGCCCCGAGTGCTTGACTCTAGGGTGACTTGGTGCAAAGTTTGAGTATTTAACTCTACGGGGGCTTGGCTTACCTGAGAAGTCTTCTCCAAAAATCAAACTCATTAGCCTAAATAACATTCAAATAGCAAGTTTGAGGGAGCAAAACCCAGGCCATTAAGCTATTGCTTTAAAGGGCCGTTTGGATTGAAAAATCATTTTATCTCATCTCATTTTTTCTCATCTCATCATTATAAATTTATCAAATTCCTACAAAAAATATAATAAATAATCTAACTATTTCAAATCTCAAAAAAATAATAATATTTTAATACTATTTTATTTAACTTTTAATTTTCATTTAAAACCATCTTATCTCATCTTAGTCCCTAAATATTCTACTTTTTGTCTGGTAGAGTTTTAAGTGCTATTAAATGGGATTGACTGGCGAAATGCACTGCTTCCTAGTGATGTTTTCGCCTTGGTGCTTTAATTTGTCTCGGCTATAGTGGGCAATGAATAATTTCATCTGTCGTACGTGGTGCTTTGTCTCGTTGGCTCTAGGTAATTACTAGTTCCAATAAAGGCTTGCAAAAAAGAAACTTAGAAGGTCATCGCTATAGACATGCTGGCAAGATGTTCCAGGTGTGTATTACAATGGTCCATGCACCAACTTATAAGTCGCGAGCCATTGGATGGGCTGAGCTTCGCATGCTCATGTGAATTGGCAGCCAGTCAAGAGGTGCATGGTGGGCACAAGCTTGCCTATGTTTTCCCTTCTGTGACAGTATTAAGGGCTGATGATATCCAAATTATCACTTCCAAGTGTAGAAGTGTTTCAGTTGCAATAATAAGGAAGTCCCAAGGTCATTTCCACAGGGACAAATGTGTTTCCAGCAACATACTTGTAAAGCTTATTGGAAAACTATGATAATGTAAAACAATACTCTGTAACATTCTTTTTTTTTTTTTTTTTTAGTTTTATGGGTTTGAAAGCAAGTTGGAAAGATAAAAAGTGACTGTTTAAGAGTATTAAAAACTTACTAAGGCTAAGAACACTAGAAATAAATTGATTAGAAATTTAGTGCCAACAAAAAGGTTTATAAACTGTTTAATTAGTCAACCAAAAGGGATAAGTACAGTAAAATATTGTTTCTCTCACTGCATGGGACTAGGGTCAGAATTTCAGAATTGACCACCAGGGGGACATTGGAAGTTTCAATCACTGCAGAAGGTCTGAGATGACCACAAGGTCTTACTCTAATTCAAAACCATTGTATTATTGGCTTTCATGCTATTACACTTTAAAAGGTTCCTCTTCTTGTGGAGGGCCCCGATAACAGGCAGCATTTTCCAATAGTCAAATTTATGTATGAATCTCTCTCTCTCTCTCTCTCTCTCTGGCTTGTCCCTTTTCTCATTTGGTCTAACAGATTTCTTCCTAAGCCATTAGGATATGGTTCATTGGAGTCCCACACAACTAGAATGTAAATCAACAAGTAATGGTACACTGGAGTCTTTCTAATTCTTTTGATTATGTGTGTGTGCGCTTAGCAAGATTTTAATTGCTATTCCTTAGTTTAAGCAACTAAACAAACTGGATAAACTTCCCTTTTGACCTAACTTCTAAGTATAATTGAAGTTTAAATGTTCTATATCCTCAGTAATTCGATTTAGAGCATAATATGTTCAGAAATAGGGGTGTTCTACTACTGACTCAATCACAACACTTTCAAGGACATAAAAGAAAAGAAGAAAGCTAAATTCTATCTTGAATGTGTCTAAGGCATGAAAACTAAATTCTGTCTAAGGCTGTAGCATTGTCCTCAATGATACAAAGTAACTAAAAATGAGTAAAAGAAAGCACTTAGAAGAAGCTGAGCAATCAAATAAAATGTCTACTAAAAAAAAAAAACAACAGAGAAGTTGTGAGAGAACATATCTGACTGAATTATGAAGAGGATAACCAAAGAAAAGAAAAAAAAAAGAAGTAGAATTCTGACTACAAAAACATAAGAGAAACAAGTGATGAATCATGAAACCAAATCAACTTGCTTCTACAACTGGGTTATTAGTTGGGTCCAACAAGTGGAGAGTAGACTCTTCAGATGAGAAATTAAAAATGAAGGGTTTGAGTCTTTAACCATTAATTTTGAACAGGGTACCATTTTGAAGATTCATGATCTCCATAGAACCGTAGGGAAAGACATTTTTGACCACATAAGGACCACTCCACCGGGACCTTAATTTGCCAGGAAACATGTGTAATTTAGAATTGTACAATAACACTTGTTGCTCATGCTCAAAGGTTTTTCATTGGATATGGTGATCATGAAATTTCTTCATCCTTTCCTTGGACAGCTTGGAATTGTTGTAGGCATCCAATCTAAACTCATTCAATTCAGCCATCTGCAATTTTCTCAAAGAACCAGCTTGGTCAGTGTTGAAATTAAACTGTTTAATGGCTCAATATGCCTTGTGCTCTAACTCTATAGGCAGATGGCAAGCCTTCCCATACACTAGTCTATATGGAGACATGCCCAGAATTGTTTTATTAGCTGTTCTGTATGCCCAAAGGGCATAAGCTAAACGCAATTACCAGTCTTTTCTATTAGGGCTAACTGTTTTTTCAAGAATGTTTTTTATTTCCCTATTGACTATTTCAGCTTGGCCATTAGTTTTAGGATAATAAGGTGTGGAAACTTTATGATGGATGCCATATTTCCTCATTAAGACAGAGAAATGCTTATTACAAAAATGGGTACCATTATCATTGATAATGGCCTTAGGCATGCCAAACCTTACAAAAATGTTTTCCTTTAAAAATTTTAAAACACTTGATGATCATTATTTTTGCAAGGTATTGCCTCAACCCACTTAGAAACTTACTCCATAGCAAGCATGATATACAAATAGCCATAAGAAGAGGGAAATTGACCCATAAAACCTATCCCCCAATAGTCAAAAATTTCAATCACTAATATAGGTTACATAGGCATCATATTTTTTCTAGTGATACTCCCTAATTTTCGACAGGGTTCATAGGCCTTACAAAAGCTATATGCATCTTTGAACATAGAAGGCCAATAAAACCCACTTTGCAGTATTTTTGCTATTATTTTGTGGGCTGAAAAATGCCCACTGCAAGCCTTTGAATGACAAAAGGATAACACACCAGAAATCTTAGTATTGGGTACACACTTCCTAATAATCTAATCTAAACAGTATTTAAAGAGGTATGGATCATTATAGAAAAAATACCTGGCTTCAGATTTCAGCCTCTTCATGTCCTGAACAGCCCAATGTGGACGAGTTTTTCCTGCGACAAAAAAATTTACAAGATCAACATACCATGGTAAAGTATTAACTGAAAATAATTATTCATTAGGAAAATGATCATAAATTCAATGAGAATGTTCAGAATTCTCAGATGTAAGTTGAGATAAATGATCTGCCACCACATTTACACCCCATTTTTATCCTTTATTGTGATATTAAATTCCTGCACTAAGAGAATCCACCTTATTAGTCTTGGTTTTGTATCTTTTTTGGATAAGAGGAATTTGAGTGCTGCATGATCATTAAATATGGTGACAGAAAAGTCAAGCAAATAAGATCTAAATTTATCCAAAGCAAATACAACAACAAGGAGTTCTTTTTCTGTGGTAGAGTAGTTCCTTTGGGCATCATTTAAAGTTTTACTAGCATAATAGATGACATGTGGCATCTTGTTTTTGCACTGCCCAAGTGTAGCTCCTACCGCAAAGTCTCTAGCATCACACATTCATTCAAAAGGGAGTGTCCAATCAGGAGGTTGAACAATGGGTGCAGTGGTGAGTAAAGATTTTAATTGATCAAAACAGTTTTGACATTCACTGGTCCATTCAAATTTGACCTCATGCATGAGAAGTTGACAAAGAGGTTTAGAGATATGACTAAATTTTTTTACAAATCTTCTGTCAAAACCAGCGTGGCCTAAAAAGGATCTAACATCCTTTACATTCCTAGGCGTAGGCAAATTTGAAATTAATTCTGTTTTAGCTTTAACAACCTCAATGCCTCGTGAGGACACAATGTGTCCAAGAACTATGCCCTGCTGTACCATAAAATGGCATTTCTCCCAATTTAACAGCAGCTGATTTTCCTCATATCTAGTTAGATCCACTTGTAGGTTAGCCAAGCAAGCATCAAATGATTTTCCAAAGACTGAAAAATCATCCATAAAGACTTCTACAATGTCCTCAATTAAATCACTAAAGATGCTTAAAATGCATCTTTGAAAAGTAGTCAGGGCATTACATAACCCAAATGGCATTCTTTTGAAAGCACACATGCCAAAGGGACAAGTAAATGTGGTTTTCTCTTGGTCCGTAAGGGCTATCTCTATTTGATAATACCCATAAAACCCATCTAAGAAACAGTAATACTCATGTCCCGCTATTTTATCTAAAATCTAATCAAGGAAAGGCAAGGGGAAATAGTCATTTCTAGAGGTTGCATTGAGTTTCCTATAGTCTACACACATTCTCCAGCTTGTGGTCACCCTAGTAGGCACTAACTCCCCCTTGTTATTTTCTATCACAGTGATCCTATATTTTTTTGGAACAACTTAGATTGGACTAACCCATTTGCTGTCTGCAATGGGATATATGATGCCTATGTCTAAAAGTTTCAAAACCTCAGCTTCACTACTTCCTTCTTCATAGGATTTAGTCTCCTTTGCATCTCCCTAGAAGGTTTTGAGTCTTCTTCTGAATATTTCCTATGAGTGCATTAAGAGGGCTTATACCTTTGATGTCAGCAATGGACCAATCAATGGCTGCTTTATGTTGTCTTAACATCGTCAATAACTTATTTTCTTGGTTAGGGGTTAATTGAGAAGAAATTACTACTAGAAATGAGTTTTCTAGACCCAAATGAGCATATTTCAGTTCTGAAGGCAGGGGTTTTAATTCCAGCAGACTTTTTTGGTGGAAGGCTCAAATGCTGCTGGAGGTGCTGGTAGTGGCTCAAATTTGAGCTTCCATTGCACCTCAGTGGGTTTTCCTACAGCACAAACAAAAGACATAGTGTCAACAGGTTCAATTAAATCAAGGGAGTTTTCTAATTTCTCCCATTGCTCATCACTATCATAATTCAGCAAAGAATTTTCAGAAATAACAGATTCCAGTGCATTGACTTTTTGAAGATCTTTGAGTTCTTGAGGTTGCCTGCACAAATTGAAAATGTTCAGTTTTGAGGTCATGTTCCCAAAGCTTAATTTCAAGACACTACTCATACAATTAATTATGGCATTAGAAGTTGCTAAGAATTGTCTCCCTAAAATCACAGGTGCCGAAGAATTGGAATGGGCAGTTACTTTTATGTCTAGTACCACGAAATCTATTGGGTAGTAGAATTTATTTACTTGCACCAAGACATCTTCAAAAATATCCTTGGGTATTTTGATGGATCTATCGGCAAGCTGAAAAATAATAGAGGTAGCCTTAATTCTCCCAAACCTAGCTGTTCATACACACTAAAAGGAAGTAAATTAACCCCTGAACCCAAATCAAGTAAAGCCTGACCAATTTTTGAATTTCTAATGACATAAGAAATAGTTGGTGAACCAGGGTCTTTATACATGGGTGGTGTGTGATTTTGAATTATTGCATTAACTTGCTCAGTGAGAAAAGCATTTTTTTGCACATTTAACTTCTTTTTTACAGTGCATAAATCCTTTAGAAACTTAGCATAAACAGGAATTTGATTAATGGCATCAAGAAGAGGAATATTAATCCTAACGTGTCTAAAAATTTCCAGAATTTCAGCATGCCTTTTTTCTTTATGCAGAGAAAGCCATCTATGTGGGAATGAGGCAGGTGTGGGGCATGGAAGTGCTTCAGATTCTAGCATGCTAGGCTCACCTCTATTTTGGAAATGGTTAGAATTTTTACCTAAGCTAGCTACACCATGCGCAGGAATATTCACAACCTTACCACTCATTAGAGTTGTGATTGCCTTGACAAATTTGACATTGGCACTTTAAACATTACTTTGAGCTTGCTGATTCAGTCCTTGGGGGTTGGGTTGTGGTTGAGCAGGGAATTTCCCCTTTTCTTGAGCACTCAGGGAGGTGGTCTGATGGGAACCAAGGTGGAGCTATCCTTAAAGATCCTTTGCAAGTTCCAAATGAGCCAATTACAAGATCGAGAGCCAAGAAAATGAAGGAAGCAATGCAAGGATTGGTGCAATACACTTGGGAAGAAGCTAGGAAGGGCCCAATACTCAAGATGGGCTTGAAGGAAGAAGAACCGGTTTTGATCCATTTGATACAAGCTATGGAAGACATGACTTAGAGATAGGGCCTATTGTTGTTAAGACTCTCAATTTGTTTAAAGGCTTTTATTAATAGTTTAGAAGAAGTGGGCTTGAGGATGCTTGGCTCACATATGTATTATTTCTAATGGACTATGGTTTTCTTTAGGAAGGCCTTGTATTTTGGCCAAGGGTTTATTTGGAATCTTATTATTTAACTAGGGTTTAGAAGTTACTGTAGCGCGGCGTACGTCACTGTTCACGCTACAGTACCCGAGTGCTTTCGTTAGGGTTTTTGGGGGTTGTCTATTTAAACAACTTATAACCTCATTTGAGAGGCAGAATATATGGAATTTCTTTGGGAGTTTGAGTTATCTCCTCTTGTTCTTCTTGAACTTTTGAACTTATCAAAGGTAAATCAAAACATTTGTGGCGTTCCTCCTTTGTAATTTGGGTTCTTGAGACGAATTCTTCAACGGGTCTAGATTTTAATATAATCTAGGTTCTTGGAACGGGTTCTCATCGGGTCTAAATTCTCCATCCATAGATCTGAGTTTGGCTTTCTTAGGGTTGTTTTTCCAGTATTGTTGTTGGGTCTCAAAGCAAATCGATTGGGGTTCACATCATTTGGTATCAGAGCAAGGTTTCCAATCAGGTGTAATTCTATCTTTTATTTATTGCATCTTTATTTCTAGGGCTTCATTATTCTAAGGTTGCAAAAAAAAAAAAAAGCAGAAATTCGTTTCCTAGGGCTGCCAGATTACTCTATCTTTTTGGTTTCATGTTCATCAACATTGGGTGGCTAAATTGCTTGTTTGAGGGCTGCCAAAATTTGCACCATCTATAGAGTTGGGAATTTCTGGGGTTTCTTGCATCTCTAAGTTTGTCAATTGCTTGGAGTGCCGTTTCATTGATTCTCTTCTATTTCCTTGTTAATTTTTATGTGTTTGAATTCAATTGTTTGATTATCACAATTGAATATTGTTGTTTGTGATTGAATCAGTGAGAGAAGAAAAGAAAATTCGAAAAAAAAATCCAAAAAAAAAAAAGAAAAGAAAAGAAAGGAAAGGAAAATAAAAGAAAAGAAAAGAAAAGAAAAGAAAGGAAAAGAAAAGAAAAGAAAAGAAAGGAAAAGAAAAGAAAATTCAAAAAAAAAAATTCAGAAAAAATTCAGAAAAAGAAAGGAGAGAAGGATTTTGGGTATGAAATATTTTGCCATATGAAATTGAGTGCTTTGTCATTGATTAAGCCTTATCTTCAACGAGTTGAATATATCTTTCTAGTTGGTACCTTATTTCGTAATTACTCTTTCCAGCGTATAAATTCCTTGAGTCTCGGGTCATTTTATTCCTTCCGTGTTTTCTCTTGTTCTTGTTTCTTGGACCTAATTACTAGTTAGAGCAAAACAAGGTTGTATTGTCTTGATTGAGTTCAATTAGTTCTTAAAGAACTTGAGTGGCAAAACTCTTGAGGTAAAAGGTAAGAGAGTGTGAGATCATTATCGGGAAAAAGTCAATTAAGAGTGAAACACAAGTGAAGTGCCATTATTTGAGTGTAAACACGTAAGGGAGCATGTGAGGTATTTTTTCCTCTAACATTCTTTTTTGTGCAGAGCATATGATGTCTCATAAAAATGACTCATCACCAAAGGAGATGGTACATAACTCATTTTTTGTGTTGCAGTCCATGCAACAAAAGTTTGAAAGGTTAAATTTGAAGTTGGGAGAAATGAGAGATGAGATGAATCAACAAGGTGTAGTGATTAGAAATCTACAAAGTGTGAGAGATAGGAGGAGACGTGAGCCTAGTATTGAGAATGGGTACGATAAGAATGGAGAGTATGGCGAGTCACTTGTTGTTAGCCGTGCTCCCAATACAGAAATTAAGATGGATGATATAGAGCAGCAAAGAGAGAACATTTTCCATACTAGATGTCACATCAATAGCAAGGTATGTAGTATGATCATTGATGGAGGGAGTTGTACTAATGTGGTTAGCACTACTTTAGTTGAGAAATTGAATTTACCTACCCTGAAACACCCTAGACCATACAAGTTGCAGTGGTTGAATGATTGTGGGGAGGTTAGGGTAAATAAGCAAGTGCTAGTATCTTTTTCAATTAGGAAGTACAAGGATGAGGTCCTTTGTGATGTAGTGCCTATGCATTGTGGTCATATTTTGTTGGGGGGGCCGTGGCAGTGTGATAGGAGAGCGATCTATGATGGATTCAGGAACATGTACAGTTTTGAAAAGGATGGAAAAACAATCAAACTTGCTCCTTTAACTCCAACACAGGTCCATGAGGACCAACTGAAGTTGAAAAGTGAGGTTGATCAAAAAAGAAAGAGAGAAAGTGAGATTGATCAGAAAAGAAAGAGTGAGAATAAGATTGAGGAAGAAAAAAATAATGAGACCAAAAATGAGAGAGAGAGAAAAATGGGAGAGAAAAAAAATGAGTGTGAGGCTGAAACCTCAAGAAAAAGAGAGAATGAGTTGAAAAACAATTGTGAGGCTGAGAGTTCAAAAAAAGATGTTGAAAAAGAGAGTGAAAGAAAAGAGAGTGGAAAGGAAAAAGAGATTGAAAGAAATGAGGGTGAGGTTGAAACCTCAAGACAAAAAGAGAGTGAAAAGAAAGAGGAGAGTGAAGAAAGTGAAAGAAAAACAAAGAGAGAATTGAGTTTTTATGTTAAGGCAAGTTTTAATACTAACCTTGACGTACCTTTGCCTAGTATTGTTGTTTCTTTGTTGCAGGGATATAAGGTCGTTATTCCTAGCAGTGTGTTTAGTGGATTGCCACCTATTAGAGAGATAGAGCAATACATTGATTTTGTGCCAGGTGCGATAATCCCTTCCCGACCTTTCTTTGAAGAACATGAGTCCTTGATACACTTGAAAGGACAAGGTAAGTTACTAGAATGCATGCCAAGTGGGAGGAATGTATTGAGATTTTTCCTCTTGTAATCAAGTACACACATGGTAAGGAAACTTTTTGGCTTGTGCATTAGCAAGAAGGTATGATCGTATCGTTATTTTAGATGCAAAGTTATTGAGATTTGAATATGACAAGAAATTGCATCCTAATGATAATGACTTTGCCAGTGTGTATGGAGTACGCGAGAAAACATCGTTTGGTAAGTGTTATAGACTAAATTGGTATTTATTTGGAGAGAATAAACTTTGTGTGCCTACTAGTTTTATGGGTGAGTTGCTTGTGCATGGATGTGGTTTGTTGGGTCATTTTGGTGTAAAAAAGATTTTAGACGTGTTGCATAATCGTTTGTGGGAGTATCATTTGCCATTCATTGACTCATTGCATGAACATTTGCGGGAATATCATTTGCCATTCATTAACATGATGTATGAACGTTTGTGGCAATATCATTTGCCATTCATCGACGTGTCGTATGAACGTTTGTGGGAATATTATTTGCCATTCATTGAGATCACGTATAATTGGAGTGATCATTTTGGTGTAAAGAAGACTTTAGATGTGTTTCATGAACGTTTGCAGGAGTATCATTTTCCATTCATTGAATTGTTGCATGAACTTTACGAGGGTATCATTTGTCATTATTAGAGTTTGCATATAAGAAGACCATGCATACTACTATTATTTCTCATTCATCTTTTGAAATTGTTTATGGTTTTAATCCACTTACTCCTTTAGATTTGATGCCTTTACCTGTTAATGGCAGGAGTAGCTTGGATGGACAAAAGAAGGCGGAGTTGGTGAAGTCACTTCATGAGAGGGTACGACTTCACATTGCCCAAAAGAATGAAAGGGTTGCTTCCCAAGCCAATAAAGGGCGAAGGCGTGTCATCTTTGAACCAGGAGATTGGGTTTGGGTTCACATGCGCAAAGAAAGATTCCCAGCCCATAGACGGACTAAGTTGCATCCTCGAGGAGATGGACCATTCCAAATTCTTGAGAAAATTAATGACAATGCATATAAAGTGGATCTTCCAGGTGAATATAATGTTTCTGCTACCTTCAATGTTTCTGATCTTTCTCCTTTTGATGTAGGTGAAGATTCGAGGTCGAATCCTTTTGAGGAGAGGGGGAATGATGGGAACCAAGGTGGAGCTATCCTTAAAGATCCTTTGCAAGTTCCAAATGGGCCAATTACAAGATCAAGAGCCAAGAAAATCAAGGAAGCAATGCAATGATTGGTGCAATCCACTTGGGAAGAAGCTAGGAAGGGCCCAATACTCAAGATGGGATTGAAGGAAGAAGAACCGGTTTTGATCCATTTGATACAAGATATGGAAGACATGACTTAGAGATAGGGCCTATTGTTGTTAAGACTCTCAATTTGTTTAAAGGCTTTCATTAATAGTTTAGAAGAAGTGGGCTTGAGGATGCTTGGCCCACATATGTATTATTTCTAATGGATTAGGGTTTTCTTTAGGAAGGCCTTGTATTTTGGCCAAGGATTTATTTGGAAACTTATTATTTAACTAAGGTTTAGAAATTACTGTAGCGCGGCGTACGTCACTGTTCACGCTACAGTACCCGAGTGCTTTTATTAGGGTTTTTGGGGGTTGTCTATTTAAACAACTTATAACCTCATTTGAGGGGCAGAATATATGGAATTTCTTTAAGAGTTTGAGTTATATCCTCTTGTTCTTTTTGAACTTTTGAACTTATCAAAGGTAAATCAAAACCTTTGTGGCATTCCTCCTTTGTAATTTGGGTTCTTGAAACGGATTCTTCAACGGGTCTAGATTTTAATATAATCTAGGTTCTTGGAACGGGTTCTCATCGGGTCTAAATTCTCCATCCATAGATTTGAGTTTGGCTTTCTTGGGGTTGTTTTTCCAATATTTTTGTTGGGTCTCAAAGCAAATCGATTGGGGTTCACATCATTGTGGTCACTCTTGTGAGTGATCCTCTGATGTCATTTATTGCTTGTGTATTCTGGTTGTTTATTGTATTCTAATTTTGCATGAACTGCTGGAGGCGCACTAATAGCTGTTGTATGGTATCTTCTAGGTTCTTCTTTTGCATTGGAGGTGTGTGATTTGCATACCGTGAAGGTCCTGGGGCTGTTGGTGCTGAATAGGGGGCATATTGAGCAGGTCCTGAGACTGCCGTCTGCTCATTTCTCCAACCAAAATTAGGATGGTTTCTCCAACCTGGATTATAAGTGTTAGAGTATGGTCCATAAAAATTTTTAGAGATCATATTCACAGCATTAGATTGGTCAAGTAAGACCTCTTTAAAAGTAGGAATTATTAGCCATGCACCAGTCAAATGCCTTGGATCCTCACATATATTACATTTCTCAGAAGTAGATGGTAAGACTTGTAACTTATTGACTTTCTTAAGCTCTATAGATTCAACCTTCTTCGAGAGTAATGCAAGTCTAGCATGTAAATCATCATATTCTTTCAAGTGATACTTTCCACCCCCACTTGAAAATTTTTTATTTTCAGATCTGTCATACACCTCAGAAACATCCCATGACTGGGCATTTTCAGACAAGTAGTCAAAGTACTCAAAGGCCTCCAAGGGTTCTTTATTAAAAAACTCACCATTGCACATAGTTTTTACAAATTGTCTTATTTTTTGTTGTAAACCCTCGTAACAAAAAAAAAAACTTATGACCCTTCAATTCTTATATCCATGATGAGGACATGCATTCAATAAGTCTTTAAAACGTTCACAGCAATGATAAAATGTTTCTCCATCCTTTTGACCAAAATTATTAATTTGATTTTTTAAAACATTGGTCCTATACATTGGGAAATTTTTTTTTTTTTTGAAAATTCAGTTTGCATTTCCTGCCAAGTCCCAATAGACCTAGGCCTTAAGGAATTCAGCTAGGTTTTAACCTTATCCTTTAGAGAAAATGGGAATAGTTTTAACCTAATAACTTCTTCAGTGCATGTTCTATCCATGAAGGTTGAGCAAACCTCTTCGAATTCTTTGATGTGCAAATAGGGGTTTTCTGATTCCATGCCATAAAAATGTGGCAGCAGTGGAATCATCCTAGGTTTGAAGTTAAAATTATTTGCATACAAAAATTGAATGATACAAGAGGGAGGACTAGTCCTAACAGGCTGCAAATATTTTGTAAGTGTCCTGTTAGGATTTATCATTTCCCTATCATTGTGTCCTTCATCTTCAACCGTGTTGCTATGAATGTCAAATGATAATTCAAATGTTGAATTAAGAGAAACAGATGATGCACTCAAGGATGAGGTTGATGATTTAGTCCTAGCAAGTCTATATGTGTTATCTCTAGCCCAACCAGACATGCAAATTCAGCAACAAAATAAGATAAAAGCAAACAAATAAAATGAGAGGAAAAGATATCACCCAGGTTGTGAAGAGGTTCACAGCTCCAAAAACTTCTTCCCCATATGATTATGTTTTGAAAACACCAGTTTCTCCCGACAATGGCGCCAAAAACTTGATGATATCCAAGCTATCACTCCCAAGTGTAGAAGTGTTTCAGTTGCAATAATAAGGAAGTCCTAAGGTCATTTCCACAGGGATAAATGTGTTTCTAGCAACATACTTGTAAAGCTTATTGGAAAACTATGATAATGTAAAAGAAATACTCTGTAACATTCTTTGTTTTTTTTTTAATGGTTTTGAAAACAAGCTGGAAAGATAAAAAAAGTGACTGCACCAGTAAAGGTTTTGTTACCAATGGAATGTATGGTGGATTTTGGTTGTTTTAGGGGCAATGACCTTGCCCTAAAACAGGAATTAAATCATGCAAAAAAAAAAAAATCTAACTTCTAAGATTTGAATAGTTCTTAAACAGAGTTACTAATCATTAGCTAAACTTGAAAAGCTCACAAAATCAATTGGACAAACACCTGGGTTGTAGTTTTAAAACTCTTTCGTTTCCATCATTTACATAGTTTTCTGGGCACTACTCTCCACTTACTAACCCAATCAAGAAGTTAATAAAATAAAGTGTACGAAATAAAAGCTTAGAGTACTATGCCAAAACCTAAAATAGAGTGTCCTCACTAAGCATCCACCAGAGTTAATTTAACAAACGGCTGATAGAATCCTTAATTAATTCAAGGTTCTGTTGCGCCTTGTGTCTACAGCAGAGTAAGAGATTTCATCAAAATTTTCCTCTACAGTCTAATTTCAGACAAAGTAAGGTAAACAGTTGAAGCTAAAGAAAATCCAGCAAGCAATGGAAAACAACAGACACTTTTATTGCAACCCAGGCCTTTAAAGTCAGCCAAACATCTTCATCAAAAGCTAGCAAAATACTAATATGAAAAACCCTAAGGAAAATCCCAGAAATGCCGTCTGAATAAAAACAGGAGAAAAATGACAAATAAAATAAAATGGAAAACCGAATGCCCCACAGTCGAAGGTTTCTCTTCCTTTTATACTCAGAATCCTCTCTCCTTGCCATGGATCGCAGCTTTTCCATCATGCATAACCACCCAATTTCTCTACTTCTTGTGATCCCCAAATCCCTTAGAGTATTCGCATGTGTCTATCGGGTTTGGTGGTGCTGAACCCTTCCTGTGGCCTTCTCAATGTTTAGTTCCTTCTCATGGGTTTCAGTTATGGGCTTGAGTTACTTTATGGCCTTACTTCTCTCTCAACAAGTCTTGAGCATCCTCAGTTAGCCTCACTCCTGCATTGGGCCACGACTCATGTAAGTTACCAGCTAGCCCATTAATTGATAAAAGTGATAATCAGGCCATATACAAGAAAGTTAAATGCTTTAACATGTAAATGGTCATTTCACATGTCAGGAAGAGCTAATACATATTGTTTGATTAATACTCTTAATTTAATAGATAAAGTTCACTAATTTCACTATGTTAAGAGTATTAAAAACAACATAATTATCTATTTATCAATGGCTTCGCGCTTGCCCCTGGTCAAGTCTAGACTCTAGTGGTACTTGTAGCGGGTGCCATGCCCACTCGTGCCTTTACGTGGGTTGGTGTGTTAAAGCCCACCAACTTTGTTATTTCCGTTCACTACAAGAAAAACGGTCTTTTGTAGCCAATTTATTGCGGCAAAAATAGTATTTGCAACCAAAATTAGTTGCGAATACTATTTTCGCCGCAATAAATTGACCACAAAAGGCCGTTTTTCTTGTAGTGGTTGTAACTTGCATGGGTACGTACCATGCGATGTGCTGTGTAGTACTCTCTTCTCCCTTTTTTTAAACCGACAATCCTAAGCATTGTGGGATGTGAGTGGCGGCTAGGCGAGATACATGGTGTCTGACTCATGGTGGAAGGGAAGGGGACAAGCTCTAGAGCCTGGTCCATTGACTGAGGCCAGCTGGGCGAACTCGTAGCGGAGGGAGATGAGTTTACGTACAATATATGCTCTCACTTTTGGCTTTTATGTCTTCATTTTATTCTTGGCAATGAGTTTCTATTGAGCTAAATTCTAGTTCATTTATAACCAACAATCGCGTTGTACGTATAATGTTATAAATAAACTTCTTGGTTTTTTACAAAAATAGTACTAATGATCTTATGTTTCCTAATTTATATTGTTCACTTTATTACATTGACTTAGCATCATGATGTGATATCACATTATTTATTAAAAAAATTAAAAATATATATTTAAAACAAAATGCGGACTAAAGTATGAAAAAAGAAAGACTAAAATCTTAAATTCTCTATATCATTTTATGTTTGTTCTTTTAATTTTTTTTAATAAGTTACGTAGCACCACATTTTGATGTCACATTAAATCACAAAGTGAGTGGTAAAAATTAGCTGTCATTTCTCTTATAAAAAAATATTATTTATGTTAATTTTGACTGAAATAATATTAGGTACAAGTCTCAAATACATAAATTCTATATAGATCCTCTATTTAAAAAAAAAAAAAAAAAGTAAATGATACTAAAAGAGAGTATTTTCTATACTTTTTTATAATATGATTTATTTATTTTGTTATAATGAGATTGTGCAACGTTTATCTATTTGAATTAAACTGTTAAAAATCATATATATATCCGCTGCTACTTTTAAAAGGTTAAATTACTTACTGTTAATACGACGTGGCAGTGGCAGAGTTAACCAAAAGTTTTTTGTCGCCAAGCCTGTACAAATGCGTAGAATTAATAAAAACATGACAAGAAACCTTGGATCTATTCTATCTGAATAGATACGACACCAATGAAACTGCCCCCTCTTTTTCTTGGTCGTATATGATGTATTCTATGGGTTCACACTTGCACAAGATGACTCCTTGTCAAGAAACTTCAATCCTGAAGATCTGTTGGCAATCTAGACAGATACCTCGTCCTGATGATCATCAGATTGCCTGGCGTTAAAATCACCTGCTTGATTCGTTTATTCACTTCTAATGCAGTGATGGGGTGTTTACAAAGAAAGAGATACGGACTCAGTAATTAGATTCTGATTTTATTAATGAAATCTATTATATTTATTGAATAATTAAAAATTTTATTTAGACATTTATAAATATTGTAGAATTCCGTTTATTTTTTCTCAACTTTAAACTTTATGCTTAGTTTAGACATAGAAATAATTTTATCTCATTTCATGATTATAGTTTTTTTTAAATTTTCACATAAAATATAATAAATAATTCAAGTTTTTTAAATTTTAAAATAATAATAATATTAAAAAAATAATATTATAATAATATTTTATTAAACTTTCATCTTTAATTTAAAAACTATCTCATATCATTTCACTATTCAAACTACAACATAAAGAACTCTAGGGGGCAAGGGTGGATTTGGAGTTTAAAAGAAAAAAACTTTTCAGTGTATTTTTAAAAGTCTATAAAAAAACTTATTATTTTTTTTTATCCAAAAACATAAAATAACTCCCTTATTATACATCTACAACAATTTTTTTTTTTTCAAAAAGATTTTTGTTACAATAATCTAATCCCAAATATGGAACAAAAATATTGAACTTTTCTAAAAAATTTCCTCGCTTGGTTACACAGATGAGATGAGATAAGATATTTTAAATAGTAATGAATAAAATATTGTTATAATATAATTTTGTAATATTAATTTTGTATTGAGATTTGAAAAAGTGAAATTGTTTATTATATTTTGTATAGGGATTTGAAAAAGTTGTAATGATGAGTTGAGATGAGATGAGATAAATTTTTTTTTTGATTTTATGTAAACAAACAGGCCTTAAGATTTTGGCTCTGAATTTTTTTTAAAACTAATATAATATTATAAAACTCATAGTATGTAATCTCTGTATTATTCCTGGAGTCCTCTTCAAGATTTTGTTTTTGTTGTTATATTTTATCTCCTCTACACATATTTTTTCTTGAATTTTTTTGATATATTTTATAATCATTTTTGCGTATTCCTTAACACTTCACTGATATGATTGAATAAATAATTTATTTTATACAACCAATTATATTAGTAGAATGAGTAAAAAGTAAATAAAAGTAACTGTATATAAAAATTTTTGTATGAAAAATATATATCTAATAGAATTAATATTTGAACACTAATCCCCCTGCCCCAAAAGTAAATTTCTAAATCGGTCACTGTCTAGGGAGTCCAAATTCTTTTATAATAACCACGCAAATTCGCCTATTAATGTATATGTCAATACTGATTCATTCAGATTTAAAATTTAAATTAACATAATTTTTAATAAATTAATTTTTTAACCAATTATATTATATTAATATAAATATTAATATGCAGTTGTACTTATAACTAGATTTTTTTAAATTATATTTGCAAGTCCGACAGTATTGACTTAAAAAACAGTCACATTAGTTAAAAGAGGAAAATATTTGTATTTTGAAGTTTTCTTTTTATAATTGATGTAGTAAATGTATTATATAATGTTTTGTAAATGACAGAATTTGTTTACTTTTTGTCCTGCTTTAATCATGGGCAAAACTGCTGGCTCCATTAAAAGCTGCCCGCTCTCTTTCTTGGGAATTTTCTATGCAATTTCATTCTGTGTCATCATTTGCTGCAATTTACCTTATTGTGCACTGCTTTCCTTGTCTGAGTACCTTCCCAATAAGGCCATTTAACAGAACTGGGCAATCCTCAAAATTGACTTAGAACAAAGCTAATTACACCAAAAATCACAAAAAAAAAAAAAAAAAACAGAGAGAGAGAGAGAGAGAGAGAGAGAGAGAAGAGAAAGGGCATGCTTGTAAAAGTCTTGGTAGAATTAAAGTCTCCTTTACACGACCTTTCATTTCACAAATACAGCCAAGACAAGTGAAATTAATCCTAGACGTGTTTTGAGTGGCCACCGAAAACTGAACCCCACCATTTTCCTGCAACTAATATCTCAGAAAATAAAAATAAAAATTGGAGCAGTCTCCTTGACAATTCTTGTATAACAAAATGGGCAATGGAGCAATTCAATTTTGATGGAAAATCCAAGAGCACCTTGACATGATCATTTCACCATCAAAGATTACTTGCTCTGGTTTTAGGGAGCCTATCTAGACAGTCGACAGCATCGTATGAAGGGAAAAGAAAAAGGAAGAAGAAAAGTAGAAAACCCAGAAATTTGGAAGTTGCCTGAAATAATATCATGTACAAAATTAAAGCTCCAGCCATGAAATATAATAAGAAATTAGCATCCATTTTCGGAAAATAATATGATTTCCATTTTTACGTTAAACCTTTATCATTTCCATAATCCATTAACGGGACAGAGAAGGGAAACAACTTTCGGACCGAACAAGACCAGAACCCCGAACCCCATCAACTGGAGACAAATCGGTACTCGAACTGGACCTAAGAGGTCCTGGGGAATCCAAGCTTCGCCGGAGAAGCCTGCCGATGGCGGAGATAGGGTACTCAGCTTCTTTGAGAGAAGTAGAGGATCTGAACTGCTTGTAGAAGGTGATGTGGCGGTTGAGAGCTTCTTCGGTGGAGATGCACATGTCGGATCTCAGAACCTCGTCTTTCACGGCCTCGACGCAGAGCCCGCATATCCACCGGCCTTGGTACCTTTCCCGGACGCGAAGAATGTACGCGGGGGTGCACTCTTCTGTGAACCCGCACGAGTCACATTTTACAGATAAAACATCCATGGGAGGAGGTATTTTTGAGGTGGTGGTGGCGGTGGAGTGAGTCTCAGAACTTGTGATTGCCATTAATGCTCAATGCTCAGGTTATGGCATTGAACTTTGTCTGTCTCTCAGAGAATACGAGTGTTTGTGATTGTTCGGACTTCGGAGAGAGTCAGGGAGGGGGAGAGAGAACATAAACTTATCATTTACGCTGTAGGCTGTGGGTGGGTGTCTATATCCTTATAAAAGTGTTGGTATATATGGCGTTGTGCGGTGGATTTTCACTTTCAACCGCCATCCGATGTAAATTGGTGGCTATGCGGTGGATTTTTGCTTCGTGGAAATTTATCGGTGTCTATGCCGCTATCCACCCAAAAGTCTATGGTAAATTGAGATTTTTATTTTTATTTTTTATTTTTTCTAAGCAAATGATAAATGATAATAGTAGTCGAGAATATTGATTTTCATAATAATTTGATATTTATCTTTATCTTAAATTTTTTTCTTTTATAAATAAGAATTTGTATTTTGCATTTGTATTCAATGAGAATATCTTTATAGAGCATGCTTGAGATTACGATAAAAAATATTATTTATATCTTCAGAGCTTATAAATTATAACTTATATTATTATAATATTATTTACTGTTTGACACGAAATTATATATTTAAAATACTTTTAAATATTTTACATTTGTTTAAAAATAATTTAAAAATTTGTTTTGTGAGGTAGTGAAGATCATTTGATTTTTTAAAGATTATAACCGAAACTTTAAGTTTGAAATGTGTAATTATTTAAAAGTTATATGAGTCTTTTCATCTATTGACAATTATTTTTTTAAAAATTTGAACCACATTTGGATTATCTGAAAAATTATGTTTGAGGAAAAAAATCAAATGTATTTTTTTTTATCTTATTTGAAATTAAGAAATACTTTAATATGTAACATCTAAACAATCTAATTTTTCTTTTAAAGAGATTTTATAAGTATTTAAGTACTTTTTAACAGTTCTAACTCAACTTAGAACATGCTTTAGCCCTCAAAGTCCCTGGCCTTCGTTTTCTTGCTTCTCTCTCATGGTATTGGAGTATTTGGCTAACGACAGGCAGTATCAAATCAAGAGATTTGTTTTTCATGAAAATTAAGATATTTGCCTTATCTTATCTCCACGTGTTTTTCTATAAATAAGGACCTTTACTTTGTATTAAATCACAATTAAGAATAGTAAAAATGTAGCCAAAAAGTTTTTCTCACTCCTTTCTTTTCCATCTCAATTTCTTTTTATATTTTTTATTTTCTATAGCAAGAATGGTTGAGGTCCAATAGAAAACCAATTATAATTACTACAACAATAATTAGATTAAAAAAATTAAAGAAAAAAAGGTGCCGTGTGAATGCTGAATGCTCTTGTCTGGTATTTTCTTGGCTAGTTGAGCACCGATAACGAATGAAGGCGATTGAGTAAGAGGTATGGAATATAATATTTCAGATAAACTTTGGTTTGCCTCGTATGATGGGGTTGCAAGAACTTATGGTACACTTTTGTGTAGATAAGTTGCTGTGGAGAATTTGTTGAAGAACTTATTTTCTTTGCCATAGATGAAGTCATAAAGAATTACATTAATTTTAGTTTTCAAGAAAAGCTGGAAGATAAATATATGTGTAGCTTGGGTTGGATCGATTTGATCTTGGGAGGCTCCCATGCATGCTTTGCATATGCTGTACCATGCATGGTAGGCGTGAGGCTCACGCATCGATAGGAGAGCACTGTGGTGGGTCAAAATCAAATCTTGGATATATGAAATTGGGAAAATTAATACTGGTCGTGATACGTAGTAAATATATGTGCGAAGTTGTGACAGAGCATAATGTTAAGGAAGAAAATAAAAATGCAGATCAAGTGCCCATAATCAAGCTGCTACTGATACGTCCATGATTCAAGCTTCTGCAGATCAATCATCATTCAAGTCTCAAGATTATAACTCATATCAGCACTTTGAATATTTGTAACAGATAGTTATTTAATGTTGATTTGTTATCTTATATAGATTAAGAGATTACTACCCGCACAACTATATATATATATACTTGTACGGATCATATAATGAAAGCGTGGAAAATTTCTTCCTTCTTTGCTCTATTCTTACAATGTATCTGCCCCGAGGGTCTACACCTATTGTTATGGCTAATTCTAGTTCTACTCCCACCGCGTTTCTTTTCCCAACATCACACAGTTGGTCTCTGTTAAATTGATGGCACTCAAATTACTTGTTATGATTGTCACATTTCCTTTCAGTTTTAAGAAGTCATGAGTTTTTGGACATTGTTGATGGCATTGAGACATGCCCTCCATGAAACCTTCATGATCTTCAAACTAAAAATCCAGATTATATCATTTGGAACAAGAAAGATTAGTACCTACTCAGTTGGATTAACACCACACTTACTAATGTTGTGCTTTCAACTGTGTGGATTAACACCACACTTACTAATGTTGTGCTTTCAACTGTATATGATCCTAACACTTTAGGGCCAGTGTGGTAGTCCTCAGCCTTAAGATTCTCCTCTAAATCTCGCTTAAGAATTGCTCATCTCAAAAGGAAATTATAGAGTCTTCGTCAAGACTCAAAGTCCAGTCAAGAATTTCTTTCCTTAGCTAAGTAGTTGGCAGATCAATTAGCAGCAATAGGGAAATCAGTAGATGATGAGGACCTTATTTCATATATCGGTAGTGGACTCAACCCCTCTTACACCTCCTTTGTCATTGCCTTCGACTTTGCTACTCGAAATATCAGCAATACAAGAACAAAAACCAGTCAACTCCACATATGAACTTCAAGTCCAGCAACTCATCTTCCACACCTACACGAGTTCCATGTCAAACTTGTGGTAGAACAAATCATGAAGCTTTGGGTTGCTTTCATACAATGGATAATATTTACTAGGGTTGCCATCCTTCCAAGCAATTAGCCACCATGGTTTCCACCAAAAACTCAAACCTCGAAAACCAAGCATGGCATGTTGACTGCAGGGCAAACACTCACATTACAACCAGCTTAGATAATCTCTCAAATCAATAGGCATATCAAGGTTCTGAGTTAGTCTTAGTTGGTAATGGTTCCTCTCTAACTATACTACATTCTAATTCTAGTATACTTTACACTCCAGCCGCCTCATTTACATTAAAGAATGTTTTCCATTGTCCTATAGCTCTTGTCAATCCTCTAAGCATCCAAAAATATTGTAGACAATAACTATTTTTTTTAACTCACTACATCCAACTTTTCTATCAAGGATTGCAAGACCAAGAAGCTACTACATCACGGGTAGAGTGAGGATGGGTTATTCCCCATCCACCTACAAAGGGCATTTCTAAAAAATAACACAAGGTTCACATGCATGATGGGAGTCAAAACATCCCAGTCTCTACGGCGTCTTAGACTTGAACACCCAGCCCAGCCAATAACTGATCATGTTTTGAAGCACTTTCAACTTCCAGTGTCCCAACAAAATGTATCTTCCTTTGTATGTAAACATTGTTAGCTTGCAAAAATAAAACAATTGCCTTTTATTAGTTCTTCAAGAGTTAGTTTCAGTCCTTTAGAAGTCATATATTCATTATGATGTTTGGTCATCTCCTATTTCATCTATTGGAGTTTGTAGTCATTATGTTATTTTTATTGATGACTTATCCAAGCTTACGTGGTTGTTTCCAATGACTCGAAAATCTAAAGTTTTCTCAAACTTTCTCAAGTTTAAGTACTTGTGTTAAAAATTAGCTCAATACCAATATAAAATCTTTCCAAACTAATGGAGGTGGTGAGTTCACCTCACATTAGTTCAAGCAGTTCTTATAAACATATGGAATCCTTCATCGAATGTCTTGTCCTCATACACCTCAACAGAATGCGATTGTCAAAAGGAAATATAAACGCATCACAAAAATTGGGCTAGCCTTATTAACAAGGTCTCTCACACAAATATTGGGTTGATGGATTCTTGACAGTAATGTTCCTCATAAATAGATTGCATACTCCTCTCCTCAGTCTTGAATCACCCTACACTACCATTTTCCATAAGTCACTAGACTATAAACAATTTAAAGCCTTTGGTTGCTATTATTACCCCTTACTCAAGCCTTACAATTCTCACAAACTCGGCTTCCGCAGTAAGCAATGCATTTTATTGGATTGCAATCTGAATCATAGAGGTTATAGGTTTCTAAATCCAAAAAGCAATCGAGTGTACATCTCTCACCAGTTATTTTTTATGAATGCGCTTTCCCAGCTCGTGATAAGGTAAATGCTTCAATCCCCCACACTTCTCCCATTATTTTACCAATACCACCGTTATTATCTTCTTTATATAACCACTCTGCAACACCACCTACTTCCCCCTCAACTAACATCACCACTTCACCAATGCTGCCCTCTTGTCCTATAGTTGCCACACATGATGGTGCCCCCACTCCTTCCCATCAAATAGCCATAATGGTCCCTAGCCCTCTCCCTATTCACTACATGACCACTAGATCTCAAGCTGGTTTTTCTTGTCCCAAACAATACCCTGATGAAAAAGTATTTTATAGCACCAAGTATCCTTATGTTTCCCTCCATGCCTCTACTCTTCCTGCTAAACCTTGCACCTTTACTCAAGCTGCAAAATCTACAAATTGGACACTTGCAATGGTATCTGAACTTGAAGCCTTACAGACTAATCAAACCTGGGAACTCTAGATTTACAAAAACCTATAAATCTGCCCCTGGCCCCTATGCAAAAATACCATTCATTTCAACTGAATTTACATGTTAAAACTTAAAGTCAATTGTTTCATCAATAGATACAAGGTCCAATTGGTGGCAAAGGGATTTGATTGTGTTCTCTTCTAGAAGGAATATACAAAATTTAATTCATGTCCAGTGTGTTATGAGTCAAGATGGATATCAGATAAGCGATTTTACTGAAACTTTTAGTCCTGTTGTGAAGCCAACAACCATACAAAATGTCTTTGCCTTGGCAATATCTTAAATAGATTTTTGCATGGCCACTTGAATAGGAAGTATTCAGGGAACAACCTACTAAGTTCAATAATGATGAATCCTATCATCATCATGTTTGTCGACTCATAAAGGCCATCTATGGCCTCAAACAATCTCCTTGAGCTTGGTTCACACGGTTGTCCCAAACTCTTCTCAGTCTTGGTTTTGATGAATCCTAAGTTGATTACTCTTTTCACATATCACTTAGACTCCATCAGTATTCTTCTACTGGTTTATATGGATGATCTTATAATACAGGCTCCAAAATCCTTTATCATGCTCTCATTACTTAGCTAAGTCGAGACTTTGCAATGAAAACCTAGGCAGTTTACATTACTTCTTGGGTATTCAAGTTCATAGAGACTCCGAATTAAGGTGAATCAATCAAAATATATAGCTGATCTACTTCATCGAGCTAAGATGTTAGCAACAAAACCTTACTCCAATCCACTAGCCTTGGGTTCAAAACTGTCAAAATATACCAGAGAGCCTCTCACAAATGGTATTGAATATAGGCAGTTAGTTGGAGCGCTCTAATATCGTACCATTACTAAACCCAACATAGCCTTTCCAACTAAATCAACTCTATCAATTTATGCATTTCCCCATACGTGAACATCTCACAACACTCAAAAGACTATTAAGATATTTGAAGGCACACTACAACAAATAGTAGTTTTTGGGACAGAAATTGTTCTCCCGAATACTATTCAGTAACAAATAATTATATTTTTCTACCAAATTCACTTCGTTGGTAAATTTTTGCAGCAATTATTTATATTGTAACAGATAGTTGCCACAAGTTATAATTTGTGAAAACTAATGACTTTTTCTTACAAAATTCAGATCATCAGAAAAAGTTTGCAGGTAATATTTTTTTACAGTTGCATTAACTCACTTTAACAAATAGTGGTTTTTAGAGTAGAAAATTTTCTTGTGAATACAATTTGGTAACAGATAATTATATTTTGTTATGAAATTCATGTTGTCCATAAACTTTCGCCGCAACTATTTATATTGAACCATTTTATAGATCACGAGTTATAATTTGTGAAAATTATTTTCCTGCAAAATTCAGATCATCAGAAAAAATTTGTAAGTAATCTTCTTTTATGGGGACATATGCAACATTTCATGACCAAATTGGTTGGTGACATTAACTTACATTACCCGTGACCAAACTTTTTGTAGAAAATGCTATAATTTTTAGTAATATGGTTATTATTATTTTTTCCTTTCCGCGCGCTAATGTATCTCACGGCTATTTTTCTTCTCGCAACTATGTTTCCAGATTCTTCCCTTAACCTTCTCCCACACAACAACAGAATCCTGATCAAATTGCACAGCTTTCCCGCAGTGCCTCTTTCCAACTATGACACATCTCCTTCTCTCTATCTCCCGCACGCCTCTTTCCATTTTCCTTCCCGCAAAAATCTCAACAGCTCCATTTCTGGCAGGTTCTCGAAGCTTCTGGACAGATCATATACCAGCAATAAGTTGACTTTTGAAACCCTGGCCTAGATCTTGAAGATTGGTTCATTTTGGCTCGGTTTATACGGGCAATAATCGCGCAGAGTCAAAGACTCATCCGCATTCACCAGCCTCATTTCAACTTAATGCATACTATGACTCGGACTAGGTGGGGTCCATTGATGATAGGAGATCCAAGACTCATGCGTGATCTAAGCAATGGGACTCGCACATGACTGATTGAAACCAGCTACTACTCTAAGATGGGGAGACCAATGCCACGAGAATGGACGATCGCCGGCCCCCCTAGCTGGCCATCCCTCAAGACTCTAAACAAAACTACATATTTCAAGCAAACTTTTTTGTTTTATTTCAAACCGCAAACTAATATTTAATATTTTATGTATATTATTTTGCACGTAATTTTATTTCATAATATATTATGATAGAGCAAATCTCAATTCTTAGGGATATTTATTAGAAAAATAATATTTACTTTTAAACATAGGAGAAGATAAATAAAGTATTTTTTTATTTGTAGTCACCATTAATATTCTCTAATTTTTTTTAAAATATTTTAAATCATAATTTAAACTTTTATGTTTGCTAAAACTTTATGATTAAAACATTATATAAATTTATTTGTTGTTATGACTTTAGTGAAATGCCTATTTTCATAATTGTATATTAGGTTCTGAATTTATTTTTTTGTTTCTTACCCTTTAATCGCTTTGTTTTTTGTTTATTATCATTTTATTATAAGTGGAGTTTCTAGGGAAGTCCTATCAACCTATTTATTCCAACTTAAAATGCCGGACCTCGATATCCAAAATTAAAATTCTGGCTTCGTCCGGCCTGGACATGAGCATGAGACACTGCATGCAATGCGTGTAGCTTGGAGGTGGCCACAAAAATCTTTATCCAAACCTACGTACGTAAGACAGGATTAGGGAGGCTGGAGGCTGGAGCTGAACCTTTCTCTCGGGTAGGCGCGCTTTTAATGTAGCTGTCGAGAGAGGGTCCTAGAAAAATCCTACGGTACGTGTTAACGTAAAAAGCTTTTCAATCTATGTCATTGGTGGTAGAAGTTCATGTCTTCTGTGGAGGGATAGCGTTTTGATATTGAGCGATTTCAGCGTATACAAAGGGTAATCATTAAGTAAAAAAAAAAAAATCAATTTAATTACAAGCCGTATGTTTTTACACACCTAATAAGCCTGTAGTGTGGACGCTAGTCTTTTATGCGAGCTATAAAAAAATTTATTCGTTATTTTTTATAAAAATAATTATTTTTTATTAAAATGAATCTATTTTAATTTAGTCGGAAATAATTATTCTCGTCATTCCTTAACAAATTATCATTTTTCTTATAATAATAGATCACGTCAGCAATCTTAAAAATTGATTTATATTTAATTTTTTTTTAAATATATTGGATCTCACATTAATTAGTATGTTAAGACACCTGCTTGCATGATGCAGAACTCAAATATCGTTGTTACAACATTATAAACACTTTGAACAACTGTAATATTGTATAATTCAGTCAAGAACATGATGCTTAATTATGTTTGGTAAAAGAAAGTTTTTAAATTTTTTTTTCAGATTTTTTTTTTTTTAATCTCAATTCAAATATTTTTACACCAAACAAATTTCATAAATAATTTTCATCAATTCATCTTACCTCGGTAACCAAAAAACAAAGCCAAAAAAAAAACTTTCATAAAACTTAGGAAAAAAACTCTCATAAATTTTTAAGGTGATGAGAAATTTTAAGTAATAATGCAGATTTGTTGGAGAAATGAAAATTTTGTGTGATGAAAGAGTTCGAATTAAGTATCAATTTGCAGAAGCATATAGAAGGACAGATAGAACATTGAAATATTTCCCATATGAGAAATGCTTTGTCAGTAAAAAAATCTTATAAAACAGACTTACAAACTAAAGTGGATGAGTATATCAAACTCTAAAACTTCTATTACTGTAAAGTAGATCATTTAGCATTTTATATCAAGCGACATGAATTTGTAACATGCATTCCTTTTTGTTGATGAGTAGTTCTCTTCCCATATTTTGTTTTTTCCTCGAAAGCGTAGGACAAAAATCAATTTATTTATGGTAGTGGCTGATTGTTTTGCAAGGTACGGTGAACTTGTACTAGACTTAACATGCATACTCTTCTTGAGGTAGTTCTTTGTGGAGGATTTGAGGATGATGAAGATGCATAGCATCAAATTAAGTACTTGCTTGACATGTTAATTAATGGGGTCCAAAACAAGAAAACAGCCCCAATCACATGACTAATGAGCCAATTATATGAAATATATGTAATATTTTGTAAGTTGGTTTTGTTGTAATGTAATGTTAGATCATACAGTTATTAGGTGTCCAAACTCTACGTGCATACCCTACAACTGTAAATATTTATCTCTTTTTAACAAATGAGTAATGTTAAATATAATTCTAAGTTGTAAATATCATTTTTCTTTATCAAATAAGTACTAATGCTAGATATATAGTCATAGGCCGACAATATTAATTTTCGATCTGTGCAGTAGGTTATTTTTTAAATTGGGACTCGTGACTGGAAAGAACACATTTTTATGGTCAAATCTTTTTTCTATTAAAGATCTTATTATACGACCTGCACGTCTTTGAATTTGTATTTAGCATTAACTTGATGCAAGGCATGTGAAATGTATGCCAATGTATTTCCAATATCGCGACACACAACAAATTGGCAATCTGAGCGCAACCCTGTCGTTTCTTCCTGACCAAGTTGATCATGAGACACGTATCGGTACTTGGCAATACTAAGGCCAAGGGAATCTTTTCCTGCTGGGACCGCTAGCTTAGCTGATTGCAGGGGTGATGTTTCAGATCATCACTCTGTTGGTATCTGAGATAAGCATACAACTGCTGCAATCACGGTTTTGTTCTTTTGCACTCGCTTAGGACATTCAATATCTGAAAGAGGCGTGCGTTTTAGAGAGTCTTTCTCCTCTCATATATTTAATAGGTTAAATATTTAATTAAATGAAATAGAATACAACATTAAAATTTAAATTTAGTATCTTCGATATCATGTAAAATTACAACTTATTTAAATTATTTAAACAAGTGAGAATAAGTATATTTAATTATTTATATTTTATCCTAGGTTGTGTGGACTAGTGTATTGTGGACTAGTGTATGGCCCCCCATAATTCACCCGCCAACAGATAGGTTTTGCTTGTAGACGTACGCCGATCATCAGCTGAGGATATATATTAATAAATAGAGCTTATCCAATATGACTCATCAAGTGAAAAAGTCCAATTTGTAGTATTTTTTGGCCATATGCTTGGACAGCCATGCCATTTCAATAAGGATGATAAGTAATGTGAAATTATACATTGAGACAAACAGTACTCATTCTCAAGCATATGTAATAATCCATCCTGCACGCATAAGAAGCGCTCTAGTATTTCTCAGAATTATATGTATGTCTTCTCACTCTCATGAATCCTAGATTTTCACATTGTTTACTTTTCTTCGATCAGAAGTGTAATGATCATTTAGTTCCCTGGCTCCTGCGTCCAGAGCACCAGACGTAGTAGTACTGTAATTTATCGAAAACTACAACTCGTCTTAAATTGCCACAGAGCGCAGAATTAATGCATGAGTAAGGTGTACTTGCATATGTGCAGTTTCAGCCCCACGCATATGAGCCATGTCTTTAATTACACACGTCTCATTCAAAACAATGCCAGGTTCATTTGGCTTATAAAGTATATCTCATAACTTAATGCCTCAAATCTGGTATTTAAAGGTGGAGAAATAAATCGAGCATTTTGATTTTGTTTACTCGGCCTAAAAATTTGATAGGATAAGAATGATTTATATTTACCTCAACGGGCTTTTAACCTTTCAAAACAAAATGCTAATGGCCGGATTTCATTTTATGGGCCTTACAGGCTTCCGGCCCCTCCCTTGTTCATTTTTTACAATGACAAGTACCGCAATTTTGTTCAGTTATGGGAACTGGATTATCAATGTCAAATCGTTACATTTGCAGCTAGCACTGTCTAAATTTAGACCAAATCCATCTTGTCCTAAGTAATTTCCCTATAGAAGTTTAAGCTTTTGATGCTTATCCATTGTTAGTGCTTAAAAATAGTGCAACTGGCTAGATGAGAAGAAATAGTCATTGTCTGCCCGCTAAGACTATTTGGGCCTCAATCGGTGTTGTATGGAGTTCCTGGTGGTGGTTTGGTGCGACTGGAAGGTATTCATTGCATTCATCTATGGCAATAAGTAGTAAATATATAAAAGAAAAATAAAATAGAAAAATACACAGATATACGTGATTCGACACTGGACTTACGTCCACGGGTCATCTAGAAAGGTGAATCTACTATAATATGTTTGTTTTATAGGCTTGACTTTGGTGGGACGACTGCATAAGGTACTAGTGCAGAGCTGGGCTTTGGCGGGAGATGTACTCTACCTCATAATGTGCGAGTGCGGAACTTGACTTTGGTGGGACATGGGCTCAACTGCGTAAGGTATAAGCGCAGAACTCGATTTTGGCTGGAAATGTATTCGACCGCGTAAGGTGCAAGCGTGGAGCTTGGCTTTGGCAAGAGATCCTAAAGACGGCACTAACTGTTAATACTTAAAAATAGCAGAATAGGTTGGAAGGGGAGAAAGCGTCATTCCCAGCTCGTTGAGACTATTTGGGCTTCGATTGGTACCATATGGAACCTTCAGTTGTAGTCTGGTGCAGCTATACTCTGTCTTTGTGTTCATCTATGGTAGTAAGCAGTAAATATATGCAAGAAAAATAAAAGATGGAGAGATATAGATTTACGTGGTTCGGCACTGCGCCTACATCCACGGGTCGCTTGGGTAGGCGAATCCAATATAATATGTTGTTTCACAATCTCTCATAATCTATCATCTTCGATGTACAATAGAGCTTGGAGCTCCAGGAAGATCTCGTTTCTGGAATCCTTATCGTAAGATTGAAGAAGTTGAAGTCGAAGTCCCCCCTCCCCCAAAAAAAGTCATTTAGAGGCTCTCCTTTATCTTCTACTTCTCTCTTACTTTATGTCCAATTTTCTTTCATTTACGTCACATTTCTATTTTTTCTTTTGATATCCTTTTTCCTCAGCCTTTTCTTCCCTCCTCCCCTCTTCTTACTCTCTTTTGTTTTATAGTGGGGCCTTATAATGGGCTGAGCTCTTTATGTGGGTCTAACATATTTTATCCCCTCCACCCGGATCATTATCCTTATCAAAATGTCAGGTCTCCACCTCAAACACCATTGAAGCGTACTGATTGAAGCTATGAATCCAAAACATAGCCTACCGGCCATTGTTAGAACCTCAAAGCGTTGCTTTCCAGCAGCTTGTTCAAGCTTCCTGCTAGCTTGTTTGCTTGCGTTTACACTACAAATCCTTTTCTTCTCACCCATATCCCCAGCTGGACCACTTGACTTGCCTCTTGCATCTTTAGCTTCCTCCCTTCCCACAAACAACAAGTTGCAGGTAAATAGCTTGTTTCTGTTAATATCTAGTGGTTTTTGGCTTCGTGCTTATCCATTTGAAGGCTTGGAATATGTGTTTACTCACTCATGTTTTGTTCCGCAAGGGAGTTCTCAAACTTGGAGAAGGATTTCTGAAGGATCCAGAAGACGTTTGTGTGGATAAAGAGGGTACAATATATGCTGCAACTAGAGATGGTTGGATTAAAAGATTACATAGAAACGGGTCTTGGGAGAATTGGAAGATGATAAACAGTAATTCTTTACTGGGAATCACGATAACAAAGGAAGGCGATCTTATTGTGTGCGATACGGAAAAGGTAATGTCGCTCTCAAGCACAGTACGATGCACGAAGGCTGAGAAAGAAAATAAAAATTATAGTAACAAAAATAATAATAATGTAAATCATAGATCTGTACATAGACGACAAGAAATCGATCTTCCTAGCCCAATAAATAGAAAAGGAGCATTCGGGCATTGGCCCATATGCATGAAATAATTAATACAGCAAAGTACTCATGAGTTGAACCACTGTTTGTTTAACACTGAAACTGAGTATATATGTATATGCAGGGTCTGATTAGGATTGGTGAAGACGGCGTCAATGTTCTTGCAACACATGTTAACGGTTCCAAAATAAGGTAATATTTTGCATGCATTGAATGACAAAAATATATACGATTCGTTGCGATGTACGTGAGTACTTAGATCTTACGATATTGGTTAATGGTCATACTATTCAATTACTAATAAAACATTTGCCGCTTTACAAGGCGAGTATTAGAAGTGCTACTCTCACTCCCGGACTAGTGGCCGTCTAGCCGATGGCCCGGCTCCCAAATGAGGGGCCGGGGGAGGGAGTTGGGCCCCAAGCTCTAGCGTTGCTTGGATAGGCTCTTGGGGCCCTTCCAAACATATATATATATATATATAGATCCGGGGGGGGGAACAAAACATAAGATGAAACAATGACCTTACAGGGAGTTCTCTCTAAAATGATATTGTTTAATTAAGAAAATAATATACATACATATATATTAGGTGGGAGCACGTTTGTCTAATTTTATGAAATTGTTATTTGTAAANAGATCCGGGGGGGGGAACAAAACATAAGATGAAACAATGACCTTACAGGGAGTTCTCTCTAAAATGATATTGTTTAATTAAGAAAATAATATACATACATATATATTAGGTGGGAGCACGTTTGTCTAATTTTATGAAATTGTTATTTGTAAAAAGTAATATATATTTTATAAAAATTATTGATGTCACTTAATAATTTAAGGCACATTGGAGAAAATAAAAAAAATTAGTTCAAAATATCATATAATCCAATACATGTTTATAACATCCATAATTTTAGCAAAGATGCATACGAAAAATTTAATAAAAGTCTAACATAAAGGGTAGTTCAAAATATGTATCGTTTGATGTTTGTATTATAATTCATCAATTTATGTCATCCTGTAGACGATCAATAGAGACAACATTGAAATTCTTATTTTGCTGTTGGTTGAGTCGATCAGGGTCAACAAAAAGTTAAAATATAATCTTTTTATAAAATTTATGATATAATATTTTCTATATATAGCATATATATAAATCCTAAAATATATTTTGAAGTTGTTGGCCAAATTTACTCTATTTTGATTAGCTCAAGGATCACGGCCTTTATTACGTGCCCATCATAGCAAGTCCACGTGTGGAATATGACTTAACGGAAGTTACGTCATACTACCATGGGAAAAAAAAATAACACTTTGATTAAACACACTTGTATTATATATTATATTAGATTTTTAAATTTGGAATACTCAATAATCTTAGTTAATGAAACGTATAATACACGTGTATTATACTTAGGGCTTCACATCTTATGCACCTAATACACGTGTATATGTTAAGGAGAAAGAGAAAATTATAATAACTAATTTTTAATTACTTATTATTATATAAACTATTCAGTATTGTAATTATTGTGATTAATAAATTATGTTATAAAATAAATTCAGTATATATATTTGTATTGTTATTATTCTGGGCTTTAAACTAACATTAAATAAATAAAAATCATGTAACTTTTTAATATAAAAATTATGATCTATATAAAATTTGTGTATGTCTTTTATTAAAAATTTGTGGACATCCATTAATCACTCATAACTCCCCAGGCCACGTGGTTCGCCCAGCCATCCATATATATTTGGATATCCTATCTTTGTTAGCCCTTTGATTCTCCATTGCACGGCCTTCAAAGCTCTTTGTTCCAATCGAGTAATATCTTTATCTGCTCTCCATGTAACCTTTCGTCTTATATCATTGAATGTTATCTCTCTCAACATTTATGTCTTCATTCTATATGTCAATTACATTCACACGTATTTAAACAAACGATGTTAACTTTAACGGAAAAATAAGAAAAACCGTTAAAACAAGATTTTCTATTTCATACACACATTTTATATATAGAAGATATATTTGTTGGGTTGGGGGTGATGGGAAACCTTGGGCCTAGCTGTCTGGGCCCCATCCCCTGGCAGCCATAGTCATGCTAGTGGGGCTTAGGCGGACAAGAGAAATCTTGGGCTGACATTGGCCCAATGCAAACCCTATCCCCTGACACCCAAATCCATGCGAGTGTCTGCCCTCACGCCGGTAATGAGCTGAATGGGAGGAGAGAGAGCGGGGAGGTCAAATATAGTTGCCTGCCGCTCAGCCTAGTCTATGACTCAAAATGTAATATCAGCTGTCTTAGTTTGGGATTTACCACATTTTTGGGTTGGGATCAATGACTATAAGATGCATCAGGTTGATTAATATTATTTGAGATGAATGTATAACTGTTGCATTCGATTGTCTTGTTCTTCTAAAAATTTGTGCAGCTTGCTTGCTTAGATGCAGTCTGGATAAATTTACTTTCACTATTTGTATCAAAATCAAGCCTACCAAGTTTGAGTGGATTTCAAGTGAAAGAAAAGATACATGAATGAATTCGGTCTTGCGCAATTATTTAGTAATTAATGATGCCTGAGAAATCCACACGGGCAGCATGCAATAAATGCTGCTGCACTTCATATGTCTCTTTCATCCTAGCTCTCAAATTTAAGTTGAGGGTAACTTTTTACATCATCCAGGACCCAATTTTCAAATTTCAGTATTTAAGCACACTTTTTCAGACTTTATTCAACACCTATTGGCCTGAGAAAAAATCGCTGCAAAAAAAACAATTATTTCCAACGGCGGTTAAAAATTTCCACAAGAGAGTTTTTCGGGAACTTTTAACAGCGGCCATTTTGTGACATAAAAAATTCTCCCCAAATACTTACTTGCGGCGATTTTCAGGCTTTTTCCGTAGGTGTCACGACCAAAACCCCTTTTCCCTACAGTGAATTTCAAATTAGTTCAGTATTTTCCTTCCTATATACAGGAACAGTCAGTAATAAGTTACTATGTTGAATCAGGTTTGCAGACGATGTTATAGAAGCATCGAATGGGAATCTATATTTCAGCGTTGCAAGCACCAAATTTGAAATCCACAATTGGTATCTAGATGTGCTGGAGGGAAAACCTCATGGGCAACTGCTAAAGTACGATCCATCTTCAACCGAGACATCGATTGTGCTTGATGGTTTGTGTTTTGCTAATGGTGTTGCACTCTCAAGGGACGAAGACTATCTAGTGGTCTGTGAAACATGGAAGTAAGTATATATTATTCTATGTGGAGAGGAAAAGGTTTAATTATGACTTCGTGCCAATTATTCAACAATTCCAATATTGCCTTCTCCCCAAATAATTTAATTATTTAAATTATATTTTAGTACTTCTCTTCTCATGTGGATCATACTTCTCCAAAATGTCATAAAAGTTTAAGCTGATAGGAATGTTAAACTTGTCACGATTTGATAAAGAAACACACATGAGAAAATAAGTTCCTCCTCTAATTTCCTTTCTTCCTTTGCTCTCGATACCTCTGCCCCTTGTCACTTTTTGCAACCCTCTAAATTCATGGAAGAACATACAATGGCAATCCAGATTCTGTCACAAGCCTCATAATCATGTGCACTTGATATTGATCATATTCCATCGGAACATGCATGCAATAATATATGCTTTGTATTTATTTCAGCTTTATGCTTACTACGTACAGATGCGAAATTGGGGAAACATGGACATCCCATATATTAATTCTCTCTTTTTCTGATACAGGTTTAGGTGCCTTAAATATTGGCTGAAAGGAGAAGATAAGGGGAAAACTGAGATTTTTGTCGACAACCTTCCGGGTGGTCCTGATAACATCAATCTTGCATCAGATGGATCTTTTTGGATTGCTCTACTTCAGGTGCTCAACTCCATGCTCAAAGATATAATATCATAGAAAACAATTATATTTTGACAGATGTTTACATTCTCTCAAGCTATCGAATATTATAATGTGCATTCTCCATTAAAATGACCATTTTAAAGGCAAAACTAATAATTTTATGGTGCAAATTAGTATAAGTGTGCCTATATATTAGAAGCATACTTTTTTAAAGAGAAATGATAATTACAATCATAAAGTGTGCAAGTACCACATATTTATTTTGAAAATGTGAGTAAATATGAGACCCATTTGAAGAAATTAATTTTTTTACAAAACTTTATGTGTTGTCACTTTTGTGTATTCCTTATTCATTCTGCTGGTGTGATTGGCCGCGTTACTTTTTTTAGCATAAAATACATGTTGAGTTATGCTATATCAGTGAAGTACTTAAAGAGTATATAAAAGTGATTGTATGATGCTAACAAAAGTTATGACTGTATCTAGCTAGCTAGCATTACTCTTTTTCAAAACTGATAATAATATGTTGCACATATTATTGTTGTCAGTTAACTTCTGAGGGCCTGGAGTTTGTGCACACTTCCAAGGCATCCAAGCACTTGGTAGCAACGTTTCCAAAACTGATTGAACAGGTAAATGGCGTTTACAGGAAAGCAACGGTTGTAAATGTGGCAGCAGATGGCAAGATAATCAAGAGATTTGATGACCCAAATGGAAAGGTGATGTCCTTTGTGACTGCAGCCTTGGAATTTGAGGATCATTTGTATTTGGGAAGTCTAAACTCCGACTTTGTTGGAAAACTACCGCTAAAAGACACATGAAACTTGAAGCATTGAACGTAGAAAGCACAAATAAGGCTATGGCCCTAACATGCATTAAGCAAACATCATCTGTAGCAGACAATTCTAGCTTTACAGCTGCCCCGTGTGCCACAATGCAATCCTAGTCTCCTTTATAAGATGTTAAATTGTA
The DNA here is from genome assembly GCA_011037825.1 of Carya cathayensis. Classification (NCBI taxonomy): domain Eukaryota; kingdom Viridiplantae; phylum Streptophyta; class Magnoliopsida; order Fagales; family Juglandaceae; genus Carya; species Carya cathayensis. The sequence goes on from QGSO01000321.1 coordinate 395,715, forward strand.
GTTTAACTTGTTAAAGAGTTATTCCATTGTTGAACATATATATTGATAACCATTGGTCTTTGGAAAGAGCTTTCTCACTTTTTTCTCCGTTGTAAAAACGTTTTTCCAAATTTTGGGCTTTTTTTTAAAGACATCAAAAAGGGTATGCTTGTTAAACACTTATTCTATCAAATTATGTGTTGAAATTAGGCCTATATTTGTAGAAAGTCGAAATTTTAATCGTTATTCTCTTCTGTTTCTATTGTACTTCTTAAAAAATTGTTTTGATGGACTAGTTTTGGAGTTATATATAGAAGCGTTTTCCCACTATTGGAATTATATGCTCCAAAATAATTCATGAGTTTTGATAGACTAGTTTAGTACGAAACATTATGCTCTATTAAAGTAGACGCAATACAAAATTTGGATCAGCTTAGTCCTAACTCTTTATCAAGATTTAGCTTGAAAATCACTTTCTTTTTTCTTTTTCTTTTTAATTTTAGCCCACTTTTCAACATATGCTAGATGTGTATATTTAAATTCTTTTTCTCTTCCATTAATACAAGAGCAACTCATGATCGAGATAGTGGATTAACCCCCATTGCAATTTAACTATGGTTCACACAACTAGTTTAGTATTGTATTAATGCCTTTGATGGGCCCAATTTCTGATTGCGATTTCAAGGAATAAGTTGATGCATGTCAATTATAATACTGTTACAATACCCATACTCCCTTCATTCATCCATATTCCTGGTATATTTCTAGCTTTACATGTGTTTCTTTGAACGCATTTTCATTGTCATGTCTTTGCGCTGGTCGGGAGAATAAGCATACTACGAAAAAGGTTTACATACATCATGTGTAAGGAAACCAGAGAGTTTACACATAGATTTTGAATAGCTAGAATCGAAATGACTGAAAACAAGTAGTGCATTATATTGCATGTGAGATGGCGGACATTAATGACTTTGATTGTGATTTAGAAGTTCTATGCGGTCGGCTAAGAGGCTTGCATAGCTATACCACATAGGCCTTCCTTTGCATCAACATCTCTTTGCATCCTTATGTACCATTCTTCACCCCATTCTGTACCCCACGAGTTCTTCACCAGCCAATTCTTGGTCCCATCATTTGTAATCCCATAACCAACAGCACTAGTAACGCCGTGGTCTAGGCTAGTACCACACTCTCCTGTAAAAATTCCGCTTGAATAGAATTGGAAGTCAGATCCTCCAGCATCTATGGCAACAGAAACTGGTTGATTAGCTATAGCCTTAAGAAGTGCCTTCTCACTGTTGGTTGGCACATCTTCGTACCCGTTTATGTCAGCTGCATGGTTGGCTTCTCCCTTTGTGTTGCAGGTTCCATCAACACCTTTGTAAGGATAGTTGGCTTACGTAGTGAGACCAGGATTTAATTTGTTGGACGAATTGGAAAGCATAATCTATCCAACCACCGCTACAACCTTGGTCCACTCCTTTAATGTCGCAGTCAACCAACTCGATCTTGCTCTGACAAAGAGATTAGTTTACCTCTTTTTAGCTTCGTAATTCCTTCCATGGCTGCCACTGCTGAAAATGCCCAGCAACATCCTACATTTTATCACAAGAAAGTGTTAGATATATAAAGTGGACATAATTCATCTCAAACGTAGACACTTACCACATTGGCCTTGGTCTTTAATGGGTGTTACTGCTCCTTTCTTTCTCCAATCCATAGTAGAAGGCAATGCTCTCACATTTTGATATTTGAAAGAAGAAGTTTTTGTCGAGCACTCATGCCCCTTGAATCTATTTCGTGAGGCTTTGAACTCTTCATTTGTAAGATCTGCAAATTGGTTAACTCCTAACTTGTAAGGTTTGTGTCCAACGCTGTTGAAAGATTCTATGAGTGCCACGTTTTCCTTGAATACTTGGAAACGCTTCTCCTTTTCGTTGGTGCTCTCATATAAACGTCCAAAACGAGTCATCCACTGCTCATATCTCTCACGCATTGCTGCATCTTGAAGAGTACGAGCAGCGACATGAGAAGCCAAAGCTCCCAAAGTGAGGATCAAAGCCAAACAAATGCATTGGCATTGGCTAGTGAAACCCATGGTTTGCTCTAGTTGTAGCTTAGATTTGATGAATTGAATGAATGACTGGCATACTTGCCCTTGAGATTTAAATAGAGACTATCGTCCGTGATCAATTGCATACTATAATGTAAGAGGAAGACTTAGCGGCGGTAATGATCTGATTTCGATAGATAATAGATTAATATGTAATTTGGTTATTTTCGATTGGCATGTTGGATTCTCTTGTAACAAAATTGTCTCTTTATGATCATATTTCACTACACAAAAAAGACTTTTTGGGACACTTTTTTTTTTTGGACAAAATGAAAATCGTCCCAACAAGTGAGATTTAGGAACGAATTTCATATTTCGTGCCAAAACAATGACGGAATGTCTGTACCATTCGAACGCGTTCAAACGGTCTAGTTAGGGACGAAATATTTTGTCCCAAATAATTAAACAGTTCGAACACTAATGATTCACCATTCGAACATCTAAATTTAACCGTTTGAACCTAGATTTTGGCGCTTTAAGTAAATTTTTTAGAGGGAAATTGCTACATTGTTCGAATGTGCCAATTTAACTATTCGAATGATGAATCAGCGCTGTTTGAATTTGATTTGTAGGGGTCGAATGGTGACCAGGTTTTTTTTTTTGTAGAATTATATTCATATTAACTAGTAATTATAAGAAATTGGTCAATTAAATAATAGAAATAATAGAAATTAATAATTAGTTCAGAAAATATAAAATTATACTATTTCATAGTTAAATACTGAATTTACAAAATACAAAATATTGTCCATGCTAAAAACAAAAAAAAAATAAAAATAAATGAAAGATAGAAAGTGCTAATTAAGACCCCAAGTCTTTGCACACTTCCTCGACTGTAGCTATACGTTCCTCGATTTGTATTAGTAGAGTACTGATGGTGACCTGAGTCGTAGAGATGGCATCAAACTAAGTATGTAACGTAGTAATCTCTGTACGAAGCATAGACACAGCAAAATGGATCTCCATACGCACTGCATCAATCACCGTTGATGTCTGTTCGCTGATTGCTGAATGTACGATCTCAGCCATCTCCTCACGAGTAACATTGTGTACTGATGCATCAGCCTGTGTGGATGTCTCAGCAGCTGATACTCCATGATCTCCTGACTGTGCATCTTTATGAGGATCAATGGAACATGTCCACGAAGACGCAGTCTCAAGTGTCCCGTGCTGCGTGAGAGGGTGGTGCTGTTTATTGATCCCATCGGCTCCCATTTACGCTGGGCAACATCAGGCACAACACCAAAAAATAGCAAAAATCGGGTGATCATAATTTTGAATGGCAGTATATCCATCAAAATATACCGAGACTCTAATCGAATCCTATCAAATATATACCCCACCAGGTCGATAGGAAGGCCACGAGTGACCCGAATCATAAATTTCGTCCAAGCAATGCCAACCTCTATCTTTTGTTGCCGATGGTCAATGTTGTTGGCAATTATCAAACTGAAGATTTTGAAGAAAGAAGATAGATCTGCCTGTTTGATGCTCTTCATCCCGTCATACAGTGGAGCATTTGGACCAACAACCAAATCTCTCACCTGATGATGAGCAAGGGTATTGACCTCATCAATATAAACCAATGCCTCCTCTTTAGTTGTCTTCGCCTTAGTTGAAGGATCAGACTCTCTAAGCACCATGTTCGGATATGCATCTGGCAGCCTAGGAATATCGAGATGCTCAGCAAGTCCATCCCATGAAAATACAACTGAAACTCTTCGGACAGAGATCCTGTATGCCCCTCCATCATTTGGGCTAGCACTACCGAGCTCTTTATAGAACTCAACAACAATGTTAATATAGGAGATTGGCTCCCATGCTTCCTCTCGCTCATCTTGGATAGGTCCCCAACCACGATCGCTGAAAACTGATGGCAGGGAATGACCCTCCCAGACAAGACTCTGGAAATCAGAAATATTCACCGATCGCTCAAGTGAAACAGTCCTCTCCCTGATTGGACCACTACTAGTCTCAGCAGGATTGCGTCGCTTACGTCCTGGCCAAGAAGAAGACATTATAATCAACCTGAAATTTATAATTAAAAATTACATATACAACATTAACAATAAAAATATAATAAATAACTATTCACAATACTTTTATACGAGTAGCAATTTAATAAAATGTGATATTGTGAACAACATAATTTTTAATAAATAATATCACATTATTTAATATTAATTAGATTAATATTAATAGAAATTTAATATTTAACAAAATGTTATAAATTTCTATATTAATTTAATTATAATATAGAAATTATTCTCGTTAAAATTTAATGGAACTATAATATGGTTAAAAATAACAATTCACTAATATCACTAAATTTAATTATACTATTCAAACTCCTAAAATAGTGTTTGAACGGTACACCTGTACAGTTCGAACGTATAAAAAAACGTTCGACTGTCATTGGATTGTCACATACTATTCGAACGTGTAAAACAACGTTCGAATGGATAACTATTACCGTTCAAACTCTCAATATGGTGATCGAATGGTACCTGTACAGTTCGAACATATAAAACAACGGTCGAAAGGGGTTGGATTAGGTATTACCATTTGAACGTCTAAAACAATGTTCGAATGGTTAGTTGATATCGTTCGAACAATATTTATAGCGTTCGAACAGTATGAGAATCGATTTCGTATACTAGGCCGAGTCGACTCAGCCATTGAAATCTATGAAATCCTTCAATTCCATGGATTTTTCACCAAAATAATGTATAGAAACCTAAATAAACATTCATACAATGGATTAAAGCAAATCTATGGTGAGTATTGATGGACAAATTACTTTATCCTAATTCAAACAAATCATCCATAAAAAACCTAAATATAAACGATAAAATGGTTAGAAAAAGAAGAGTACCGGTACTGAGAGAAAGAGGCTTCAAGTGGGTACTGTTCACGGCGGCGGAGACGGCGTTGAATGGCGGAGATGGATGGTTAAAACCTTGAAAGGAGGTTGGAATGTCTCCGTTTGGCGTCCTTGAAAATGACGTCCGCGGCAACTTATATATACAAAAGCATTCAAACAGTATCTTAATACGTTGGAACAGTAAGTTATATGATGAAGTATTAAATATCATATAATTTATTATAATAAATTATTATAATATTAAATATCATATATTATAATATTATAATATATGTTATTATATATATAATACACTATATTATATTTATTATGTAGTATAATATAGTATACTCTATATACTATACTATATTATAGTATTATATAACATATATGTGATATAAAAGATCACACTATATATAATATTAAATATATGTTATGACTTGTTTAGTATATTAACATATTATATTTTAGTTCTAGGCTAATTAGATGACACGAAATATTCTAGCACTATAGATGACACTATATATGATAGTATATATATGTTATATATAGTTTAATATATTTAACATATATTATATGTTATATATATTATATGCTAGTACTATAGATGACACTATATACGATAGTATGTACATGTTACACTGAAAGTATTATATTATCATATTATATTATAGTTATAATCTAATTAGATGACACTATATATGCTAGTACTACAGATGACACTATGGCATGATACCATATATATGTTATATATAGTCTAATATATATACTTGACTATAATATTAGATGTAGTATGATATTATATATTATATTATAGTAAAATATAATATAATTATAATATATGCTTGATTATATATTATAATCAAATATTACTATGTTACTAAACTATACTATATCATATATTATAAAATAATGTTGTTATTTTATTTAAACGTATAGTACCAAAAACAAATTACTAAACATTCACCAAACCACTCGAAGTCTTAATAATAAGCGTTTGAACGTTTTGATAAACGGGCATTACGTGAAACTTCAGGAGGAAAATTTTTCCCACTTCATTGTTTCACGTTCAACATTTAATAAATAACCGTTCAAACGTAAATGTTCTATATTTACACGACAGAACCTCACAATCTTGCTCTCCTCCCACCACTCTCAGTCTCGCTCCTAGAGGCAAATCTTCCAACCAACGCTATTCTCCCTCAATCCAGCCCCCAAATATTAATAGTTTTCATCTTACTCTTATATTTTCGAATTAAGAGGTTATTTTTACTACTTTCTGGAGATTATTTTCATTTTGGGCATAACGGTCTCCTTGCATTTTCATTTCTCAAAACTAAGTATATATGCTATAGTATATATGCTATCTTATTCTCATTTTAGTTTGAATATGAGTATTTTCATTTGCTGTACTGAGTTCATAATATTGTGTATTTTCGTTTGCTATACTGAGTTGGTGATTATTGGAGTTTTCGGTGGTTGAAGACGACTGGAATGTGGAATAAACTCATTTGAACGGTACACGATTAACGTTCGAACGGGTTTATTATGTTCGAACACAGTTTAATACCGTTTGAACGGTATGTTTAAACAGTGTTAAAATATTAATTAGTAATTAGAATATTGCTAAATCTTTAAATTAAAATACAAATAGTTAGGATTTAATAATACTTAAATACTTAATATTTAAATTATGCCCAAATGAACTTAAATTTAAATACAAATAGTTAAGATTTAATAATACTTAAATACTTAATATTTAAATTAATAAAGTGAATTTTAATTAAAATACAAATGGTTAAGATTTAATAATACTTAAATCCTTAATATTTAAATTAATAAAATGAATTTTAATTAAAATACAAATAGTTAATATTTAATAATACTTAAATACTTAATATTGAAATTAATAAAATGAATTTTAATTAAAATACAAATAGTTAAGATTAAAAAGTCTTAAATACTTAACTATTGAAATTAATCAAATGAATTTTAATTAAAATACAAATGGTTAAGATTTAATAATACTTAAATACTTAATATTTAAATTATGGAAAAAATGAAGTATTTTATTTAAAATACTACTAAATTTTTCAATAATACTAGGTAATTAGAGTTTTTGTTGTATTGTTGTATAAATAATATGTTGTTACTGTTTGATATATGTTAGCATATCTTGCATTGTTTGTTCATCAAAATAAATGTTAGACCCGTTCGAGAGTTATTAATTCGGATGAATGCTTGATTGATAACTCTTAAATTGTCCAGAGTAGACAGTTTGGGATTGTAAGATCATTCTTGCAAACTATCGAACTATATCTATTATTCGTCCATCATTAAGATTTTGATAGATTCATCCCTTGTTCTCCGGATATGCAGTTTCGGTGATGGTGCATCGACGTGTTAATCGTCGGTGCACACAACCAGACGAGCATATTTGGAGAACTATCGGGAGATACTGCCAAAATTTTGTTGGACATTACAGATAATAGAGAATAGGTTTGCGACTATGATCTTACAATCCCGAATGGGATAGGACCAATTACCCGGTGAAAGGTGGCATACTCATTGATTAATACATGATACATGTTTGTTTGTTAATGCACACGTGATTGTTTGTAATGAAGATAGTCGACATGAATAAGAGTTGGATGCGAGTTAGTGATCGATTGGGTCAGAATTACAACTTATATGTTGAAGGTGTTAAGAAATTGTTAGAGTTCGCATTGGGTACATGTGATAGTGATGGGCGTATTAGATGCCCATGTAGAGAATGCAAGAATTTGCGTTCTCATAAGATAGACTTGGTGAGAGAGCATCTGTTTGTCAAAAGTATTGACAACGGTTATACTGATTGGGTCTTACACGATGTCATGACGAACCATATCCAACTTCATTTGAGGTTCCACATGAAGAAGAAGAGATCGATGAAGATGTACAACCAGATGTCGTTGGAGATGAATACGATGAGGATATGGAACAAATGTTAGGTGACATCGGTGCGGAAATGTTTATGGATGAAGGTGATACGGACACATCAAGTTCAAATGATGGGAGTCATAACACTTTTGCACAATTGTGGAATGATTCACAACGTGAGCTATATTCAGGATATAGAAGACATAGTAAGTTGTCATTTACCGTAAGACTGCTTCACCTAAAATCAATGTGCCGATTATCTATTAAGGCTGTCAATATGTTACTCGAGTTGTTTAGAGAGGCACTGCCATCAAACAATACTTTACCTCGTAACTTCTATGAAGCAAAAAATTTGAAACAAGGACTTGGATTTGATTACAACTTAATACATGCATGTAAGAATAACTGCATATTATTTTGGCAAGAGAATGAGCAGTTGAACGAGTGTCCCATATGCCACGAATCAAGATTGACATCAGACAAGCAAAATGTGCTGCAAAAGGTAGTACGCCACTTTCCATTGATACCTAGATTACAACGATTATATATGTCACGTGCAACGGCTGTAGACATGAATGACACTCATCAACCAGAGTTAGGAACGATGATATTTTGTCACATCCTGTTGACTCCCAGGTGTGGAAGGAATTTGATCAGGAACACTCATGGTTTGTTGAAGAACCGCGTAATGTACGACTTGGGTTGGAAACAGATGGATTTAATCCGTTTGGGAACATGAGTACTAGTCATAGTACTTGGCCAGTTGTACTTATGCTGTATAATCTACCACCATGGAAGTGTATGAAAGATCCATATTTCATTATGAGTTTGCTCATTCCAGGTCCGAGATCACCGGGAAATGATATAGACATACACTTACAGCCATTGATTGCAGAATTGAAAGATTTGTGGGAGAATGGGGTTGTCACATGTGATTCATCAACAGTCAAGTCGTTCAAGATACATGCTGGCGTGTTATAGACAATAAATAATTTTTCAGCTTATGAAAACTTTTCAGGTTGGAGTACTAAGGGGAAAATGGCATGTCCAACTTGTAACAAATATATTAAATCTGAATAGCTCACTTACGAGAGGAAATTATGTTTCATGGGTCATCGTCGATTTTTACCTAGTGACCATAGATGGTGGGGAAATTCACAAATGTTTTATGGTACTGTTGAATGGGGCCAACCTCCACCATATTTGTTTGGTGAAAATGTACTTGCACAATTTATAGATGTTGGTTGTAATGAATTTGGTAAAAAACAATGAAAGGGAAAACGAGCTACAAATGAGTTGAATTGGACAAAGAATAGTATATTTTTCGAACTCTCTTACTTGTCAAAGTTAAAATTAAGACATAGCCTTGATGTTATGCATATTGAAAAAACTATATGCGAATGCGTATTGGGAACATTGATGTCAATTGAAGGAAAAATAAAGGATACATTAAACTCAAGGAAGGATTTGAAATAGTTGGAAATAAGACCGAAAATGCAATTGCAAGAAAATGGTTCGTCTGTTTACATGCCGATTGGGTGGTATACATTATCAAGGAATGAAATGGCTGCATTTTGTGAGTGGATAATGAAATGGCTGCATTTTGTGAGTAGATAATGAAAATTAAATTACCGGACGGTTATACCTCGAATTTGACAAGGTGTGTGCGAACAAATGACTGGAAAATAACTGGATTAAAAATTATGATTGTCATGTCCTTTTACAGCGCATCTTGCCTATTGGTATCCGTGGGTACTTGACCAGAGACGTGCGGGTGGCTTTGACTAAGTTGGGTTTATTTTTTAAAGACTTATGTGCTAGAGCATTAAATGTAGAAGCTTTGGATCGAATGGAACTGGAAATTGCCATAATATTGTGTAAGCTAGAAATTATTTACCCACCGTCATTCTTTGACGTCATGGTTCACCTAGCCGTTCATTTGCCACGTGAGGCTCGACTTGCATGATCAGTTCAGTATAGATAGATGTATCCCATTGAATGATTCCTTGGGAAGTTGAAACGTACACTTGGTAACAAGGCTTGCCCAGAAGGATCAATTGCAGAAGTATATATTGATGATGAGTGGCATACATTCTGTTCCAAATATTTCTACGGAGTTGACACTAGGTTTGATCAACCGGAAAGAAACTTTGAAGTTGACCGAGCAAGACAACGAAATGTGTTTTCTGTGTTTTTCCAACAAGTACACCTACTTGGTGCAATGTGTAGTTATGACTTATGTGAAAGAGAGTTTGAGAAAGCTCAGTAGTACGTATTAAACAATTGCCCTAAGATAGAAAACCACTTAAAGTAAGTTATAATTTTTTCTTAATTTAAATTCGCTCATTTACTTTCGCAAAATTCTAAGAATATAAAAGATTTATGGTAATCATCAATTTCAGTGATCATATTAACATGCTCAAGGAACTGGGAGTAAATGATATAAACCAGAAACATGAAGAGGAGTTCCCGAGATGGTTAGAACAACGGGTAATGACATTACAGATGCTTTACTCAATAACCAAATTTAAAATATTGATTATTTATTATTGATATAATAAAACATTTACTCAATATGTAGGTTGTACAAATGCATACGAATAATCCAAACGATATATCGGATGAACTGTATGCATTAGCGCATGGCCCATCGAAACATGCTACAAGATATTCTACATGTATTTCTCAGGAAAGTAGGTATCACACAATGGATCGAGATTGTTATAGGAAAACACAAAATAGTAGTGTCCTAGTTGAGGAAAGTCATGATAGAGAAAATATTGATTTCTATGGAGTTATTATTGATAGAATTGGAATGAAATATTTGGGGGAGCTTGCAGTGTATCTGTTTAACTATGATTGGTAGGATTTAAGCAATTCTCGAACTAGAGTCCGTGATGATGAATATTTTTTAAGTATTAATATATCAAAAAAATGGTACGAAAATTATCCTTTTATTTTAACTTCTCAAACATCTCGAGTATTCTACTTAGTTGACTCAAAGTTAGGAAATCAATAGCGAGTAGTACAAAAATATTCTCCAAGAAATATATATGATATTATCCCTCAGGCAGAAGGACGAGATGAAAAAGAAGATGATCCCTCTACTCAAGAAGCATACCAAGAGAGTCAGCCCGTCTTTAATTTATTTGTGGATTTGAGCCATTATGAGATGATTCCTTTAAATAGAGAAGATATTGAGGCTGAAATTGTTGATGCCACAATTGAGCAAAATGTTGAATCATTTGAAGTATCTACAGATGATAAGACCGAATTGTCAAATGATACTGATATAGATTATGATTGACCAATTATGTGTTCACATTACATTTGATGAGCACTATTTTACTTAATGAATATTGTATCAGTTTTATGAAATTATGTCACCGAAGAGAAAAGAAGTTCGCATCCCATTTCCACCTGTTCCTAACTCTCTTTCAGACTCACCATTAGAGATTGACTCTATAGAACAAGGTAAAATTCTAATAGTCATAAAAGTTATTAATTAAGGTTATAATAAAAAATTGATTATAATGTTATATTTTATAAAGTTCACAGTACAATCTCGTCAAGGTCGAGGCACTACTAGAGGCGTGACATTGGAAAAATATCGTAAGGTGGGTAAGATCAAGGTTAACATTCTTGACGAACATATCGGAGGCGAACGACAACCAACAGCTTGGCTTACATCGCATGTGAGTGCTCTTACACGAACTTATGCACCTTTGGTAACAAGTTCATGGAAGAAAGTCCCCCAAGATGTTAAAGAGCTTATCAAGAAGCGTTATTTGGTAATGTTTAAAACATTTATTTAGTAAATTAAATTTTTATATTTTACTTAAAGTTAGAATATTATAAATGATAATATGTTTGTGTAAATTTTTTTCAAGGATGATTTTGAATTAAATTTTGGTTGGAGAGAGGAGCGTAAGACTGTAGAAAAGCTTATGAATAATGCATTCCGCAAATATAAGGTGAGGTATCATGAAAATTATAATAAGTTCAAGAATATGGAAGATGCACGTCAACATCCTTTTCAAGATGTAGTGGGAAAAAATTTGTGACATGTTTGAAGATCCATCATATAAGGTATAATTAAATGAATTATTTTAGTTGTGCTATTCTTAATTTTGCTTTCTAATATTTCCAATTTTTATGTAGGAGTGAAATTCTATAAACAAAACAAATAGATCAAAGTTGAAGATTAATCATCATGCAGGCTCATGATCTTTCCATCGCCTCTCTAAGAAATTGGTATTGCTATTTTTTTTTAATTGTATATAGTTAACTAAATATATGAAACCTAATGACTTTATATCTTAACAAATATTTATTGTAGCAAGATTCATATACTAATTATAATCTGACAAAATTATATGCTGCATCACATACTAATCGTAATGGAAAGTAGAGTCATCCCGATGCCTGTAAAAATTATATAAGTATTATAATTTTTTTAAATAAATATATTAGAATATTTATGATGATATTAACTCTTTATCTTATTTGTAGGAAAAATGGTTAACATATGTGCTGAATCTGCATCAGATCAAAATTCCTCAACAAATGATGTTGATATTTTTACACAAGTTATGGGTCAACGTTTAGGATATTTGAGGGGTTTGGGTCGCTGTGTAAAACCTTCTCCCTCTTCCTCTTCTTCCGGACTTGCCTCTACGGCTTCTATAACGTAAAAGAATGTGAATCGCAGAATTAAAGAATTGGTTGCAAGGCAGCATGAGTTAGAGGCTCAATTGGCGAAACAAAGAGACATGGAGACGCGCCTCAAACAACATGAACTCAACAAGAAGAGTTCAGGAGAGAGATGCAACGGCTTATGCAACAATACATTCCTCCAAGCAACTGATGGTTTTTTACGTATAGATTATGAGATTATCTAATTATGTACGAACAATGCCAGTCTCATGGTTATTTATTAGTTTGCACTTATTATAAAACTTTTGTGAGTATTAAACAGTTTCTAATGTATTTTTTTTCAAATATTATAAATGTCTATTTGGTTTTTTATTATTATTGGGTTTTAATAAAATAGTTATCATTCGAACGACCATGTAATGTTCGAACACCATTGCTTAAAACGTTCAAACGACATCAGACGATCAAATAATGTTCAAATGAAATTTATTATCGTAGCGTTCGAACATAACTTTTATCTGTTCAATCTCTTTTATCGTTCGATCTGTTCCTTTAACATTCAAATGGAAAGCTATTTTATACCGTTCGAACGTTCTCAAAATGTGTATTCGTTCGAACATATTTTTTCAATCGTTCAAACAATTTAATACCGTTTGAACGTAAAATAGTAACCATTCAAACGATATTCTGGAACGAACTTAAGCCGTGAAAAAAAAAATTAAATGTTCGAATGGTATCAAACGGTTAATTTCAAAATCATCCCAAAATATATCTTTTGGGACGAAATGGTAATTTTCATCCCAAAATATCTTCTGGGACAGTGTTGTAAGGACGACCTTGGGACGAATTTTTTTTGTCCAAAAAAATTTTCTGGGACGAAATCCCTATAATTTGGGACAAAAATGTTTGTCCCAAAAAAGCTATTCTGTTGTAGTTTTTGTCAACATTTATATGATTGAAGTGTTTAATAATTAATATGTACATTGGTTGATAGTACGCATGCAGATTGGTATTTTGTCTTTTATAGTATTTGGGGTTTACCTAACAAATTAAACCTAAAACGGTCTCACCGTAACGTTTCATTTGTTTATAAGGAAAAGTAGAACGCAACGTTGGATCATTCTCTGAAGGCATTACAAGGTTTCTGTTCATTTGACAACTACATAGTATTCACATAAACTAGCATGCATATATTAGTAGCCGTACTTGAACTAGTTTATCTATTCTAAGTGTGTGAACATCATTTTTCAAAAGCATGTAATAAAAAACACATGATATTTATAACTTTATTTGTTGAGTAATATTAGATATGGTCCTAAGGTGTGTAAGCCTCACATTCTATTTAAAAAATAGTAGGGTCTACCATTAAAATAGATTTTTTCATGTGGGTCATAGATTTATTCACTTTTTTCATAAATAATGCACAAAACTTACACGTCTTAGAACTGTACAAATCATTTCCCTAATTTAAAGCCAAACAACACTAATTACCAAATAAGACGAACATATGCTCTGGTTGATTATATATAAGATCTTAGGACAAGGTCGACCTATAATTATAAGACTTCTTATATTCCTCCTATGTGTTTGGCATTATTCGTAGAGACCTAAACCTAATTAATTTATTAGAGTAAACTTTGATTATAGACATAATATGTGCATTTTTTTAAAGTTTACATAAAATAAACAATGACTATTAAAATTATGAAATAAAAAGATATATGAAATACATATGTAATGTTATCTATATGTATCACACCAAAAAAAAAGCCACTCATAAAACATAAAACAGTTTGCGATTGTAGATGTCGAAGGGGGCTCATGTTAGTGGCTAGTCGAGGTAGAACTAAACGTAGCATTATACTCTGCGTACAAGTATGCTAATAACTCAACACCAACTCTTCAGTTCAAGTCTCATAATGAATCTCTTTCAGGTGGAAAGTAAGAAACCCAAACTTACTACGTGGATCAAGCACAACTACTGCAATTAACAACAACACCTTCATCCTACCTAATGAACCCTAATAGTTATCATATTTCATTCTCATACTTATGGCCATGTTCATCACACAATAATTATCATTCTTATTCAGCCTAACCAACTCTTTTTGGAGCATACAAATATCCAAAAAACTGGTGTTTGCTCTGACATATAAATACCTAAAAAATCAATTAGTGGTATCATAAAACATCTTAAAAAATTTCTCAAAAATTTGCGCTGTCTCCCACTCCTTCTTAGCTCTAGGAAGCCCTATGTGTCCATCATTAAAGTAAGAGAGAAAATTGTAATCCTCACTCTCTATCCGCCTAAAAGCTTTCTAAAATTTTTCAGCTGCCTCCAACATCATGTAAGTTGAATTCCATCGGGTTTGTATATCAAGAGACAACATTTTTTTATAATCAATTTTCTTTCTCTGCACATCTCTTAAACTTATCTAATCTTGTAGGGGAGGAACACACATATCTAACCCATTTCTAACCATTGTGATGGCATTATTATATTTATTCAGACCCTTATTCATAACAAGGTTCAAAATATGAGCACAATATCTCATGTGCATATACTTTAAATCGATGTTCAAGCAACCAAATCATCTTCCTAAATCTTTGCCCTTCAATAATTTTAAATGGCAATTCATCGATGATTACCATCCTTGCAATCGTGCCAACCTCACAACCTATTCACTATATTTGTCGTTACAAGATTCCTTACCACACTATCATCACTCTCTCTAATCCCCTCCTTAGGTATTGCTTCACCAACCAATATTTTTTATTATCTATCTAATGACCCACGTTTATGAGGATTTTTTAAATATAAAGGCATATGGTTTTGCATTATTGAAGTTTTGTTCCTCTTTGAGTGACAAGCTTACATCTTGTCACAATAATTATACTTGGTCTTAGGATCATCTATGGAATAACCCTTAACCTTTGTAAAATGGTCTCAAATAATTAACGGATCCTTCCCCTCCTGTTTCTTAGGAAGTGGACAACTACTACTATTAGGGACACTTGGGGATTTTAGTGTTTGAGTCTTTCCCAAATTAACGGTTTGTTCATTTGAATAAAGATCAATTGGAGTTGATGAAAAATCTATCTAACACGTGAAAAATTAAATACATAATTAATTACCAGACACAAAAATATTAAATCAAACAAAGAACAAACATAAACACGATTATACAACAGCTAGTTTGCAACATGGCAAATATCACAAATCTAAGACTCTAATCTAGATTTTAGTTTGCACATCAACCTCGCAATTGTCAACACAAAATTAAATTAGCACACAAGTTAATAATATTATCTAACAGTAACACTCGCATTGGGAATTAGGTCTCGGATTACTGTTCACAATCCCATAATTTGATCCAAAATTCTTCAATCCTTGTACATACACAATAAATAATTTAGACAATACATAATATGAAAATAATTTGATATAATGATAAACACATCAAAACTGAATACATTAAAAGTTAAAAAGTAGGAAATTCTTTTTTAAAAAAAGGTGACTGCGACGTGAGAAGTGAGAACAAAATGCCACCTCAAGAAAATCATCTGCGTGTGACGGTGATCGTGGGGAGGTTAGGGCTTCGTTTTAACACACGGTGAGACAGTGGGTCGTGCCACTATGTTTAACTGTTGGGGGGGTCTTTAAACATAGTGACACATGGAGGTAGGGGAACAGGGGGTGAAATTTAGGTGTCATCATTGGTTTAAGCCAAACAGCTAAGGGGGACGGGAAGTGTAGATTGAAGAGGAACTGAGGAAGTGGAAGTCGAAAAGAAGAGGGAGGGGAGGGGGGACTTTAAACCCTAAGACCTAGGTCAAAACGGTGTCGTTTCATGTAGGTTTTTTTTTAGAAACTGTAAGGATAAAACGACTATGTTTCACTCATTTAAGTGAAACAGCATTATGTTATATACATATAATTTAATATATATATATATATAATCGGCTAGTTCAGCAGTTTGAACCAGGTTCAAAACGGAATTGAACTGGCTGACGTCGGTTCGCGGATATTTCTGCCACCAGCCAACCTATTCCGTACCGGTTTCGGCCAGTTCCATACTCCAACAACTATTTTGACTCGGTTACAACCGATTTGGCAAGTTTTCGTACACACCTAAAATCAAGTATAAAAAACCCTACTATCAACCCAAAACACCAACTTCTTCCACACTATCAAGTATCGAAGTACATCAATAAATTTGAAAAAAAATACAAACATCAATTTCTCCCTCACTATCAACCCAAAACACCAACTTAAATCACTCTCTACCACTCACACTCTCTCTCTAGGACGTAGCCACTCTCTACCAAATCTCCACCACCAACCTCTATAATCTAAAATATACTTGGTGAGAGCCTTGGACTGGAAGTCTAGGGTGTTGAATGCTGAATCTTTGCATTCAAGCACTCATTTTCACATTCAAACACTAAATTTTTAGAGTGGTGCCTATTCTCCCTACATTTTATTTCAACCTAGAAATCGTTCGAACTATAAATTGAATTCCTCAGCATATTCTATTAAATGTAGGCAAATAAATAGAAAAACGTTCCCCATGTATGTTGTAATAGCCCGCCAAAAATTCAACGGATTAATTTCTTTTGACTTTGAAACCATGTGAAACCCTTCAAAAGGTTTCACGAATCAAGCAATTGTGTAAGTTTTAGTCTGTCAGCATAGTTAGTTTTACTACTAATTAAGGCTTCAGAAACGTGATTTTATTTATTTGAGGTGCTTAGGAGTATGAGAATAAGAAACAGTCTACGCCATCAGTCTCATATGAATATTTAAGATTTTATGGTGCAATAAAACGATTTTCATTTTCTAGATGACAACTGTTCGAAAATACGTTTTGAATTGTTCAAAGCATTTAGGAGTTAGATTTTGCAAAATGAAGTACACCACTAGTTCTATATAAATATTTTATGGTGTAAAGTTATTTTCTCCCTTCTCTAAGTGAATAATGACCCCGATGTAAATGCCATGTGGCACTCTATCTAGTGTTTTCAATATCATAGTGTGAAATGTCCAAATTAAGTTAGAGAACGTTTATTTGGACACTTGCAAGATCTTAGACACACTTGCTAAATAGTATTGGATACTTGGCACCAAGAGGAACCATGAGATTGAAATGTGAAAAAAATCAAGCTTTGTGAACATGTCACATAAGCAAAATCCTATTACATCCAAGCATCTGATTTGTGACCAAAGAGGGTTTCAACCCTAGAGAAACCCTCAAGACTTGAAATTCAATTGAAATTCAAAAATCTTGATGAAAACCAAAATCCCAAATGGCTTTCCCAAACCCGAAAAGTCTGCCTCCAAACCCTAATTGAATCCGGTTTTAGGTTAGTATTTAATCACTTAATTAAATCACTTCCACATGCTTTTAACCACTCAAATTCATTTTATTACATCCTTATTTATTCTTTTAAGGTTTGGTATTTTTTTTGGGCCATAAAAAATCGGGTTTGGACTTCATAGCAATCTAAACCCCATTGAAACACTAGATGGAAGCCCATTCAATTCAGACACATTAAGGCCCACAAAATTGAACCACAAAGGCAAGGCTTGTGTAGAAGATTTCTCCCCTACCATGGTTTTCAATTCCCAATTTAGACCCAAATAGTGGTTGATGGGAAGGCCGAAATTCACCTCACCACCACCATTCACAAGGAAGCTTCCTTAGTTGAAAACCATGTGCAATAGCACATGCTATTACCCATAGTTTGGCCAACATCCCATCACTGAAAGTGTCTTTCACAAACCTCCTATCACCCCTCTAGATGCTTAAGTGTTGTCCATGTCCATTCCCATTGCATTTGGTCACTTTACAAACATTTTCTTAGAGAGAAAACTAGAGGAGGTCTCGGACAGTTTTTCTAGCCAACCTTGCTCGAATTGTTTGAAGTTGTTGTAATTATTTTCTCATAAAGTAACCTTCACATAAGTTGTTCTTATTTGCATCTAGTTTCTATTGGTATATGTTTTATAAATTGTTATGGTCATTCAGGGTGATAAACTAGACAATGTGTAATTGTTTAATTTTTTTATGGTATTCTTGGCGAGATGTTGGTCTGATACTTTGGATTATAGTTAACATGCCAATATATAAATTTAATCAAGATTCTTTACATGCTATAATTTTTTTATTAGAGTTTTGCAAAAGTTTAAAAAGTTGAAAACATGGAGGTTGAAAACAGATTTTGTTTCGACTAAGCTTGAATCTTTTGTTGTTAAAGCATACTCCAACGGCTTTAAAATTTATATATAATGTTCCTAGGAATTTTATTTACATGTTATGATGTTAGTTTGAGGATTTATGGTATTGGTTTTAAAGATACGAATTTGTATGCTTGAAAAGGTTCAGATAGGTCTTATATTTGAGGTTTTTGGATAGATATATTATAGGAATTTATTATTAATCATATGATATATTATAGGAATTTTTGGATAGGATAGGATCTTTTTACTTGCATATTTCGGTTTTGAGCATGAGAAATGAGGTTTGATAGAATTGCAACAAAAATCAAGAGGTTTCACCTATACATATTTCAGACTATGCATGGTTGACCTAGTTGTGATGTGTTTTAAATTTCTCTAATTAGATATTTGGATTTATGAAAAGATTTACATGAGGAAAGAAATTTTGGTGAGTTTTAGAGTTAGGATGTGAAATCCTTAAGTTAGAGATAAAATGATCATTTTCTCACAAGTAAGGGGATAAAATGGTAAGCTATTAGTTCTTAAGGTTAAGAAGTTGGTATTTTTATGTTTCTAAGCTATTAGTAAGAAGTTTCTAATGTTTAGAAATCTCTTTATACAGTTTTCCGTAATTCACGCGTTTAATTCATCACGTTACACTCACGGTAAGTTAGCCTCGAACTTATTGTAAGGATATTGTGTATGTGTGTTGGTAAGAGAACATTTATTCATGTTCCTATGCTCTTATACATGTCATACTATGCTATGCCACTAAATATTTATCTGTTACACATTAAGCTACGTCACAAATTATTCATCTTTTACATGTTATGTCATGTCATGAAAAGTTGTCTGTTACATGTTATGTCATGTAATTTCATGTTTATACACCATATTTATTTTCAAGTACATGTTTATCTGCTAAGCACCATGTTATGTCATGCTATGATTTATTTCCAAGTACAGGTCTATCTATTACACACCATTTTATGTCATGTCATTCATCTCACATACATGTCACGTTACATTATGTCATCTTATGTATTTTTCAAAACAGTATTTTTCAAATCTAATCATCTTACGTCCACGTATAGTCAAGTTATTATTCAAGTCATTATTATTCTGAATCATTATGGTAACCCCATGAGACAAGAGTATCATTATGGTAATCCAATGAGACAATAACATCATTATGGTAACCCCATGAGACAAGAACATTATTGCAACTTCATGAAACAAAAACATCGTGGTAACATCATGAGACAAGAATACAGTTCAATTCATGTTCAATTTCACATTCCGTTCATGTTCAGTTTCATTTTCAGTTCATTTTCAAATTCATGTTCAATTCATATTCAGTACGTTTGTATTTTGTATTTTACAAACTTTGGGTTTCTGATTAACTATAAACTTTGAGCGATTATGCTCTGTCTTTTACAGAGTCCTTGGTTTTTTAACTTTCAATTAGGTTTTCTAGGGCTACACCTTCATGGCGGTGCCCTTAGGCCCTTCGGTGTTCTCACCGCCTGGTGGGGCTTCTTTGGAAGATGGTGCTACTGGTGTTCGCATTGAGAAGGAGGCTTCTCAGAGGTCCTATTTACATGCATTGACACAAACAAAGGTTTCTAATGGAGGTGGATGGGGAGTTGGGTTTTGTTTTACAGAGGTGGAGATGAATAAGGTGGCGGAAGATTTCTGATATGCTTTAGTTCTGAAATTTCTTCATACACGTCCTTGTATTGACAAAATGAGGTTGGCTATTATGAAAACTTGGGGTTTGTTGAAATTCTGACGGTGAGTTTCATGGATGATTATCATGTTTTGATTTAGATGGGTAGTGAGCGTGATTTTGTGCATGGATGGGCAAGGGAAGGACATGTCATTGATGGATGCAGTTTTCATATTTTCTGATGGAACAAAGTGTTTGATCTGAATAAGGAATCGACTATGGCGATGCAATGGATTTTTCGTCCAGGTTTGCCAATTCACTTGTATCATAGGGATTGTCTTCATATTTTGGCCACCTACTTTAGGAGATATTTGGGAACGGAGAATGCTACTTTGGCTCGTACTCGTAAAATGGATGCACATATCTGTGTTGAGATTGATTTTTCAGTTGAATTGGTGTAGGGATTTTCCATTTTGGTGGCTAATAAAAAAATTTGGCAACCGGTAAAGTATGAAAAATTGGGTTTTTATTGTATGTAGAGTCGTCGACAGGGGCACACAGCGTTTGTATGTAGGATGGACCAACAAAGAGTTGTGAGGAAGATAGAGGAGAAGATGGACATTGGAAAATATTGTGCAAATTAGGAAGTGTGGTGGGAGATGAAGGCTCGAAAGGCAGCATTGGTGCAATTAATACAGCCATCTGTAGTGGTGGAGTTTGACCAAGGTCAAACTAGCAAGCCAAATGGCGTTGAGAATGGGAAGGAGATTGTTTTGGTTCAAAGTAATGCAGAGGATAGGAATGTTTTGGTGAGTCATTTGGTGAGTCATGTGGATGATTTTCCTTTGTCTGTTGCAAGTGTCATCAAATGGAGTGAGAGGGTTGGCTGTGTGGATAGGGGTGTTGAAGATATTGGTAATCTAATAGAATCAGGTGAGATTGTGAAGCATGCCTTGACTGTTCAGTTTCCTTCGAAAGCTCCTTCTCCTGTAGTCGAATTTTTAATAAGGGATGATGGTAACAGATTGGCTTGGCAGGAAGGTGTTTCTTCTAAGGTGGTTGATGATGTATTCGCAATAGAAAGAGTAGGGTTGGATTATGTACTGGAAGAGGACCATACGTCGAATCATGTGATGGAATGTTCTTTGAATTAGATTGCGAAAAAGAAAGGTTATGGATCTAAAAATGAAGTTAAGACTTCGGTTGGTCGAAAAGTCGAGGTGACTTGGTTTTACGACATTCTCAGCGAGTGTTATCCCACCCTTCTAAAATGAATTTATGATTGATAATATTTTGATGTGGAACGTGCAAGGGATAGGCACGTCTAAACGTCAGTTAAAGAGTTTGGTTTTGAAGAATAATTTTTCAATTATTTCTATTGCGGAACCTTTGTAGGGGAGGATAAGCTTCCTAGTCTGGCTAATTTTTTATTCTAATGCGTCGATGGATGGCCAATTGTGGTTACTATGGCATGAGGATTTGACGTAGGATATGGTGGTTATGTCGGATAAATTGTTATCAGTTTTAGTTACAAGGGGAGTAAGGAAAGTGTTGTTAATGCTGGTTTATGCTAAATGTAGGTATTTGGAACAACGTGAGCTTTGGAATTCTTTAAGGCATATGGATAGTGCTAATATTCCATGGTTGGTGGTGGGTGATTTTAATATCATTCGCAATGACAAGGAAAGGGTTGGGGGTACTTCCAAGGCATCTTATTGCGATGAGTGATTTTACAAATTGTCTTGATTTTTTTGGTTTAATCAATCTTCCAGCTAGAGGCAGTTTGATGTATTAGTGTAATGGTCAATAGGGATGTACGAGAAGTTGGGCTCGTCTAGATAGAACTGTTATGAATTCAAAATTTTTGGAAGCATTTATGTCTGCTTCTATGGAGTATTTATCCCGAAAATCTTCAGATCATGCTCTTTTGTTAATTCAAGGGTTGAGAATTGATGTACGATATGGCCCAGTGCCTTTTAGTTTACAGAACATGTGGCTGCAGCATCCTTCATTTTGGGAGGGTGTGGTTTCAGTTTGGAAGGAGAGACTGTGATGGAATCGGGTCTATTGAAACTTGCAGCTAAATTGAATAGATTAAAACTGTTTTTGAAGGATTGGAACAAGAGTTTTGGGCATGTTAATTTTACTATAAAGGGAATTGAAAAGAGGATAGATGACTCACTCAAAAATGAGTAGCACTAAAGCTATTCCAAGTGCAGGAGGATGTCGTGTAATAATTAGGAATAAATTCCTAGATCGTCTCCTCAAGGAAAGTTACTTAAAAATCAAACTCGTTGAAAAATGTGAAAAAACTTCACAAAGGGAAAATAAGAGGATGGTATTTGCAATAGATGGAAAAGGGTACTAGTCATGGACTAGATTCATATTTTTAGATTTTGATTGTCGGATTGAATTGTAAAGGACTAATAGATTAAACTCAGAAATTAATAAAACTAAATTAAGAATTAAACTAGATTAGAAAGTAATTGACAAAACATGCACTGAAAATTGAAAAGCCCCAAAATCAATGTTCTAGGGTTCATCATTGTATTCAAATCACAAATTCTCAAATTAAACCATAGCAAATTGTAATCACTAGTAAAATGGAAGTTTAATAAAACGAGAAAAATAAATAACATGAATTAAATGAATAACAAATAAATTACTCAAACATTTAAATCAAAATTCTCCAAAATAATTCAGAAACTTGAAACTGAAATGAAATAGCAAGTAGGGAATTAAAAATATCAAGCCAATTGAATGAAGATGAGGATTCGAAGCGGTGGAGGAGGCTGAGCTACAGTAGCAATTGGACCCTTCAAGAAGTTCTTCAATCTACTGCAGTGTGAGTGAATGATCTAGTGGAAATTGTGTAGCTACGTGAATGATCGCTTGTATGAATCATCTTCTCTGAATCTGAATGAAAATCTATGGAAAAAATGAATTCTAAATGTTTCTCTTATTAAAACTAGAGTTTTCCAGGCCAAAAGTCGGCTATAAGATGTGAAAAAAAACATATAAATACTCTGACGGCGGAATAAACCCTAATCTGTAAAATACGATATTCGCTCGAGCGGAGTGTCAAGCGGATATCGAGCGTTCGACTCTGCCTAAGTTCGCTCGAGCAAAGTGTCAAGCGAACATCGAGCGTTCAACTCTGCCTGACTTTGCTCGAACGGCTAAATGCCTCCGCTCGAGCGATCTCCTTTCCTGCACACCTGCTCGAGCTCACTGTCGAGCGGCAGTTGAGCGTTTGAATCTGCTTGAATTCGTTCGAGTGGCCAAAAGCCGCCGCTCAAGTGATATGGACCAGCAACCACAGTAATCAATAGTTGGTAAAATTTAAGCAGAAATTCATGCTTTTAATCAATTAAAATCACAAATTTGATTTATTCATTTTTCCATATAAAACCAATGGTAAAGTAATGAAAGAATTAAGATATATTGGTTCTAAAAGCATTAAGAATGCAATAATTCAGCTCAATCACATCCCCCAACTAGCATTTTGCTAATCCTTAAGCAAAATAGTGAAAATTAATTGAGATGAATATTACATAAAGATCGAAATTCAAACAAAAACAATCAAACACAATTCTGAATTCTCACAAAAGTGACACGTTACTACTCAACTCCCAAGGGTTATACCCACCAAGACTATCTCAACAATCTTTCACATAAAATTAAGGCAAATGTCTCAGAACTCAAATGTTTGTGTGGAGCTAAACTGGTTGTGTGTTCCTCATTACTAGCCATGATTTGTCATAGGATTTTTCAACCTTAAGATTAATCATTGCTGATTCTAACTACCTCAAAGCTTAAGGGACTGGCAGTTTTCACGCCAGCGCTGTTTTTAAAGGTTGGACACTCAACCCTCAAAGTCTTGAGTAACTGTTTCTAGCCTTTTTTACTTAGGAAAGTTCACTAAGTCGCCTTTATTCCTTTTCTCTCTTTTTTTTTCTTCTTTTTTTTTCTTTTCTTCTTTTCTTTTCATTCTAATCTTTTCAAATCATTTTCCTTTTTTTTTCTTTTTCTTTTTGGCATGACTCGGTAGTCCTGCAGTTTACTTCTCCAGTGTTAAATCAATGAATGGTAAATAAGGAACACTACAAGCGTAAGCATGTGCAAAATGTCCTTCAAAATTTGCCTTTCGTTCTACAAAAATTTTATCAAGTTTCATCTCAATAAGCATAACATCCCGGTGTTTTAAGCCACATATCAACAAAATATGATGCATCAAAAATCATGCTCTATGTTTAAGCTTGAAAATAAATCTTCACAAATGATCCCGCTCAACTACTCCACCAACATGCTCAAATTCCACCAAGATGCTCAATCATAAATGTATCAATGGACATTTACCCATTGAGTGTGTGTGTGTGTGTTTTTTTGTTTTTTAAAACTATGCACACATGTTACCCCCAACTAGTGAGAGATATAGTCCTCAATGAATCGAACGAAAGAAACAAAGTGCACAGAACTAAGCAAGCAAAGCAAACAATCAACATGAATTATAAAATCAAAGCAAAATAACAAATAAAAAAAAATGCAAGTAAAGAAAACTGTAAAGAAGGAAAAACAATTTAAAACACTTCCCTAGGGTCTTGCACAAGCAAGATCTCTTCATGTGGATCAAAGAGCTTCAGAAATGACTTTAGACATTGTCCGTTGACAGTGAAGCTATTACCATTCTTCGAATTGACAATGTCTACCGCGCCATGAGGATGAACAGCTTTTACAATATACGGCACACTCCATCGGGATTTCAACTTACCAGAAAAAATATGCATGCGAGAGTTGTAAAGGAGAACTTCATGGCCAAGTGTAAAATGCTTTGGATGAATTTTCTGATCATGTAGAATTTTCATGCGTTCCTTTGCCAGTTGGGCGTTGTCATAAGCATTCCGACGAGTTTCATCTAATTCATTGATCTGCAATTTTCTCAACCCTGAAGCTTCATCAAGTGACATGTTAACATGTTTTATGGCCCAAAGAGCTTGATGCTGAATATCAACAGGTAAATGACAAGCTTTACCATAAACTAATCGATAAGGAGACATCCCTAGATTTGTTTTAAAAGCTGTCCTATAAGCCCACAAAGCATCAAGAAGCTTAACTGACCAATATTTCCTATTAGTCTTGATGGTTTTCTCTAAAATAATTTTTATCTCTCTGTTTTCCAATTCAGTTTGCCCATTTGTTTGAGGGTGATAAGGGGTGGAAACTCTGTGTGTGATACCATATTTCTTCACAAGTGTAGAAAATGATTTGTTGCAAAAATGGGAACCCCATCACTTATGATAACTTTAGGCATGCCAAAACGAGCAAACAAATATTGCATAAATTTAAGGACAACATGATGGTCATTTGTTTTGCAAGCAATGGCCTCCACCCATTTTGAAACAGAATCCACAGCTAATAGAATATATGTGTTTCCAAAAGAAACCGGAAAAGTCCCATGAAATCTATTCCCCAACAATCAAAAATTTCTAAAGTCAGAATAAGGGAAAGAGGCATCATGTCTCTTTTGCTAATGGATCCCAATTTTTGACAAGGCTCATAAGTCTTGCAAAAATTATAAGTATCTTTAAACATGGAAGGCCAGTAAAAACCGCTTTGCAAAATTTTTGAGACTGTTTTCTTTGCTGAAAAATGACCACCACATGCACCCATATGACAAAATCTCAAAACCGAAGAAAAGTCATCATCAGGAATGCATCTTCGAATCAATTGGTCCGAAAAATATTTAAAAAGATATGGATCATCAAAGTAAAAGTGTCGTACCTCAGAGAGAAATCGACGCTTATCTTGGGTGGACCATTCAGAAGGCATTCGCTCAGTCACCAGATAATTGACTATGTCAGCATACCAGGGAGCTCTATCAACCACAAACAGCTGCTCATCCGGGAAACTATCATCAAGAGGAAGGCTGACGTTTGAAGAAGCAGATGATGGCAATCTAGAGAGGTGGTCAGCTACCACGTTTTCAACTCATTTCTTGTCCTTAATGTTGATGTTGAACTCTTGAAATAATAGAATCTAGCGAATCAAGCGTGGTTTTACATCTTTCTTAGCCAACAAATACTTAAAAGCAGAGTGGTCAGTGAAAATAATAACAGGAGAACCAAGAATATAAGTCTGAAATTTATCAAGTGAAAAAACCACTGCAAGCAATTCTTTTTCAGTAGTGGTATAATTTTTCTGGGCATCATTCAAGGTTCTACTAGCATAATAAATCACAAATGGCCTATTATCCACCCACTGCCCCAAAACAGCTCCTAAGGCATAATCACTAGCATCTGTCATGATCTCAAAGGGAAGGTCCCATTGTGGGGATTGCACAATAGGGGCAGTGGTAAGCAACTTTTTAAGGGTATCAAAAGCTTTTTGGCACTCATCAGTCCAAACAAATTCAATATCATTTTGTAAAAGAGTGCACAAAGGTTTTGCAATAGAACTAAACCCTTGAATAAACCGCCTATAAAAGCCAATGACTCACTCAAAAATGAGTAGCATTAATGCTATCCCAAGTGCAGGAGGATGTCGTGTAATAATTAGGAATAAATTCCTAGATCGTCTCCTCAGGGAAAATTTACTCAAAATTTAAACTCGTTGAAAAATTGTGAAAAACTTCACAAAGAAAGAAAAAAATAAATGGTATGTGCAATGGATGGAGAGGTTACTAGTCATGGACTAGATTCATATTTTTAGATTTGTTTGTCGGATTTGAATGCAGCGATGAAAAGTAAGGAATGAAAATGCATGAAACTAAATTAAAATTGCTGAAATTAATAGACTGAAATTTAAAAGAGCAAGAAAAATAAATGACATTATTTTAAATAATAGGAATTAAAGATGCAAGAAAATAAATGACATTAACCTAAATAGAGGAATTTACAAGTGTGAGAAAAATAAATGATAATGATTTAAATAAACAGAAATTAAAGGTGCAAGAAAAAAATAAATGACAGTAATTTAACTAGACAGAAATTAAATGTGCAAGGAAAATATAAGACATTAAACTGAAATTAAATAAAAACAGGAATTGTAAGAAATAAACTTGATATTTGGAAATGGAGACTACGTTCTCCAATCCAAAAATCTGAACTTCCAGATAACATGATTTCTCAAATAAAATAAACGCTCTAAATAAAATGCATTCTAAAAGAAATTGAACTCTCAATTAAATTAAACTTTCAAATAAAATACACACTTAAATTGAAGTTGAGCTCTAAATAAAATAAACACTCAAAGAGATTATTTCCTAGATGAACACAAAGAAAGCTTGCTTTAACGTGGAAAGAAAACTTGCTTCCTTAAGTTTCAAATTAAAGCTGTAAAATAAACTGATGCTGAATGAAAACTAAAACAGAAGCATGAAACTGAAAATGAATTAAAATGAACAACAACTGCCGAATGAAAATGAAGATGAAACTAAAAACTAAGTTTTAAAATTCTGTCTCTTCTCCTCTGCTCTTCAGTCCGTAAGTTTTTATAGAGTTTTCAACCTTATAGCTAACTTAATGAAGTAACAAAACAAACAAAAAAGAAAAATCTGGAGTTGCATGTGAACCGTGATTGATGCTGCTGCTTTTCTTCATCTCTTTTCCGTTTAATCATGCACCTCACTTCAATTTCAGCTTCTCTCCGTAAATCACTCATCCCAGCCGAAGTCATCATTCCATTTTCTGCATTTTTGTTTTTTCTGCACTGTTGTGATTTTTGAGTTGTTGCATTTGCATTTTATTTTTTTATTTTCTCATGTGCTGGTTGCTTGCTGTAAAGGACTTGTCTTTGTGCTTAGTATAAACTGCATGTGCATGTATTTTGACTTCCTTTGAGTTTGCTTTCTGCAGGTGTTTTCAACTTTCCACATTAGTGAGCTGTTTTGTCTGCTGCAATTTTGTCTGCTGATGCAAGTTGGTGCTTCTTCATTTTCTTCTGCTGTCCGAGTGATGCATGTGTGAGCTGCCGTAGGTTGCTGTCCAGGTCAGTTTCTGCTGCAAGTTGCTTTGAGGTTTGAGTGATTTCAGCTTGTTGCATCTGATTTTCTGCTTCTTTTTTTTTCTGCATGCTTTCGGTGGATTCTTGCAGCACAATTCTTGCAAGTAAACGTGGTAAAACATGTAAATGAACATGCTTTCGGTGGATTCTGAATGAGAGACCTGCTGCTGCATTGAGGTGAAGGTGCCGTGTAAAACTTTCTTTCTTTGCATGTGTAGCTGTCGTGAGTTGTTGTCTTGACTTTCTGTTTCTGTGCTTTCTATTTTCCTGCATTATTTTTCTGCTGCACTTGATGTTTGAGAATTCTGCATGTGTGTGGGCTCCATCATCTGATGGTAATCATCTTCTACTTTGGCAATTCGATTCACAGTTGCATGGAATATATATTCAACGAGTAAAGCAATCACGAGGATGCCAACAGAAGTCGTTATTGCAAGCCAAGGCCATGGTGGTTTTTGTTTTAACCTGCAATGCATCTCATGCTTCCTGATGGGATCTCCAAAATTAAGGCTGCTGACATGCTGCAAACCATTATCCGATATATTTGAACCATACATGCTGATTGGATGTGAGTGATTGGTAGTGTCATACACATTCACGAGGATGGTCTGTTTACTAGCAAGCTGTTGAAGCAACTTCTCCACAAGTAATTCAATATCAAATACTCCACCAAAATACCCATCGGTTGCTTGAATCCTCTCCTTTGGCGTAACATTTGAGGAGAGGTCTGTCTTGTAGACGGCAAATGTCAATATAACTCCCAGACAACACGTGAAACTGCTTCTTGACTTTACGTAAAAGCTTCACCGTTTGATCTCGTGAATTTTATTTAAGCTGAAAATAAAAAAAAATAAAAATACACTCGAAATAAATTAAATAGATTATTAAAAAAAAATATTATATATGTGAGGAAGTATTGTCCAATTAAATCATAGTTATAAAATTAAGCATAAACATGATATTAATCAATTAAAAATCATAACTCGAATTTATGCTTATTAACTATTTTTCCATCTAAAACCAATAAATAATGTCACGAAACAATTGAAATACATTGGTTTTAAATAGCTAAAATATGCAATATCTCAGCTCAATCAGCCAACATGACCAAGAAAAGAACGAATATCCCTAACCGTCCTAGGGATAGGAAATTTAGATATTAATTCAATTTTACCCTTGTCAAACTTTATACCCTCAGAAGAAACAACATGTCCCAAAACAATGCCCTGAGTAACCATAAATTGGCATTTCTCCCAATTAAGTAAAAGATTTTTTTCCTCACATCTCTGGAGAATACGTGCCAAATTATGCAAACAACTCTCAAAAGATTTTTCAAAGACAGAGAAATCATCCATGAATATTTCACAAATATCATCAATCATGTCAGAAAAAATACTCATCATGCATCTCTGAAAAGTAGCTGAGGCATTACACAAACCAAAAGGCATTCTAGTAAAAGCAAAAGTGCCAAAAGGACAGGTGAAAGTGATTTTCTCCTGATCCTCAGGCGCTACAACAATTTGATAGTAACCAGAATATCCATCCAAAAAGCAATAATATGCATTACCAACCACTCTTTCTAAAATTTGATCCAAAAATGGTAAAGGAAAATGATTCTTCCTACTGGCTTAATTAAGTTTTCTATAATCAATGCACATTCTCCAGCCAATAACCATTCTAGTTGGAATCAACTCATTTTTATCATTTTTAACAACAGTCAAACCAAATTTTTTTGGTACCACTT
Source organism: Carya cathayensis (assembly GCA_011037825.1). NCBI lineage: Eukaryota > Viridiplantae > Streptophyta > Magnoliopsida > Fagales > Juglandaceae > Carya > Carya cathayensis. The sequence goes on from QGSO01000321.1 coordinate 425,879, forward strand.
GAGTTGGACTTACCCACTTACTGTCTGAGATGAGATAAATGATACCCACTGCGAGTAGCTTGAGCACCTTCTCTTTCACAACTTCCTTCATGGTAGGATTGAGCTTACGTTGAGCATCACGAACCGGTCTAGCATCATCTTCAAGATGGATTCTGTGGGTACATACAGCGGCATCAATGCCTTTGATGTCAGCTATTGTCCAACCAATTGCATCTCGATACTTTCTTAATACTTCAATCAACTGGGCTTCATCCTTCTGATTTGGCTTTGAGGAAATCACCACCGGAAAAGTGCCTTCTTCAAGACCAAGAAACACATACTTTAAATCTTGAGGAAGTGGTTTCAGTTCCAACTGGGGAACTTCTTCCTCTGAAGATTTAAGCATGTCTGGTGGTGGTAGAGCTTCAAACTGGGGTTTCCATCTTGCTCCCGCAAATTGTACTTCAAGTGGTAAAGGAGAATCTGCAAAACAATCAAAAAAATCAAAGTCATCTTCATTGATATGGTCAATTTTCTCATTAAGTAAAAATTCAGGTGTCTGAAAAATATAATCATCATCAGATAAGGGAGAAGTTGAGCAAATAAACTCTGTTGGTGTCAAACTCTCCACAGCATTCAAATCACTTGTGTCATCAAAATGTGCTGGCATCTTGCAAGCATTGAAAACGTTCAACTCAAGTGCCATGTTCCCAAAGGTAAGCTTCAAAACTCCACTTCTGCAATTGATCAAAGCATTAGATGTAGCTAGAAATGGTCTTCCTAGGATGACAGGAGCTTGGTAAATAGTGGAGACTGGCTGCTGCATATCAAGAACCACAAAATCCACTGGGTAGTAGAATTTGTCCATCTAGACCAACACGTCCTCTACAATACCCCTCGGTACCTTAACTGATATGTTAGCCAACTGTAGCATGATAGAGGTCTTTTTCAGCTCACCCAATCCCAACTGCTCATACACTGAAAATGGTAGCAAGTTCACACTACTACCCAAATCAAGTAAAGCTCTCCCAATGCGTGATTCACCGATCATAATAGAAATGTTGGGGGAGCCGGGATCTCCAAAATTTTGAGGAGTCTCGCTCAATATCAATGCACTAACTTGCTCCGTTAGGAAGGCTTTCTTCTTTAGATTCAGCTTCCTCTTCACTGTGCACAAGTCCTTCAAAAATTTTGCATACGAAGGCACTTGTTGTATGGCATCCAAGAGTGGAATATTGATCTTCACTTGCTTGAAAATCTATTGAATCTCCATGTGATACTTGTTCTTTTGGCCAGCTGCCAATCTTTGAGGATAGGGAACCACAGGTTGGTATCCCTTACTAGTTTCAGCATCTACACTCACAAGCTTCTTCAGCTCTGATCTCACTACCTCTGGTTCTTTCTCAACTTCATCAGTCTCTGTTACATCTTTGGGTGTAGGAGCAACTACCTGTGTGTCCATAGGCATCTCTGGTTGGGGAACTTCCTTCCCACTTCTCAAAGTAAGAACTGCCTTCACTATCTCAATAACATCTCCTGAGACATTATGCACTTGCTGTTGTTGTTGCCTGTATACTTGAGGATTAGGCTGAGGCTGTGCTGGAAATTTCCATTTCTCTAGAGTGCTCAAGGTCGTGCTCATCTTATTAATAGTGCCTCTCAACTCATTTATAGCCTGAGTGTTCTGATTATTTGTGGTGGCCTGAATCTGCATGAATTGCTTAAGTGTATTGGCCATCTGTGCCATACTGTCATCTAGAGTATTCTTTGCAGATGATTAAGGCTAAGAACTCTGTGCAGCTACATGAGGCTGAAATCCAGGAGGAGCTACAAAAGGATAGCTCTGAGGATTCTGATATGGCGGATACTGGTGCTGAGGAGCACCCTGATGAAATGGCTGCTGCACAGGTGGTAGGGACCGACCAGGCTGATCATTTCTCCATAAGAAATTTGGGTGATTCCTCCACCCTAGATTATATGTGTTGGAGAAAGGCTAATTTTGTGCTCTATTAACCTAGTTAGCTGATTGCATTTGCTCAGACGCACTTTCTTGAAATACTGGCATAATCAGGCAATCTTGGGTCTTATGGTTCAAATCAGCACATATAGAACATGCCTCTACTACTTTCACAGCTTTCACTTTTTCCATTTCCATGACCTCCAGTCTTCTAGTCAATGCAGCTATTCGGGCTTGAACATCAGTGTCTTCCTTAAGCTCATATCTACCCCCTCCAGAAATAGCCCTCAGTGGCTGTTCTGCTAATGGAACTCGATCAGTACTGGTGTTCCACTGTTGTGCGCTCTCAGCAAGGTAGTCAAAAAATGATAGTGCTTCATCAGGTTCCTTGCTGAAGAACTCCCCATTGCACATTGTCTGAACAAACTGCTTGCATTCTGGAGTGAGATCAGTGTAAAAATAGCTCACCAACCTCCAAGATTCAAAACCATGATGTGGACAAATGTTCACCAAATCTTTAAATTTTTCCCAACTGGCCTGAAAGGTCTCATCAGGTCTCCAATTGAACTGGTTGATTTGCTCTTGCAAAAATTGAGTTCTCTGAAAAGGAAAAATTTTTTGTAAGAATTCACGCTGCATATCAGACCAACTAGAAATAGAATTAGGTCTCAAAGAATTAAACAAAATCTTCGCTTTATTCTTTAAAGAGAAAGGAAATAAACGAAGTCTAATGAATTCATCAGTAACAGCCCTAGTAATAAAAGTAGTGCAAGCCAACTCAAAATCTGTCAAGTGCTGGTAAGGACTCTCAGAATCCATCCCGTGGAACTAAGGTATCACTGACATCATGCTATGCTTAATAGAGAAAGTAGGTGCATTTTCAGGTAAAACTATGCATGAAGGTGTAGTGATGCGAGTGGGTTGCAAATAATCCTTAAGAGTGCGTGGTGCAGGTGCAGTTATGTTTTCTGGTTCAATTTCAATTTCCTCACCTGATTCACTCATAGAAAAAACAGAAGAGCTATCTATCTCCAAACTGTGTATACTACTCTCAACACTCGATGTGACTCTAAGCAACCTATTTGAACTGTCTCTCACCCATGACATGAAACATCAGTTTAAAGAGCATAAAAAAAATAATAATAATAACGAGTTTAAATTTAAGTTAAACTACTTTCCTCGGAAACGGCGCCAAAAACTTGACTCACTCAAAAATGAATAGCACTAAGGCTATCCCAAGTGCAGGAGGATGTCGTGTAATAATTAGGAATAAATTCCTAGATCGTCTCCTCAGGGAAAGTTACTTAAAAATCAAACTCGTTGAAAAATGTGAAAAACTTCACAAAGGAAAAATAAGAGGATGGTATGTGCAATGGATGGAAAAGGGTACTAGTCATGGACTAGATTCATATTTTTAGATTTTGATTGTCGGATTGAATTGTAAAGGACTAATAGATTAAACTTAGAAATTAATAAAACTAAATTAAGAATTAAACTAGATTAGAAAGTAATTGACAAAACATGCACTGAAAATTGAAAAGCCCCAAAATCAATGTTCTAGGGTTCATCATTGTATTCAAATCATAAATTCTCAAATTAAACCATAGCAAATTGTAATCACTAGTAAAATGGAAGCTTAATGAAATGAGAAAAATAAATAACATGAACTAAATGAATAACAAATAAATTACTCAAACATCTAAATCAAAATCTCCAAAATAATTCAGAAACTTAAAATTGAAATGAAATAGCAAGTAGGGAATTAAAAAGATCAAGCCAATTGAATGGAGATGAAGATTCGAAACGGTGGAGGAGGCTGAGCTGCAGTAGCAATTGGACCCCTCAAGGAGTTCTTCAATCTGCTGCAGTGTGAGTGAATGATCCAGTGGAAATTGTGTAGCTACGTGAATGATCGCTTGTATGAATCCTCTTCTCCAAATCTAAATGAAAATCCATGGAAAAAATGAATTCTAAATGTTTCTCTAATTAAAACCAGAGTTTTCCAGGCCAAAAGTCGGCCATAAGATGTGAAAAAAAAACATATATATACTCTGACGGCGGAAAACCCTAATCTGTAAAATACGATATTCGCTCGAGCAGACACCGAGCTTTCGACTTTGCCTAAGTTCGCTCGAGCAGAGTATTGAGCAAACATCGAGCGTTCAACTCTGCCTGACTTCGCTCGAGCGGCCAAATGCCTCCGCTCGAGCGATCCCCTTTCCCGCACACCCGCTCGAGCTCACTGTCGAGCAGCAGTCGAGCGTTTGAATCTGCCTAAATTCGCTCGAGCGGCCAAAAGCCACCGCTCGAGCGATATGGACCAGCAACCACAGTAATCAATAGTTGGTAAAATTTAAGCAGAAATTCATGCTTTTAATCAATTAAAATCACAACTTTGATTTATTCATTTTTCCATATAAAACCAATGGTAAAGTAATGAAAGAATTAAGATATATTGGTTCTAAAAGCATTAAGAATGCAATAATTCAGCTCAATCAATAGAGCGGGTGACTGTCAGCTTCAATTGGGTTTTTAGGAGGAGTTGGACATGGAGTTGTTGGCTTCGAAAGCTAAACTTAAACATTGGGAGCATAATGAAGAAATCCAATTAGCTCAGATTGCCAAGAAGAAATGGTTGGAGAATGGTGATCAGAACTCCGAATTTTTCCATGCAATAGCTAATATGAGGAGGAGATGTTCAACTATAGATTATATGACACTATCTAATGGGGTCGTGCTTGGTACACTGGAAGAGGTTCATTATAGAGCTTTTAAATATTTTGAGACCTTTCTTAATGCTGTGGGACCTTCTCAACATGAAGATTTATCTTCATTGGTTAGTCCAAAAGTTTCGGCCGAGGAGAATGATGTTCTTTGTAGATTGCCAATGGAGATGGAGGTGCGTGAGGCGCTGGAGTCCATTCTGAAAAATAGTAGTTTTGGGCCTAATGGCTTTGGATCGGCTTTTTTTTTCTATCTCTTGTTGGGATATTGTTAAGAAGGATTTGGTGGAAGTGGCGTGCAATTTTTTCTCAGGTAATTCTTTACCAAGATTTTATCCCTCCTCTTTTATTGTTCTAATTCTGAAAGTGCAGGAACCGAAGAGCTTTGATAATTTCGTCAAATCAGTTTGAGTTCAGTGGTCTACAAGATTTTTTCCGAAGATTTTGGTGAAGCATTTGACACCATTTCTATCTCTAATTATTTCTCCTAAGCAATGAGCTTTTATTCTAGGTAGAAGCATTTTTTAGAATATTTCATTGGCATAGGAGATGGTACATTTAATTAATAAAAAGTCTTGTGGTGGGAATGTGATGATAAAGATTGATATGGCCAAAGCTTATGATCAAGTGGACTAGAATTTTTTAATTGATGTTCTGGCAGAGTTTGGGTTTTCAAAAAACTTCTATGGCTTAGTGGAGATGTGTATTAAGTCTCCTTGGTTTTCTATTATGATAAATGGGACTTATAAAGGATTTTTTTCAGCCATCCAGCGGTCTTCATCAAGGTGATCCATTGTCGCCATATTTATTTATTTTAATGGAAGAGATTTTGTCTCGATTATTGCATAATGGTTTTGATGGAATGGTAATTGGGCGATTTATTCATCCCCATGGTGCTCCTTTGGTTTCGCATTTGTTGTATGTGGATGATTTACTTATTTTTTCTAATGGGGAAAGGAGGTCTATTAGAGGTATTTCTAAAATCTTTGAGGTGTATTCAGCTTGGTCACGTTAGCTGGTAAATCGTGAAAAATTAGCTATGTTTTTCTCCAAAAAGATCAGCATGTCTTGGCATTCTAATCTATTGAGTTTGATGGCTTTTGTAGAAGGGAGTTTGCTTGTAGGCGCTAGTTACTTCAGGAAAATTTTCGGGCCATATCTTAGATCCTTTGGTGTAAAAATTCAAAATAAAGTGGCAAGTTGGAAGGGGCAACTACTTTCTCAAGGGGGAAGGCTAATTCTTCTCAGACATGTTTTCAAGGAGAATATTTCTTTGGGGATTAAAAGTATTGATGTAGTTCCTATATTTCTCTGAGGATTGAAGATTTGGATCGAATTTGGGAAAATAGTTGGTATTAGTTCAAGGTTATAATGGCAGGTCTTAGGATTGATTCTTATCAAGTTTAAGGATAATAGATGGTGCGGATTTAGGAAATGATTCTTATTGATTTTGAGGGTATAGGTCCAGATGATGAAAATGGTAGGAATGGATCACTTGTAAGTTGGAGAAGTATTGGTTTTGGCTAAGGACGCGTAATAGTTGTGAGCGTATGGATTTGGAGAGTACAGGTCTTTTTTCCCATTTTGTTTGGAATAAGTGGTTTTGGTATGTGTTAATTGTAATTTTATGCATGCGATGAATTATAAGAGTGCGCAACGGGAGCGTGATACTTTGCGTTATAATTGGGGGTTCAAATTTCATGCTCATTTTGAGGATTTTGTGGAGAGACAATACTTGTGGTTGGAGATTAATCATTCAGTTGTACCAATTCTGTTATCAATGGTTAGCTTTGCAAGTGGCTAATAGGTTACCAACTTGTAGAATACAATGGAACTTTGTAAGTTTTAGTATAGGAGTCAATTGAGGTTAGCACAGGTTATTGTATGAAGATATTAATTATTGGGATTCATTGGGTGTGGTATTAAGGTTCTTGTGGAAATGGAGATTTCGGATTACATAACCGCCCTAAGAGTTTTAGACGTGATGTGCCACTGGGAGACTAATGCGAGTATGATGGAATCGCCTATGGGTGTAGATTCGAGAGAGCATTACCCGTATCCGTTTAGGCGTTGATGGTCGTATGATTTTCTTAAGCGTGTTCTAGGTTGTATCTTGTAACTGCCTTAGAGTTGATGTTTGACCTTGTAAATTTCAAGGACGAAATTTATTTTTAAGGGGGGGAGAATGTAATAACCCGTATTTTCGTGTATTTTAATTAAGTAAATTATTTTATTGATTATAATTATGGGTGTTATTTTTTAAAATTTTATATTATTTTAGTGGTGTTATTGTACTAATTCTAACTGTGAAATTTAATTTAAAGTATTTTATTATTATTATTATTATTATTATTATTGTTCATCATTTAAAATGCTCTATATTTTAAATTGGTTTATTGTTGGATTTTATTATTTTATTTTATTTTACTAAGTCACTATGTTAAAATTATTTTATTTAACTAGCCATTTTAAAATTTATTTTCGTTGGATCGGTTTTAAGATCATGAGTTGGAAAAGCTTGGACCTCATTTCTTTTTCTTCCTTTTTCTTTTTTCCTTTTTCTTTTTCTTTTCTCCTTTTCTCTTTTCCCTTTTTTCTTTTTTCTCCTTTTTCTTCTCTGCCTCTCCCCCGTGCGCACGACCCCCCTCCCCTCTCCCCCGTCTAGTTCTTATCCTCCACCCAGCGCCGCCATTCACCGTACGTGAGCCACACTGGCCAACCCATTTTTTTCCCCTCTGGCCGGCGAGCTCCCCCACTCATTTTCAACTCCTCCATCGCCGTCGTTAGCCCCCACGCCTGTCTCCAAGCCACACGGTTCTTGAACTCGCACGCCACTGTCATGCCGCCGTTGGCCACCACCTCTTCACCACTGGCCTCCCAACTATCTAACCCACCCTTCCTCAACTCCGATCTGCCACCGTTGAAATCCTTTGAGCTCCATCTCCAATTTGTCTCTTTTGGCCTCCAACAGCCGCCCATGCCACCACCCAAGGCCAACCACCTCCACCAGTAGTTTCATCGACACCCCTAAACCCTACCCTAGCCTTTTCTAGTTTTCGTTTGTCCCCGTTCAAATTTGGGTATTTTGAAACCCACGATCATAGTGCATTTTGCACTGTGACGTTGCTTTGCAGAGGCATTTTGTAGCTCATTGATCCTCCAAAAATTATATTATAGCACTGTAAGTATTTTCCGAATAACCTTTGAGATTTTAATATATTTTGCATTAACAATTATTTTATGAATTTGGTTGGTTGTGCCAGACTAAGTCCAAGGAGTTGAGAGTCGATTGGAATGGAGAACGGAGTTGTTTGTGTGAATGGTTGATGTTGAGATTTGTTGGTTGTTGGATATTTGTTTCGTGTCATACATTGCATAGTGCACGCATGTTCATGTTTGTAAAATAAAAACTGGGTTTTCGCTTAATGGCATGCATGTTCACGTGTATATTTGAAAACTGAGTTTTTATGCGAGAAATGATTTTGGGTGTATTTGAAATGAACGGATTGAACGTTTTAAGAGAGAATTGTTGTATGGATCATGGTAAACAAGGACGGTGGTAAAGTCTCGCCTACGATTCCTGCCTACGGCGCATACGGTAGGGATGGTGGTAGTGTCCCTCCTATGATTCCTACCTTCAGTGCATGCGGTAGGGATGGTGGTAAGCAGGGACGGTGGTAGAGTCTCGCCTATGATTCCCACTTACAGTGCTCTGATAGATTGAAATATAGGTAAAAAGAACTGTAAGGATGGTGGTAAATAGGGACGATGGTAGAGTCCCATCTATGATTCCCGACTATGGTGCACACGATAGGGATGGTGGTAGAATCCTGCCTGTGATTCCCACCTACGATGCATGCGGCAAGGATGGTAGTAGAGTCGCGCCTGCGATTCCTGCCTATAGTGTTAATTGGATATTTGGGCCATTTTCTAGAAAAAAAAGACGAGATTTGATGTTGGGTCATTTTTTAGGAAAATGGTGAATGATTTAATGGACTGGATATGTTTTTGGGCAAATTAGGACTTTAGCGTGTGTTGGAAAATATTCATTTTCAGGGAAAATGACTTTTGGGCCTCTTGCATCTGTCATCATGTGCATGCATATTGTTATTGCATGAATGTGTTTTGATATTGTGGGTTGTTTAGATTATTACTTACCTACGGTATCGTTTTTTGGTGCTATAGATTTTGTTGCAGATGAGGATGCAGAGCCTAAGTATGCGGCTCCGCCAGAGGAGTGATCGGGGATCACTTTCTCATGGGTTGAGATTTATTTCCCACTTTTAGTTATTGTATTTGGTTTGTATTATATTTATATTAGATAACTGTGTAACTTTTAAAGGCATTTTTATTTAAGCGAATTTGTATTTAAACAATTATGGTACTTAGTTGACCAACTTTAATTGTTCTGCTGCATTTTTGTTGTACACTTTCTGCATGTACACACATTTGGCACTTAGCAATAAGATGCGTGACCCGTGTTGTTATCATCCTGATGCCTCGATTTCTACGTGTCAGTACGTGGGAATTAGGGGCATCACAAGTATTCTCAACATGTGAACATCATTTTTAAGAGCAAGCAATCAAAAACACTTCGGATGATGTTTATACATTTAATTGTTGAGTAATGCTAGATACAGTGCTAAAGTGTACAAGCTCTCCGCATTCCATTTGAAAAATTGTGGGACCCACTATTAGAAATAGTTTTTTTCGCATGCGTCTTAAATTTATCCACTTTTTTCAAAATGAGTACCCAGAATTTCACGTCCTAAGATTGTATAAATTATTTTCCAGATTTAGAGCCAAACGAGACTAATTACCAAATAAGATGCATAGCTGACTATAAAATCTTCTCATTAATTCTTTAGGACAAGGTCGACCTTGAATTGTTGGACTTCTTATCTTCCTCCTATCATGTGTGGCATTCTTCGGAGAGGCCTAAACATATTTGTAAAAATATAATACTATTTGTGATTAAATAAATATTTTAAAATACACCCATATGAAATTATAGTAAAACAAGTATGAGTAAAAGAAAAAAAGGTTGCTCACTGTGTTCTAATTTTCAGTTGAATTAAATATTAAATTTGAACCCCACGTTCTTTAAGATTTTGAAAATGATTCATGAATAACTTCTACGAAATTCTATGACAATATCTCATTTTATTTTATATGAACTACGTAACCAAACGAGACCTTAATCTTTTTTTCTTGAATTTTTCAAAAGGCTTACAATCTCATATATTACCATATGTTAAAAACGTATATTTTTCTTACCTACAACACTTTATATCTTTATGCAGCACGTGCGTGTCACTCGTGGTGATTGCATTCACGACTTCATTCGTAACGATTAGATCCAAAACTCTCGTATTGGTTTCTACAGAGAGATGACTTCTTTGTTGGAGTTAGAAACCACCCTCCTCCCCTTTGTTACCATAGAAGGTGGAAGTAACAGTTCAACTACAAGCCAGTCTTTATTGAGTCTCAGTTCGGGTTGATCAAATTGATATACTCGGGCGGATTTTTCACGTTCTTGAGTGTGTGTTCGCTTTTACAAGTCAAGGACTCGAGCTCATGCCGAATTTACTCAGACATCAATATAACTAGTAGAAAAAAAATGTTTTTAGTGTTCGGTTCTGATTTTTATACGACACTTTACAGTAAAGATACATCGTAGAAAAAACCTAGTAGTAAGGTGCAATTTAGGGGGAAAAAAGCTAATAGTTTGGAGATGCAAAGTGAAATTTTCCCATTTTATTTTTTGTTTCAACACAATCTAACCCTTTTCCATGAACGAGTAGAATAATGGTTAATTAGGAAAAAATACAAAGAACTATAATGGTTGTGTACATCCATAGAATCATGAACCGAAGTAATAATTACTTATGAAAAAAAAAAAAGTCTTGTTACAATTTCATCCTTTTCCCGGGGTTCTTCTGAACTGTTGTTCTAGTTAATTGCTTTTGTGAGGTATTAGTTAGGCTTCCTTTTGCCTTACTGCTGTTGACATAATCGGAGAACGATGGAATTACCGGAAGCTCTGTACTAGAGGAAGTACTTTGTAGTGGTGAAACTCCTAATGAAATCTCCGATCTAGAGCTGCCATTGAGCTCTTCGCTTGTGAATTTTGTTGGTCCTTGATCCAACAAAGGCAATGATGTTGTAGAAGGCTCTGCTTTAGACAAAATGTCCTCCGAGGTCAAACTGGTGGTGGTGCCAAGCCGAGTTGTTAACTCCGACAAACTTGTGGTTGACAGCCACCTTACAGTACTCGCCACTTGTGAATAATAAAATGATTTTCCAGTCTTCCCATATTTCTTGTAGCACTCATTTTCAAGAAAACAAGCGGACGTTTCCACTTCAATTCTGCACAAAAAATGAACGCCAGGAGCCCAGTTAAATGGTCTTGACTGTTGACTCAGCAGAAGTTTCAATTATTACAATCTAACAACTCTATATACTAGTGTTAATATAATGGACTACCAAAACATATCACTTTTGTATGCCAATTATTAAGATAGAAAATAAATCACACTACAGGCAGAATGGTGAGCATACTTCAAGTTGCCAAGCCGCTGTTGAGCCTGCTTTAGAGCATTTTGTAATCTTTGCTTGCTTGATTCCCTCAAAGTCTCAGATATGAAATTCTTCTCTAGTTTCTTATTCTGTCATGAAAAAGGAAACAAGGAGTCAGGCAGGGAAAACAAATCTAAAGTAGGTTAGATATTTTATTTTATTTTTTGATGGGCACCGGGTTTCCGGAACAGCGTCCCGACTAATCCCGGGGGTGCACAGGCCCTCGACAAAGAGTTTTCCGTAAATGCACCTCGAGTAATTCAAGGTAAAAATCCTCCAATCCGATGGCCCATAGAGATTGTTTGCACCCAAGGGAATTTAAAACTTAGACCTAGGGGAGTATACCCCTAAGCCGAAGGCCTTTACCACTTGAGCCAAACCCTAGGGATTAAAGTAGGTTAGATATCAAACAGATTGAGTCCAAAGATGTGTATTCATTAGACAGATGTGTTCTAAATATTAGACTAGTTGTCATTTTCCTCTTTGCATGGCCTGAAAGGCAAGTCACGTCATGTTCTTGCTGATTTTACCCAGAAGATCGTTCATAACTAACTGCAAATACTAAGGTGCAGAGAATTGTAGTTTCAACCTGTCTATCAGAGATATTATTCTGGTAATATCTTTCTTCTGCACGCTGCAAAAACTCCATCTTCTCATCCATTCCCAAATGTGATGGTAACTTTGACCCTGCTAGGCTCCGAACACCTTTAGTGGTATCGTCTGAAGAGTTGAACCAAACAAGTGAGATAAAGAGCACAGTAAAGCAAACCCTCCATTGCCTCTGGGAAAGAAAGGGGGGCACCCCGCACAAAGGAAGATGAATGATTTTAACAAAAGGGAGATATACCATCATAGTCAGATATATCGTCATCAGAACCTCTTGTCTCATCGTCATCACGATTCCAGAATTCAGATAATTGTTCTCCGTCAATCATATCTGAGGAGCTGAAATAGGAAAAAAAAACATGGTAATTAGTTATGCTGTGAAGTTCCATACATACCTAAATCAGATTTCAACTGAAGATTACAATAGTCATGCTAAACTCAATCAAAATATGAAACACATGATCTGATGCATTATGGTATTTTCAAATGATGGATGAGAAAAGGAAAAAGCTGGTTAGAAAAAAATAATGTATTCATTAGTTTCTTTGAAATGGTTTTACTTTATAAAGCTACCTCATGGAAAGGGAAAGAAGATGTGGGTAAGAGTTGCACTCACTCACTCTCAAGGGGGTGGGCTTGTAAATTATAGGAGTTGCCTTTCTTAAGAAGCCCATAGAGAGAGAGAGAGAGAGAGAGAGAGAGAGAGAGAGATCAGAGAGAGAACCATTTATGTAAATAGTTCAATACAAAGCCAAAAGGTCAGCTATTTGTTCCAATTAAAATTCAGACCACTACGTAACAATTATATATGTAACCCCCAGTTATTTAGGAATAATATTATTTTTTGGTAAGTATAAAGGTTATATTTGAGGGCCCAACCGGGATTTAGAAATTATATTATTAGAGTATTATTATGTATGATTGATAATAATATATTACATGTAAATTAGGTTATTATTATTTTATCAGGATTAGTTAGAAGAATACTAGAATTCAGACACCTAGAGTATTTAGTGTGTGAATTTTGCAGGTGAGAGTGGAATTAGAGACAACAGTGGATTAGAGTAGGGCTTAGAACCAAAACTTAAATCCTTTGGAAGGCCCAAAACCGTGACCCAGAACCATAAACTCGAGCGTACCCATCTCTGACGACCCAACCCAGTTGCAGGACTAATTGCATGAACGTAATGCACAGGATGTCTAACGCCGCATGTCCAGCCAACCTATCATCCTATAAATACACCTCTTCCTCCTTCGTGATCAATTCCAATAGTTTTCTAGCCATTTCACTTTCATCTTCTTCTTCTCCTTCTCCTCCTCCTCCTCCTCATCGCTGTGCTTTGCTGAGAATCATTGCATCCACTGTGACTTGAAAGATCGGACTAGCCTTGCAAGAACAGCAATGCTGTGAGGTTTACTGAGATATTGTGTTCCACTATGAAGTCACCATGTTCAAGTGTCGCTAAATCTCGTTCGTGCGCCACTCAAGGATCACCAGAAAGTCTCTCACATTGCGGTACCCCGCATCACATTCATAACACACACAAATCACGTCGCATATGCTCTGTTTTGTTAATGGAAAACAGAGGACCAAGGCTAGCGTAACACACCCCTACCATACTGAACCACCTCGAAATTGTGCCTTTAGGTGTTGTCGATCATCACTCCATCACCAGAATAGAAGGAATCGAAGAAGGAAAGCTGCCACATCTTCACCCCACGTCTATGCGCACCACTGCAGTAAATCTTTTCCCATACTCACTAATTCATGTAGTCTCTCCCTTCACATACCAACCCTTAGACAGACTTTAAGATCCAGGATTAGGGGTTTGGGTAGGGGAGTGAAGCAATGAAAGACAATGTGAGCGTTGTGAATACGAGTGGAGTCACACGGGTAGGAGACCGAGGTTTATGCTTGTATTTTGAGTGATGGGTAAGTTCAGGTTAAAATTGCAAAGGAGTTGGGCGAGGAAAGGCAAGGAGAGTGACAAGCGAGCAAGTGTTAGGTGACCAACATGTTACACGAGCAATGGTTAAGGTTCGGTTTGGCCACTAAAATTTCTCATTTCAAACACAAAATTCTCATCTCATCATTACAACTTTCCCAAATTCTCATATAAAATATAATAAACTATTCAACTTTTTCTTAACTTTTTCAAATTCCAAAACAATAATAATATTAAAATATAATTTATTTTAATATTTCCTATTAAAACTCAAAATTCTCAGATAAGAATTTTCAATGGCCAAGCAGAACCTAAAACAAGCGAAGTGTTGTAGCCTGAGGACCTTAAATGTCGCAAGTTACCCTTAGGTCTAGCGCATGATGCATATTCCTCATACTGTTTAATGGAAAGAATGCTTATTACATTGCCTCATTATTATAGGTTCAGTTTAACACTTGGAGACACATTAATAGCTTAGTTTGCACGAGGACCAAGGTAAGTGACTATGATCATGTCTTTCTACACATCGCTTTATGTAAACCGAAAGGTCTTTTTGCAACTGTATGTATGTAAAAATGTTTGTAAAGGTATATATATGTATAAGCCTTTGTTGGAAGCCCCTTTTCATGAACCCTACTTATGATGAAGGAAGTTTCATATGATTTTAGAACTGCATAAATGATGGTGATTGATTACTATGTGGTATGAATATTTAATTTAAAGATGAAAAGTGAAGTAAGGTAAAGTTAAAGAAAAGAAAGAAAATGAAAAAGTATTACAGCATGTGTTTGATGATAAATAGGCCATATTTTTTAGTAGTGAATGAATGGGCCATATGATAATGAAGATGGTACCACAAGATAGGGACGGATTGCAACGTCAAAATGCATCACAGATGTTGTACCTAGTGATGACCCATTCTTGAGGAGGCTAGGTTCTTATCCGCTAGCCACGGAAAGAACTATTGACCACAAAGATCGCTAACCCTAACACACAAGGTTAACAGTGTGTAACGGCCATTAAGGATGGTGGTTAAGGAAAGAATACTTATGCCTTTGAGGTTAAGAAAAATAATGTTTCTTTAATGCTTTGAGGTTGAGGAAAATAATGTTTCTTGAATTTTTTGAGGTAAAGGTTTATGTAAGCTGTAAGGTAATGTTTTTTTTCAAGAATGTTAATGTTAATTGGAAACCTTGAACTGTTATTGTGTTTACTGCATGATGTGGTTCTTACTGAGTATTCAACTCATTTTAGTTTTGTTTTTATGTATTTCGCACCAAATGTAAGGACATTTGCGAGGACGCTGTCCAGGGGCATGACAATGACGTTGCGGCTTGAGGCACCAAGGAAAAACTCTGATGTTATTTCTTTTCAGTTTTCAAGGAATTTGTAGCACATGACATTTTTACTTACATTTAACAAGTGCTTCCGAACAATGTAATTTTTGAGATATTTCATTTCTAATTAAGTACTCTGATTTTCTTATAGAATCTTTTATACCTAACGCAAAAGTGTAATGTTTTAAGGTTGGTAGCATCCGGTTCCTCTAGCCTTAAAAGGCTAAAAGCCCTGGAGGAACGAGGTGTTACAATATTCAATATGCATCATGTGTTTGAGGTAACGGTCCAATGCACACAAAAACATTTTAAAATTAATTTTTGGAAAAAAAAAAAAAAAAGGTACCTGCTTATAAAAATTTGAGAAAAACTACTTTTCTGCCGAACAGCACAAGCAGTTGTGAGTTCCTCCAAATACCTGGCCACTAAGTTTGGGTGTTTGCAAGCATCACATGATTTTCTACATAGTGATGCAGGTACCTAATTTCAATAATGGAAAACGATTAACTTTACTTTAGTGTTAATAAATAAATAGAGCAGCCTACATCACATACAAACCACAAATTATGCCTAGAATTGAATACCTGTTCCCCAAAACTCTCAAGAATCTTTTTCCTTCGGCATCCAGAACCTTCGCAAAACTCAACCATCTGAAAGTTTTGTTTTTAGATACTACAACATATTAACAGTAAGAGATTTCATTCTGATATCATTAAATAATCACCTGAATGAAGTCAGTCAAGGACTTTTTTGACAATCCTTCCTCTGACCTCAAGGACTGTGACTTCTTCTTCTCACTATTGCTAAGAATAAATTCCTGCCACATAGCTCCAAAAATAGTTCAAGGCATTAAGCCAATGAAACTGTGCAACTTAAAAGTATAAAGGTATGAAAGAGTTGAAGTCAGTGAAGTGACCATTCTTTTGCGATCATCCATTCCATAGTACAAGAGACTTTTTGAGGGTAACTGATCACGGCCAGCTCTACCTGACTCTTGATAGAAGGCTTCCATTGACTTTGGAATATTAAAGTGGCAAACAATTCTGACATCCTTTCTATCAATACCCTAGAAAATTATCAATCCCTAAGTCATTCGTGGCAGAAGATATCTTAACGATAGCGCCAATATTTGAAATATGATTCACACTAACGGCAATTTAGTTTCATACCATCCTGAAGGAATATCAGTAGCTCAGTAACTGTGCAAGCACCAGAACAGCTCCAAGCAGAAATGAAGGATGAGAATCAGGAAAAAGACAAGGAATGCTCATCACAAATCTTAGGTCAATCATGAGTGAAGCAAAATGTATTTAAAAAAAACTTTCCTCAAACAAACTACTGCAGTAAGCATATATTGCCCCTCCCTAACGGAAAGTTTAACAAAGCTCATCATTCCCATTGAAAACCTTACCATTCAGAGCAACCACCACATCATATGAAGATTTTGCTTAAGGGTCTTGGCATTACACAGAAGTATAAAAGAAGAAACCTATACTATGAGAAATCCTACAGTTTGTTTGTTTGCTTCTTAAATAAAAATGTTTCAAAGTAACAAAATAAGGAAATTTGCTTTGTGACAATCATTTGGAGACCAGTTTCTTGCAAATGCTTACAAATATTTCTTGAGATACTTTAGGAGCAAACGTTTTATAAAACTATGGCATTTGTAACTCCATTATTTAAACTCTATTATTTTATCAACTATTTGAAAAAAGGTCAAAATAAAATCCCAAGAAAACCTAAAGATTGAATAAAAAATAATATTTTAAACACAAATATTTTTAGTGAATGAAACCACATCATGAAACTATCATTTCAACAAAAATAACTTGGTCAAAAAATAGTTTTGAAAGTTTGAAAAACAAGAGCCACACATTGCATTTTGTTAGATGAAATTTAACGGTGAAACGAATCAGTGAACACTAATATTGCTATGATGGGACATTCTTAAATCAAGAAAGCAGCTGTAAGTTAGTCCTACAGTATCAGAGGGTATGCAATTGCAAGAAAAAAGTGAAAAGAACGTAAAAGGGCTCCATTATTATAGATTTTGAGAGACAATCATACCCAAAAGCTACTGTGGCCACTACTACTTGTATCTTAGAAGAAATCCAATCATCTAAAACAGATGTCCGCACTTTATTATTCAGTCCTGCATGATAAGCTGAAAAGCAGGATAACACTTAAATATATCAATCTTTTCCAGAACTAAAATTTTGAAGGCAGAAATACTGCAAGTTACCAGCAGATGAAATGCCAGTTTTTGATAGATGAGCAGACAAGTCATCACAGGTTGTACGTTCAAGACAATATACAATTGCACAAATGTCTCCGGTCGCTTTGAGTAAGTTAGACAAATCAGCATAGGCATCATCTAGAAGATCTTTGTATCGAACTGCATCATTGAGACTTCTAGTTAGAATTCCATCCACAGAGTAACAGTCTCTCATAGAAAATAAACTTTAAGAGAAACCTGTGACTCATAAATCACACAATCAACCTGTCTCAAGAAAATGATTACATTCAACCGAGCCCTCTTGGAGAAGTGGCTATGGCCATATACCAATGAGAGAGATCCTATAGAGAGTGGTAATTCAAATGAAATCTGATTGTGCATGCGTAGGAAGGAACTCTATTCAGGTGAATGGAACATATCCCCGGTTGGACAATGGAAAAATATTAGAAGGGGCTAGGGGGAATTTTCATGCCAATGGAAAAATATTATAAGGGGCTAGGAGGTGTTTTCATGCCATACCATATATGATGTGGGGGATAGATCTAGAATAAACTACTTGCTTGGGCTGAAGATGCATCGGTGGTAGATACAACTTTCCAATAGATCTCCTCAATGGGTAGTGGACGTAATCAAAACAGAACAAGATTAGGAAATGAAAATTTTCAATTCATTCTATGCTCAGTTATATTCTACATGTATATATATTCTACATATATTCTACATGCAGCATTGGGTAAAATTCTCACCACAGATAACCTAAGAAGACGTCGGGTAATGGTAGTGGATTGGTGTTGTATATGAAAGAAAGATGGGGAATCAGTTGACCATTTGTTTCTACATTGTGAGGTGGCTAGGACCATGTGGGCGAATTTTTTTACAGGTCTTGGAGTATCATGGGTCATGCCCCGTGATTGGTGGATTTTCTAGCATGCTGGAGAGGCCTTCGAGGAGATTTACAGGTGGCAGCAATATGGAAAATGGTTACCATATGCATGTGTTGGTGTATATGGCAAGAGAGAAATGATAGAAGTTTTGAAGACAATGAGAGAACAATGGGGGAGCTGAAAGTTTTTTTCTTCAAAACATTGTTTTCTTGGGTGGGGGCCATTGTATGTAATGGACTAAATGTCCATGACTTTCTTCTTTCGGTTGTAAACTCTAGTTAGGTATCTTTCAAGTATACGCCTTGTGTACTTGGGATTTGCCAATTATTTTGAATAAAACTACTTGATTACTGATCAAAAAAAAAATATTCTACATGTATGAGACAAGACGACAAGATGCAATGGGGCATATTCAAGAGAGCAGTGATTGAAGCCAAGTTGTTCTATAATGCATTGATCCCTCGCAACAATGTTATGTGTCCATAGAAGCCTATTGGGAAATAAGACCCTCTAAGAATGGCCTTTTTATTTGGACGGTTACATTAGGGAAAATCCTTGCCTTAGAGAATGTATGGAAGAGTATTTTGTGATAGTAGAGTTGTTATTGCATGTGCAAAGGCTGTTTCATTGTCAAATAGTTAGTACTTTGTGGCAAAAAAAATTTGGCCTCTCAAAGTTGGTATGGGTGATGCCAAGACAATTGGCAGATCTATTAGCATGCTGGAAAGGTCATTTTGAGAGTGAACTTAGCAGACTATTATGGAAAATGATTACAGATTTGCTAGTATAGTGGATTTGGTGTCAAAGAAATTATTTAAGTTTAGAATACAGCAGAAGGGCAATGGATGATCTCAAAGCTTTATTTTTTAATACACTATACTTGAGGGTGGTTGTCCATTTATGTTTCAGTTTAGTTTTCAGAACTTTATTGATCATTGTTACTTTCTCTAGTTAGATGTATCTGATGTATATTACCTCTGTACCAGGATAGTGTCTTTTGATCATGTACAAAAAATTATGGCATCATAAAATAAAAACCACAGTAAAACTCAAGCAGAGTCATAAAATTACTTCCACAATTCCTAATTCCCCAATTGCAAGGCAATGAATGAAAATGTCCCAGTCCTTTTGGACCTTCTGTTGATAAAGGACTACTTTAAACAAAATTACTTTGTTTTTTTCTTCTTCTCTCTTTAGCCCGATGACCCCCTTCCATCGGCATTATATCGTAACTTATAAACTAACTGAGAACTTTTATACATCAGTTCTTGGGACAAGCCATCCTTACATATAGCACATATCATTGAGCTCAGAGATTGATTTTTACCTAAAAGTCCCATCAAGAGATTTCAGTTTAGTCCGCAGATGTCTGGCAGTCAGAATCACAGTATCATCCTTGTAGTGAGAAAATAAGGATGAAGACCCAGTTCACCACTCCTCCAATCTATGGCATAGTATCTTCAACAATCCACTATTGTAATTACTTTAGCATTGATGGTTTTACCTTGAAAGCTAATTTTTCAAGATTATTATATTACAGTTTTTTCTTTTGTTTACTTCGAAAGTTGCGGCTTCATGAGAATCTTGTAGGTGGAGAATTTGGGAAAAGGTGGAAAAGCATGGGTCTCTACACCATCCTGTGGCAGTATACTACTTTGGGCATGAAAATTGTCACAGCAACATGCATGTAATTGAGGAAAGACATCTGGAAACACACTAAAAGAAAAATCAGGAAGTCACAATCAACTAGTGTGTATAGGCTGGAAATTCGTGTTGTCATGTCAGGTTTGGGTCATGTCAAGTCAGATTCAGGTCATATGAGTCAACCTAACCTGACCCATTTAATTAAAAGAGTCTATCCCTCAACCCTAACCTGCTAATTTCACGTAGAGTTCATGTCAGGTTCACAAATTTTGACAAAAGTTGTCAGCTCTGGATGTTTGGTTTGTGTTAGGTCTGTAAGTCATGTCAACAATTGCCAGCTACACTAAGTACTCACAGCTGTATAATCTAAGTTTATATACGCAAAAAGAAATTGTATTGGCATCAAGTCAATTTTGTAGGACCCACCTTCATAATATATATTAGGACGATTAAAAGATGATTTTAGGACTAACGGGTTTTGCAAGCATAAGGACTCTATCACATCCTGCTGAACTCTGCAGAACAAGAAATAATAAAAGGAATTAATATTTCTTCTTGCTCTTTACAAATAATTGAAGATGAAAAAACAATGTGAAGCACGGGACCGGGGTTTACTCTATAGGAGTGGGTCCGAAGGGCCCTGCCTTGGAGCGGTTCCCCGACATCAAAAAATAAAAAATAAAACAACAATGTGAATCTTTATGCCATACAGTGATTACAAGTTTGAGGAGAATATGGCAAAATACACATCAAATAATTTATAGATTGTACTTTAAACTCGAATATTTGCATTAATGAGAAAAGAATCTAGAAATGCGATATAATAGAGTTATAACTAAGCTTCACTCTCAAGAGTATATACTCCAGAGGTTCTTTGGGTTTGTTTGGTGAGATTACTATTGCGTTGAGTGTTTTTAAGTAGATTAGGGGATTATGGGGTTTCTGAAACATTTGGTGATAGAATCAAAGGAGTTTGACTTGTCAAAGGATGGGAAGTTCTTGCTCATTACTGAGAGGAGGGTGGTGAAGGAGATGAGGTTGGGAATTCCTACGGTGCATTGGTTTGCCAAAACATTGGAGGATTGCATGAAGGGTGAAAAGAAGGATTTTTACACAACCTCAAGGGAGGGTACCTGAAGCTTCATCGCAAAACATTCGTGGACATTACATGGCTCTGGTGGAGTACGGTAGTGGTGGCCGAAAGTTTCATTTTCATACCTGAAGAGTTGGAAGGTAAGGGCTGGAGGATAATAGTAGATGCACTGTGGGAGACAGTTATGGAGGGAGGGCAAGAGTTTCATGGCAAAAGAGGGGAGGCCATTAGTGGTGGTGAACCACTCACAGAGCTGTTCGTATAGGGAGGTCCTGGTGCAGCAGCATGTGCCGACAGGGGTGGAAAGGCTCCATCTACATCTGGGACAGCAAGTGCACAATGGAGAGGTAGAGGAAGCAGGCATGTCATGGGTATGGCAAAGGAGGACATGCACAGTACCTTGCTGGATGTGCAAATGCAGTTGTCAACAATGCAAGAGAAGGTGGAGGCTCTAATATAGAGCATTGAGGAGGATTATAAGATGGGTTTGGGAAGTGCTGTGAATGGATCAGGCAGTATAATGGGCCTGGGCTATGGGGCCCTTGGGCAATTATTGTACTGGATTGTGGAGGCATTCACGAGGGTAAAAGATACTTTAAGTTTGAAAATATGTGGCTGGAAGTTGAGGGTTTTGTGGAGAAAATGAGGTCGTGGTGGTCCTCGTATTCTTTTTGGAGTTCACCAAGCTTTATATTGGCTAGGAAATTGAAAGCGTTGAAGAAGTGGAATGCTGAAGTCTTTGGACACATTAATTGTCAAAAAAGGCCCCTTATGGAGGAATTAAAGGATTTGAAGGAAAGGGAATTGAGCGCTCCTCTTTCTGAGGTGGACTCTTGCAGGAAATTAGCCATCACTTTGAGACTGAAGAAGGTGCTACTCATGGAGGAAATTTCATGGAGACAAAAGTCACAAGCCCTTTGGCTGAAGGAAGGGGACCGATGTACTAAAGTTTTCCACTGGGTGGCTAATTCTCATCATAGGAATAATGCTATCGAGGTGCTTTAGGTTGAGGGACAGGTTTGCTCAGATTATGATTCTATTCAGAACCACATTGTCAATTTCTACAAAGACCTTCTTGCTGAAAAATCCCCTTGGAGACCTAAACTTGATGGTATGCCTTTTGAGACTATGGAGACCAGTTAAGCTCTATGTGGTTGGACAGACCTTTTGAAGTGGAGGAGGTTCTTTGGGTGATTCGTGGGATGGCCAAGAATAAAGCCCCAGGTCTGGATGGGTTTTCAATGGCCTTTTATCATGATTGTTGGGATGTGGTGGAGGGGATATTATGGAGGTTTTTCAGGAGCTATACACCTTTGGTAAATTCAAAAAAAAACATGAATGCGTCTTTTATTGCTCTTATCCCTAAGAAAGTTGGGGTTGTGGAAGTGAAAGATTTTCAGCCTATTAGTCTCATTAATGAGGTGTATAAGATGATCTCAAAGGTGCTTGCCAATCGCATGAGTACTATTATGAGTAGTATTGTTTCAAAATCTCAAAATGCGTTTGTGAAGGAGAGAAAAATTTTGGATCTGGTGTTGATTGCCAATGAATGCCTAGATTGTAGAATTAAGGAGGGTACACCCAGGCTCTTGTGCAAGCTAGACATGGAAAAGGCTTATGACCATGTTAATTGGGATTTTCTGTGTTATTCACTTGGGAGGTGTGGTTTTGGGGATAGATGGATTTCATGGATTAGGCATTGTATAACTACGGTCGTTATTCAGTTTTGGCGAATGGAGCACCGAAATGATTCTTTAACAACTCTAAGGGATTAAGACAAAGGGATCCCCTCTCCCCTCTGCTGTTTGTCATTGTTATGGAAGTATTGAGTCATATGTTGAGAGGGGCGGTTAATGGAGACTTCCTGCTGATGACACGCAACTTTTTTGTGAGCCGGGCAGTAATCATATGCAGTACTAGAGGGCTGTATTACTTTGCTTTGAAGCCGTTTCAGGCCTGAAGGTAAATCTCTTGAAGTCTGAAATGGTTCCGGGTGGTGTGAACAATATTCAGGGCTTGGCAAATACGGTGGGCTGTAAGGTTGCTTCGCTGCCTTTGAAATACCTCAGTCTTCCGTTGGGGGCTGCTTTCAAGACAAAATTTATTTGGGATGGTGATAGAAAAATTGAAGGAAAATTTGAAAGAAGATTGGCTGGGTGGAAAAGGATATATTTGTTTAAGGGTAGTAGATTAACTCTCATCAAGAGCACTTTATCTAACCTCCCTACCTATTTTCTATCCCTATTTCCACTACTTGCAAATGTGGCCTCTTGTATTGAGAAAACGTTTTGCAACTTTCTTTGGGGAGGAAACTAAGTTCCATGCGATGGGTTGGGGGTGCATAATGTGAGAATTTTCAACAAAGCACTTTTGGGGAAATGGTTGTGGAGATATGATAGGGAAGGGGAGGGCTTAGTCATTGATTCTAAATATGGGAGTATTTTTTTTGGGGGGGGGGGGGTTGGCGTTCTAAGGAAGTTAGGAGGACACGTGGCGTGGGATTGTGGAAAAACATTAGAGCTGGTTGGGGAAGATTCTCTAAATTTTTCAGATTCGTAATTGGAAGAGATAATAGCATTGCATGATATCTGGTGCAGTGAAAGGGCTCTAAAGCAAGTGTTTCCCATGCTTTACCAAATCTCTTGTGATTAAGAGGCTGTTGTGCTGAATTATTGGTATTTTCTAATGGTGTTGTCCATTGGAATGTAAGTTTTTCGAGAGCGGCTCAAGATTGGGAGTTGGATGTTTGCTTATTTCTTTGACTCGTTACATGCAATATTGATGGGCAATGAGATGAAGGATAGGATGATTTGGTATCCAAGTGTAAATAAAAAATTCTCGTTGCACTCCTCTATATGGCTCTCTTGGGATTTTCTAATGCTCATAGTTTTTCTTGTAAGACTATTTGGAAATGCATGGTACCTCCTACGATTGCTTTCTTTGTATGGACTGCATCTCTTAGGTGGATTCTCACTTCGGATAATCTAAGAAAACGTGATCTCATCATCTTAGACTAGTGCTCTATGTGCAAGAGAGATGGGGGAATCAGTGTATCATTTTTTCTTATATTGCAAGATGGCCCAGTGTTTATGGAATGAGATCTTTAATCGGACCAGGTTGGCATGGGTTATGCCTGGAAGAGTTAGGGATATTCTAAGGTGCTAGACAGGAATTAGGGGAAATGCCCACATCACTGTTGTGCGGAGAATAATCCCTCATTGCATTATGCAGTGCTCGTGGCAGGAGAGAAACAAGAGGTGCTGCAAAGATATGGAGCGTTCTTTGGATGAGTTGAAGCGATTTTTTTACAGTACTTTACTCTCTTGGGCTTCGGCCATTATTTGTAATATAGACAATCTTCATGACTTGTTTGTATCTCTCACTAGTGCTTAGATGTAATTAGGCATGTTCGTTGTATACTACCACTGTACTTAGGCAATGCCTTTTATATCAATAAAACTTTACTTTTACTTACAAAAAAAACAATCTAGAGACATCACTTAAAAAGAAATGAATCAATTTTTTTTCCTGCAGATGGAATAAGTTGAAGACTCACTTAGGAACAGCGGTAGCTGTCAAAGCCAGAATTGGTACATCAGGAAGCCGGTTCCGCAGGGATGAAAGCTTACGGTAGCTAGGCCTGTTTAAATTGATAAGAAAAAAGTATAGGAACAATTACCCATTACACGCACAAACACAGGCACAAGCTAACTCAAAAAGCTTAAGTTTGGAAGATCACAATATGTTCTTCATTGTTTTAGATAGAAGATTACAAGGTACCAGTAAATGTTGGGCAATCAAACAAACGGAAGAATATGCTTGTTGAAAATACAAATGAAAGAGCATGACATTGATCCCCGACATGATGATGAGAGGAACTGCCCTTTTACATCTAGTCTAAAAGATCATCTGCCACTGCTCATCAGTGGATATGTTACAAACCTGAAATCATGACCCCAAGTTGAGATGCAATGTGCCTGAATTTACACAAAAACAAGCATATTAAACACATATAGGTAAAAATTCTAGTAGAAACACTGAAATTCCACACATACAAGTGGTTTAAAGGCCAAGTAGTTCGCACCTCATCTATGGCAATGAGATTCAACAACCCTCTAACATAGATCTTAGTCAGCTTTGCCATGAACCCAGGAGTTGCAATCAATTCTGGCGTTACATACAGCAGCCTAAGTGATGGTTTTCCAGAATCAAGGTCCTCATGGATCTACAAATTAAACAAGTAAAAATGCCAATATTCCAATTATAATAACATGCGCAAAATCTAAAACATCTAAGAAATTAGTCTTGGAAAGCATAAAGTCTCAAATAATAATTTCCTAAAGTAACCAATAATCTCCCTGATTTGCGATAAAACTCAAGCTTAACACATGTATGTGAAAAAAAAAAAAAAACCAAGGAACTCAAAAGCAGGGATATGTCACCTTGTTTTTGGCGTGTGATGTTTGGTTTGAAGAGAGATATTCAGCCGCAATTCCTTTATCCTTCAATGCCATCACTTGGTTTTCCTAAAAACATATAAAAACAGATGAAAACCCACATCTCAAAATGGCTCAAAGATAACAAATATAGAACAAAGTCTCTACCATACTTATTGCTTACCATTAAGGCTGAGATGTAAATTGAACACCCAACAATGCAAGAAGTTAGGATGTATGCTTGCAAAGACCAAAAAAATGTTAAGTAGCATTAAACTCCCTGTAATTATACGAAACAATAAGAAATAAACTAAGATTAAATACCATTCACCTATTAGAGGACAAACAACAAGCACAATTCCAGGTTTCACCAGTGCAGGGATCTGATAACACATTGACTTCCCTCCACCAGTTGGCATCAGACAAAAACAATCTCTCCCTAGACCACGGCCGCCAAAAAAAAGATATCAAAACTACGTGATAAGCAATCAAATATAGGAAAATTCTTCTTGCAAGCGAGTTTGCGCACTAAATCGCACACCGATGCTAACATATAAGACATTCATTTAATGAAATGGTGTGAATTAAACATGTAAATAATTTTTATGAGATAGAGGACCTTTCTTCTCTCCATTTTTTTTTTTCAATAAAAAAAGTCGCTGGTACGCAATTTGGTGGCTTGTACCTAGCAAGACTCATATATGCATAATTTGTGTGATTAAACGTGCTAAAGGATCAGAAATTATAGAGAATTTTTTTATAAAAAAGTACGGACCCGAGAGAACAGCTTCGATAGCTTCAAACTGCCTGCCTCTAAATTCAGCATGACCGAAATGCCACCTCAGAAGCTTCACCAGAGCTTCCTTTCCGCAAGCCTGCTTCACGGAACCGCGAATGCTCTGTAGCGGCAGCGGTGATTTCTTCATTTCCAGTCCTGTCGAAGCTCTGCAACCAAACACAACCACTTTCTCACTCCTTCCCTTATTTTTCTAAATATGTTTGGAACGTATTTTTCTAAATATGTTTGGAACGTAAGAATCAGAAAAATAGACACAAAAGAATCGGAGCTCTGCTCTCTGAAGTCTGAGGACGCGGTAAAACCCGGAACGTGCCCCTTTATTTTGTGCTGGATCTCTCTTGAGAAATGGGCCGGTGGGCGGTGGCCTTGCAGGCTTGCAGCAAAACTTGTAAAATGTCCTCCTTTCGGTTTTTTAGGATAAAAATTCAAATTTATATTACTAAAAGCACTAACATCCGTTTAGGCATTGATTAGGCATGGCGGTAACATGTGAGAATATCAATAAGGAAAAAAAAATTCTACTAAGAATATTATAAAAAATTAGTAAGTTTGAGTTTGATATAAATGGGTTAGAGTTAAAATAGGTTAATTTGTTAAGACACGATTAATAAATGAGTCAACTCGTTTAATTCAAAATTAACCCTTAATAATCTATTTAAATTTTATTTCAAAATTAAAATTTTCCTTTTTTTTTTTTAAGTAAAGAATATCTCCTTTATTGATGTATCATAGTAAATCAATCATTAAAGTATTTTTCCTTTTGTATATCACTATCTATCTCTATGGGGCTTTCTTCAATCCAAACCCTTTCCTCATAATACATATATGCTAATTTTGCAAGTTTATGAGCTATGTTATTAGCTTCTCTATATACAAACCTAACATTCCAAACCAATTTATCAACTAATAACAATCTAACATCTTCAACTATGTTGCCATAATCTGCCCAGACTTTTTCATCATTGTTGGTAGTCTTCATAGTCACTTGAGAATCTCCTTCCAAGATTACATTCGATAGAGCCAATTCTGCACATAGTTAGCTAGCTCTTCTAAATGCTAATGCCTCAACAATAAAAGGTTTCTGTACATAGTTCACAATGGAACTTAGACAAGCCAGTACTTCCCCACTAGAATCACGAACCACAACACCAAGACCCACTTTTTTAAGCTCAGCATTCACTACTGCATCCCAATTCGCTTTTATGCTTAGACCATGTGGCTTCTCCCATCTGACCACCCTTTTTTCTAAACCCCTTTCTCCTTGTGTCTTCAATTGAAGTTCATTAGCTGTAATGAATTCATGTAGCTCCTCCTTAGCAGATTTTAGCATAGTTCTTGGATCAACAAATTTACTATCAAATAGCCATGCATTTCTTCTAAGCCATATTTTTCTCAATACACAGGCTACTAATTCCATCTCCTCCATACTCAGCTATTCATTCAGTTTCATCCATAAATCCATGAAACTAGACTCATTGCTGCTTCACTTTTTGACAGGGCTCTTTGATTCAGCCCAAACATCGAAGGCTGCAAGACAGCTCCATAAAGCATGCATGGTTTATTCTTACTCTATTTCACATATAGGACATAGACTAGCCTTTAAGATCTGTTTCTTAGCCAAGTTATCTTTAGTAGGCACCAGGTTGTGACATGCCTTCCATAGGAAATGCTTAACTATGCCTTAAACATTAAAACCCCAAATGAGAATCCATTCTTTATCTTCACAGGCTCCTTTTGATGCTTCCCCAAACTTTCTTCTCTTCCTTTTGTGCTCAAGGTAATAAGCATTTTTAACAGAAAATTTTCCATCATTTGAGTGCCCACATACTATTTTGTCCCTTGCTCCCCATCTACTAATTTGAATGTTGCAAATCAATTCCACTTCCTCCTCTGAAGAAATTTCATTGAGCAAGCTTCTCTTCCACGTGCCATCTTCATTATTTACAAGTTGGTCAACCTTGGCATCACTTGGTAGGGTATTAATGGGTGATTGCACTCGAGGGTAGGATTGTTGTGGTAGCCACTTATCTATCCATTTCTGCACCCTCCTCCCATCTCCCACCCTCCAAACCATCGATTCTTTCTCCAAATCAATTGCAGACTATAAACTCTTCCACATATAAGATGGATCATGGCCAAGTTTTGCATCCAATAGCCCCCCTTACCTAGGGGTGTAACCGGTCCGGTTCGGTCCGGTTTTGGACAAAATCTAAGACTGAACCGGTAGGCACCGATTTTACATTTTTTAAAACTGATTACGTACCGGTTACCTTTCTAAACCGGTACTCCAAAATTACCGGTTTCCGGTCCGATTTGGTCCAATTTTTCGATTTTAATAAAATACATATTTATCATAAAAAATCTGTTTATAAAAATAAAAAATAAAACAAAAACTGCTATGTCAAAAAATTCTGCTATAAAAAAAAAACTGCTATGTAAAAAAAAATCTGCTATTTAAAAAAATTATGCCATTAGTATAGCTTTATATAAATTATATGCTAATATATATAATTTATATTTATCTACTAATGTCTTATGTACTTACCAAAAAAAAATATAAAGAGTGTTAAGTGTATAAGGCCATCAAAATTTAGTAATATTATTTGAGTGATTTTTTTTTTTTTTTTTTTTGGTTCTTACATCTTATGAATCTATGATAAAATGTTATTAATAAATAATATATATTTATAATATTATATATTTAAAGCATATGATCAATTAAATTTTTATGTTTAAAATTAAACTTTTATTTTATAAATTATAATAACATTATCTTATATATAATTATAATTTGTATTATTATATATTATATAAAAATTATATATAATATATAACATTAAATAAATAAATAAATAAAAATATATTGAATAGTACCAATCCGGTCTAAAAATGACCGGAACCGAAACCGGACCGGTTCCGGCCGGTTTTTCATTTTACGAAACCGGTCCCAAACCGGACCAGTCCAAAAACGGCACAACTGATTCGGTCCGGTCCGGTTTTCCGGTTTGCCGGTTAAAATTTACACCCCTACCCTTACCTAAAATATTTCTCTTTCAGAATACAAGCCACTAGAGAGGATGGATTGTTTACCATTCTCCAGCATTTCTTAGCAAGTATAACTGTGTTAAAACATTCTAGGTCCCAAAATCCCAATCCACCACTCCTTTTGCCTTCACTGATTATATACCAACTTCTCCACTAAATCTTATTATCATCTTGTTTATGAGCACACCAGAAATGAGCCATGAGGGATGTTATTTTTTTGCACAATCTTTTAGGCAACCTAAAGACACTCATAGCAAAGGTAGGGAATGCATGAACAACTGCTTTAAGAAGGACTTCTTTTCTTGCTTGTGATACAAAAGTATTTTTCTAGCTGCTAATCTTGGACTAGACCCTCCCCTTCAGGTTTCTAAAGTTATTGTATCTTGATATGCCCACCATGGCTAGCAGACCAAGGTACCTTTCATAGCTACCACACACAGACACTCCTGCAATATTTCTGATCTATAACCTGGTCTACATATATGTATTTGAGCTAAAAAAATATTGTGATTTTCTATAAATTCAGGCATTGGCCCGAGGCCCCTTCATACAACTTTAGTGACCCTTATATTTGATGTCACTCAACCATCTTAGCCCTTCCAAAAATGAGACAGTCATCAGCAAAAATGAGATGACTAATCCTTGTAGCTCCTCTTGAAACAGCAACCCCTCTTATTACCCCTATTCTCTAGGCTTATTAATCAAAGATGATAGCCCCTCTATGCAAAGGATAAATAGGTAAGGGGAGATGGGAACCCCTTGCCTTAACTCTCTTGTTGGCTTTATAATACTTCCATGTTCACCATTTACAAGCACTGAGTATGTAACAGTAATCACACATTTCAAGACCAAAGAAGTCCATTTTTCCCCAAAACTCATCCTTCTCATCACAGCCTCCAAATATCTCCATTCTATTCTATCATATGTCTTAGACATATCTAATTTGAGGGCCATACTCCCTACCTTCCCTTTCTGTCTAGTTTTCATAGTGTAGAGTGCTTTATATGCTACCATCACGTTGTCTATGATGAGTCTTGCAGAAATAAATGCACTTTGGTTATGAGAAACAATAGTTGGGAGAATTTTCTTCATTCAATTATCTTGAACCTTAGAGACCAAGTTATATAGCATGTTGCATAAACTTATGGGTCTAAATTCACTAGCAGCGACAGGACTAGACACCTTAGGAATGAGAGCAATAAGTGTACTAGTAACACTGTCTTCCAGTTCCCCATCACCATTTAAGAAGCTTAAAATGGCATTAGACACTTCCACCCCCAACAACACTCCAATATGCTTTGTAAAAGCATGCACCATACCCATTGGGTCTTGGAGACTTTAAAAGGGTCATCTGCTTTAAAGCCTTCTCCACCTCAGCTTTCGTAAACTCTTTTTGTAGATCAACATTCATCTTACTAGTGACTCTCAGGTCCATATCTCTAATGCACATATCTATAGCCCGCCTTGTAGGATTAGAAGAGCTAAGCAAGTTGCTAAAATACTTTGAAAAACTCCCTCTATCCCTTCTTGGGTTGTCACCATATTACCCAAGGAATCTATAATTTCTTCAATCTACTTCTTCCTTCTCCTCTAATTGGCACAAGAGTGAAAGAACTTGGTCTTCTTATCCCCCAACTAATACCATTCACTTTTTGCTTTCTGTCTCCATTTCAAGTCCATTTGCTCAAGCATCAATCACACCTTATCTTGCAGGTGCCTAATCATTTCCACATTATGAGGCTCCTCATTGTCCTACTGCTATTTTAGCTTACTACTATTTTAGTTTTCTGCTTCAACACTGCCTCTGCATCCTTCTCCTTCTAATAACTTTATCAACATAAGTCACCCTTACACACATTCAGTTTTGATTGTACCTTCCTGAGAGAGTCTGTTACCCGAGCAATTCTGTCCCAAGCCTATTCTACCCCTAGTCTACCTTTCTCATCTAGGATCCATTTTGCTTCAAACCTAAAAACTCTTTTCTTTTTTCTTCTACTCAAAACCTTGGAGCTTAAATCTAAACACAAAGCCTTGTAATCAGATTGACTTGCATCCAAGACCTCAACAATTCCATCTTGAAAGATCTCAGACCACAAAGGATTACTAACAACCCTGTCAAGCCTATATTTCGTGAAGGTACTATCTGAGTGCTTGATGCTCCAAGCAAACAAATTTCCCTTCCAACCCACATCAAACAACCTATTGACAACCAAGGCCTATTTAAAGTCTTCCATTTATGATTCTGGTCTAGGCTTCCCTCCCTATTTCTCATATTGAAAGGCAATTTCATTAAGATCTCCCATTATGCACCATAGCATCTAAGCAAATGGATTCAACAATGACAACAACTTCCATGAATCTCTTCTTTTACCAGCTTCAAGATGGCCATAAAAGCCAGTGAACAGCCATGATAAGTTTCTTTCCTCACACCTAATTGCTGCTTTAATATGGAAATGAGAGAAGTTAGATATTTCCACCTTAAACTCTTTACTCTACAATAAAGACAAATCACCCTCCCTCTCCCTTACTTCAGCAATAAAACAGCCCTCCCACCCCATCTTCTTCTTAATACCATCAAACATGCCAGATGCAAGTTTTGTTTCAATTACGAGTATCATTTTGGGTCTCTTTTCCTTCATCATCTGGTAAAGGTTTTGAACTTTATGAGGGTTCCCAAGCCCTCGACAGTTCCAACTTAAGATTTTTATAATGTTTGGCAGGGCTAGTAAACAGCATCCGCCATTGTCTGTTCACAAGCAGCCAACTCCTCCCTACCATTCTATTTGCTTTTCTTCATCAAGCCTTCCTAATGACTACTATCCTTTTCATCCACTAACTTTCTCTTACCATCAGTTAATAACGCCCCTAATTCTTATTGCTTGCATTATGTTTCTTTCTCTTCCACCTCTCCCTCTCTACCTTCCCCTTCTTCTCAACTAGGTGTAATTCTGCACAGGACAGTTGTTGATCCAAACTTGCACCCTCCTCTACCTCGGGTCCAACCTTTATAACTTTAGAGTTGTCAACAAGTTCCTTGTTGGTCTTGTATGTTGCCTACTTTGTCACAAAGACTGACCCTACCTCCCCATTTGTTCCACTACACTGACTACTTTTATCAAACACTTTCTCTACCAATACAACCACCACATTCTGAACCACCTTGTAACCTCCACCTCACCCCGAGCTCCCAATGAATTTTCGTCAGTTTTTTTTCCGACTTGGTTCATTGGAGTCATGTAATTTGAGACCCCATCCCCTCACTAGTTTGACACCCTTCACTTTCTTCCCTCTGCTCCCTACCTTGGTATTGTCTGCTCTCCATACCAGTCCTCCAAGGGCTAGGTTGTGCATGCAGCCAACTCCCATATTGCATTTTGTCACCAACTTCATCACATCCACCACCTATATGTCTAATTCTCCCACATCTGAAACACAATTTTGGTAACATTTCGTATGTTAAAGGCACCTAGATGTTTCCCTCCAAGTTGGTTGTTTTCCTTTTGTTCAATTCGTTCCTCACCCTCAAGTAACTACCCTAACCAATCCCTTCATCACTAATATCCATCTCTTTACTGCCAATCGATGCACTAATTTGGTTGCCTACATCACAGGTCATACATACCAATGGTAGATTATTCAAGCGTACCCAAAAACATTCAAAATCAAAATTCATTCTCTGTGGATGGGTCAAACTGTCGAATGGTTTTAGAACAAGAAAATGACTATCAAACAACCACGGTTTCCCATCCACTACTCTCTCTTTATCTCTCTGGATCTCATAGGAAATGACAAACAAATTCAAACAAATTTCATGGATAGTAAATGAACCATTCAATATCCAATTCTTTGCCCAAGTTGGTCTAATGACTTCCTTGTTCATCCTTCGATCAAAAATCAGTTTTCCCACCAAATACCTTTCACCCTCTGCCGACACTTTTTCTATCTATTCCATTCCAATTTCTATTTCAACATTCTCTTTTGTTGTTAGCTTCAGTTGATCTCATCTCTCCTCTAGATCCTCCATCTCCACTAAGGCTTCAATCATGCAACCAAATCTTCCTTCCTCACTCAACGAGCAGGCGAGACTATCCCTCCACCCAAGCTTCTCTCAGGGGAGCTTAGAGGAGACTTATTTTTCAACAAATCTTAAATTTTATTATTGTTGGATTGTAATAATGGCATTTATTATTGTTGAATTGTTATACCAATATTTTTCAATATACTTATATTTTTATTGTTGGAATTGTAGCTCTGGACCTATACTCATATTTGTTATTGTTGGGTTTATATATTGGTTATTATAGGTTAAAATCTAAAAAATACTGATATTTTTTACTAATGGGTAGGCTTATTATTTTTTTGTAGATATTTTGGATACTAATAAATATAGATTTTAACTTTTATGTGAAATTATGTTAATCAGTCAAATAGGTTACGTGTGTTACTTCAACTCATTTACATGAAACGAGTTGAAATGAGCCATATAATATTGACTCATTTCTAGTTAATTATTAAATAGATCAAAACAAGTGACACAACACGATCCATTCTTTGAATGAGTCGTACATGATTTGAATGTCTGGCCCATTTAAATTAACGGGTCATGCAGGATTACCTACATAATTAAATATCTTTAACTTGACACAACTTGTGAACACGTATTGCACCCTTAGATTTGGGTATTTTTTTTGCTATACATGCCACTTTTTACATTTTGTCTAATCTATCCAAAATCAAACTTACATTGGATTAGCCATAATTCTTAATATAATAATATTTGTATCATCTGTTTTTCTAACTTGTATTAAATCCATAAAATCAGCGCTACTTTCATTTTCATAACTTTCAAAAACAGGAACCTATACGTACAATCAAATATATCCAAAAAAAAAATTACAACGCATCAACATAATCAAATTACATCAAATCAAGAACAAATTGTAAATCACACAAAACATAAAAAATACATCAAATTATATAAAAACACAAAGCAACAAAGCATCATATTTAAAAGTTTTTTTTTTAAATTAATTGCGCATGACTACATTTAGATTTTTATGGAGATGGAAAATAATATTTTTTAATCAATTTCCCATACTACACAACTCCATACAAATATGGTGATTAAGTGCAAACGAAATTATTTTTACTTGCATTTGCCTATTCCAACACAGCCTTAGAGCATTTTCATTGGAATAGTCATATGTAAATAAAATGTTTCAAATGGCTATTAGGGACAAAAAATCGGTTGCATTGAATTAGCCAAAGTGTGTCTATAATTGATTTTAGCTATAGTATATCTAAAACAAAAGTCATATTTGACTAATACTGTTTCTACATCAAATCTATATTTCATTATTTTGTGAAGTGTAGATTTATGTGCACTTATTTTAGTAGTGCAGATTTATGCAGAATTGTTTTAGTAGTGAAGATTTATGTAGTAAGTGCTAATTAGTACCGCAGTTTAGTAGTAAGTGCATATTTTTTTCGAGTTGAGATTTATGCAAGGGCATTTTAGTAGTGCCATTTAGTAGTAAGTGCATATGATTGGATGGAAAATTTTGTAAATATGATTGTTGGATAGAAGAAAGTTTTGCAAAAAAAAATATAGTTTAATGGGAAATATAGAAATTTGATCTATAATTAAGACATCTATATAGAATTTTAAATGTGTTTAATTAGACGTATATGGTTATTTGCATTAAATGACCATTGAAAATATGATTTTTTTTTAACCAATAATTTAATAAGAATATGATTACTAATTATCATATAATCGGTAAAATGGTAAAATATGATAAAATTAAATAAATTAAAAATTAAAAAATTAAATTAATATTATTTTATTATTATATAATGAATAAATGAATAATTTAATGTAGAGATTTCATGTGAATAGAATAGCCCAATCCAAATTCATATCATATTAGTTAAAACAAGTATTTGGCTTATGCTATTCCAATGAGTTGTTTTGAATAGGTAAAGGCAAAATTAAAATTTAGCTAAAATCACATATTTTTCTTTTGCCTATTCCGTTCAAAAGAAATTCTCAAATTAGATTATACATCTATTAGCCAAAATAATAATAAAATATTATTAATTTAATAATAAAATTTATTTTTTCTAATTTATCTTCTTCATATTTTGCGATTCTACTTATCATATGTCAATTAATAATCAAATTATAATTAAATTAAATTATTAAATCAAAAAATTATAATTAAATTATTTTTTGTCAATTATCTTCTTTTGTCAACCATTCTTCTATCAAACTATCATATCTATAATTTTTAAAACTAACAAACACATTTTGACAACCCTCTTTTACCCAACAATCATATCTACAATTCTTGAAACCAACAATCACATTTTGTCCACTCTTCTTTGCTGGGTTATATGTGGAACCTTGTTTGTAAGCAGAAATAGCACAGACAGATATTCGCTCAACTGTCGTTCGACTTTGTGCTTGAGTGAAGCTCAAACAGTGAGTTCGCTTGAGACGCGCTAGATAGTCGGCTCAAGCAAACTCAAACATATTGTGCACTTGAGGTGTGTGTGATGTTGGGCTCGAGCGAAGCACTAACTTACTAACCTTAGTATTTGCTCGAAAGACACTCGACAGACTGCTTGAGCCAATGTCCAAAGGCTTATGAGTCAACAGAGAGTCTGAGTGGGAGGAGAGAGAAATTAACATAAATTACTCAATGGATGGGAAACAGTAACCATACAAATATGTAGAATTATTGTAGCTTGTAAGCAAAAATTTTGCTTTTTGCCTATTTTGCCTATTCCAGTGTAGACAATTTTATGAGATTGTTAACTAAACTTTGGTTTGTATTTACATTTGATTACACCAATGCTAATGCTTTAAAAGGTTTGATATTAGTCAAAAACTGCATAAAAGTGTAGGATGCCTACACTAATGCATATGCTCTAGAAATATAAAGAGCTAGCAACTGCATATTAAGTAAAAACTCTATCAGCAACTAAATCTAGTGCTGATTTTGCTATGTGATACATGATTCATTGTCCATTCTTGTATATAAGAAAGCATTCTTCGACTGTTTGTAGTTAGGTGACTATCACAGTTAAAATCTTTTATCTCCTTTTGTATTGCTTCCACAACTTCTTCGTATCTATTTCAAGCTCAATCCTATAGAAACCTAGTTCCAAACGAAAGCAAACTACCACAAAAAGCCCCAATGTTTCGGCTATTTTTTATGAAGAGTAAAGTTCTCTTTGTAAATTTATTTATGCTAAAGCCTACCCAAATCATCCCAAATTATGATTCTAATCCCCATCTTCCTTTGTCTTACATCCAAAGTAATATCCCAATTGGCATTTATGAAGTTTAGTCTAGTCTACCATCATTTTGATGAATTTTCAACTATGATGGATCCACAATGATTTGCCTGCATTTGGGAACCATAAAATTCTTCCAAGGCTTCTCTTGCTAATGCCATCAATTGAGAGGGATGCTGAAAGAGATCTTGATAAATCTATAGATAGACATATGAATTACTTCTCAACCATAATTGCCTTGCAATCACTGTCATTAACTCCAAGTCTCACGCTTCTACCTTGGTTGACAAAGTTGAGAAAATTTTTAAAAAGCTACAGTACCCACCTATTCTACACTTTTGAATTATTTTTCCACATGTTCCCCAAACATTTCTTGCTAAATGACACTCTCCCATAAGATATGCTCAGTTCTTTCCTCCTCTAGAGTATGAATAGGACATTTTGGATCTTATGGTACACACCCGTTCTCTTCAAATTCAATTTGGTTAGAAGGATGTTTCCATAAGCTTTCCATTTGAAACTCTTAACTACATTTGGCAGCTTAGACTTAGACTTCCATATCAGCTACCAAAGGTTTCTAACTTCTCTATAAGTCCCTTGAGAAGCGTTTCTCTTTGATCTGTTGAATAATTCAAGCTCTAGATGATATGCACTTTTAACCACCTAGAAAAGACCATTTGTAGTACATCTCTACACTACCTTATCTTCACTATTTATGATAGGGGTGCTACCCGCACCACCCGAGGCAAAAGGGGGGCTTTCCCGCACCCCAAACCCTGCATGGGTGAGGGGTAGGGTTTCCACTTGGGATCCAGCCCCACACACCAAAGGCTCCCCCTCTTCTGGATGCCAGAGGATAGATTTGGATCCCTGGTCCATCTGGCCAAAATGGGCCCATGGCCCATTAGGTCTAGAACCTATTTATGGGCCCAAAAAATGGCCCAAGACCTATGCTCAAGTCATTTTGGGCCTAGATATTAAAAAATCTTTCTAAATTAAAACAAAAAAATTTAAAAAACTATATTATACATATTACAAAAAATGAACAAAGGTTGTTAAATTGTAAAATATAAAATCTAAGTTCTAGCTATTAAGTTAGTAACTTCTAAGTTTTAACTAATAATTATAAGTTACTACAATGATACAAGCTAATTTAAAAGTATTACAAATTAATCTAAAAATATTAAAAATTGTCAAATGATTTAAATGAATAAAAATATTCCAATGAAATCTAAAGACTAAAATGTAGCAAGATCTAGATGAATTTGAGTCTTGAGATTGGAATTTGGGGGTGGTGGGCAAGTGAGACCATAGAATCTGGAAAAAAAAAATCATAAATACAAACATTATAGATATGTGAACACTGAAAAGGTTAAAAAAAATTTAAAAGTACAAACCAAGATGAGATCATTAAGATTAGGATTGGGCATGTGACGGTGAGACTATAAAAGTTGAAAATGTACAAAAAAACACAATTAAAACTACAAACATTATATATGTGCCCCCTGGTGCTAAAGGTACTCTAAGGCTAAGGTGGTAATAAGGATTGCCAAAATACTATGGGATATGTCTCCAGGGATGGGATACTTGACAGCATTGATCACCTTCCACAAGGATAAAATATCAAACCCCTACGTAAATTGGTGCATATCCACTACTAAGTATCTATTCAAGTCCAACTATATGTCTAAAGGTTGATGAAGCTCGGCAAGCTACCCCAACCTCTCCCCCCACTCTAACTTACGCTTTTTCCCTATCTTAACTTTGGAAAAAGGCGGTACTGTAGGTGCAGGTGCCAGAATATTACCATCCCTGAATGTAACAAATTCATCAAATAATTATATATCTTTGATGGCACATTTTAAACAAAAGGATTCTCAAGTTTTCCCAAATTGCTTATCACAGGGGTGAGACAATTGGAAAAGTCTTGGAAATCTTAGTAGATGAGTGGGGGTTGGAGGGAATTGTGATGGTAACAGTTGACAATGCTTATTCTTAAGATCAAAGTGGTATAGTTAGACTTTGATCTTTAGAATAGGCATTGTCAACTATTACAGTCACAATCCACTCCAACCCCCACTCATCTACTAAGATTTCCAAGACTTTCCCAATTGTCTCACCCTTGTGATAAGCAATTTGGAAAAACTTGAGAATCTTTTTGTTTAAAATGTGCCGTCAAAGACATATAATTAAAATTTTGGACCAATGTCCATGTATCGGTTGTGAGACAAACTCTTTGATTCCTAAATTAGTTTCTCAACAATTCTCTATGTACACCGTATAGTTTCATAATATCGTTCGCCACTATGTGATAAGAAGGAATGTCAAACCTAGGTTCCAAGTACTTAGGGTATGTTTGGAACCCTTCAACTTCTACAAACCAAAAGGGTAGCTTGTCTACAATGACCATACAAGTTAGGTATCTCCTACACTCCTCCGAATCATACTTTACATACATTGTCAATGTTCTCCCCTACTACTCTCATCTGCTATTTTTTAAACCCAATCTCCAGTCTAGATTGACTCTTTTGTTGTAAATAACGTATAATTGGACTCTTTTTTTTATTATTATTGTTCTTCTAAGTGGACCTTTAATTGAAACGTGTCATGTCTCCTATAGTGACATTCATATATTTTACCACAATGGTTATCTTAGCTTGAGGGTTATTGGGATCATCACCCTCTATTTTCAAGAAGTGAGACCACACAATTAAAACTAATTTCTTACTTGGTGGGCCCATGGGTATAGAGGTAGGGGTAGAGGGTCAGGAGAGCTAGCACTAACGCTAGTGGTTGGATTTGACTCACTATCTATTCCCGTCGACTCACAAAAACCTGACATGATGGCATGATGCAAAAATCACATGACAATTAAAATCAAGAACATTAAAAATGTTTTGGGGTTTCAATTTTGTAACACAAAACTATTTTAGGGTTTCAATATTAAAAACTTTAATTTAGAGGTTTTAATTTTGAGAACCCAAATCAGATTGGGTTTTCCTTATTGAAACCCCTAAATTAATTTAGGGTTTCGTATTGAACTTTAGATTTTTATCACAAATTCACACAATCATCATCACAAATTTACACTAATCTCTCCACAGCACACAAGCCACAATCTCATCCTCTAAATTCATTCATAAATCTCATCCTACATAATCCAATTCGAAACATCCATTGTAAAACTCAAAACTAATTTAGGGTCTTTAGGATACTTACAGGATGTAGGAGAGAGATACATGAACTCGAAGAGGGCAACAGAGAGAGAGAGAGAGAGAGAGAGAGAGAGAGAGGTCTATGCTTGTGGGTGTGAGAAAGAAACATGAGAGAGTTGATAGAGAGATGAAAGAGTCGAGAAAAGGGAGGGAGTTCTAGGGGTTAAAAAAACGATACAATGTAGTTTTAGGTATACCCAAAATGACGCCATTTTGTTGTATGTATAAGTTGTTTTTATAAATATATATATATATATATATACATGGGGCGAGGTGAAGGAAAAGCAAACGGGGGCCCAGCCTATGCTGCCCCTCGCACCCTCAAGTGTGCCCAGATGCAGGCAGGTTACCCCACCCCCCACCCTCTGTTTCCAGTAGATAGGGCAATGGCCTCACCCAAACAATGGCGAGGGGAGGCAACCCGCTGCCCTCTCCTAATAATTTCAAGGGACTTAAGGGGACTTGCATTACGTGCTAAAGTTTGATTAATGGAGTGCAAGTCTCCTCTCCCACAAACCACCAATTTTTTTTTCTTTTATGATTTCTTTAATAAATAAATTATTCAAAATTTTGTTTTATTTTAATTTTATATTTTGA
Organism: Carya cathayensis; assembly: GCA_011037825.1. NCBI lineage: Eukaryota > Viridiplantae > Streptophyta > Magnoliopsida > Fagales > Juglandaceae > Carya > Carya cathayensis. Next base: position 466,257 of record QGSO01000321.1, read on the forward strand.
AACTAAGAAAAAATAATTTGATACTTGATAGGTTCATGGGGTGACACATGTCATCTGTTAATTGAGATGGACAAAAAATATGATGGAAGGATCTAATCCAAAATATTAATAGCCTGATGAGTTAATTCTAAAAATAAGCAAATCGGCCAATCTCAAATGACCAAAAGCACATAAAGAGTGGGGAAAAAATCTAAGCTTAAAAAGACACAATTTTAATCAATACTAAATATCTTAATCCTTCTTTAGTTTTCTCACATTTCTTCTCCCTCACCTCATAGCTCGGCCTCCAATCAATCACTCTCGAGTCACGGCCTTCATTTGTTTACCACTCTCATGGTAGCACTAGCACAACTAAAGCTCTCTCTGCGCTTGACTCTCTCCTCATTTCCCTCATTGTCTCTTAAGATTGAGCCAAGCCCCTCACTCTCTTTGCTCTTTACCTCTTCCCTTCTCTTCATCGTCATTGCCAAGCTGTTGGACCATAGTGGACAACACAAATTTAAGAATCGAGCGGTGCTGTAACAACCATTTCCTACGAACAAATTGGTCTACTACATTTGATAACTTTTCTATTTCATTTCCTTTTACATAAAAGGAGACTTCTTGATATTTTAGAACTTTAAAAACAAAATACTATATTTATCAAAAGTAGTCTCATTTACTACAAGTGCCCAAAAATATAAACGTTGTATTCAATTCTCTTTATATATACAAAACATTTCCAAAAAAAGCAAATGAACTTTAAACAAAGTAGGCACAACTCCTATAGTTCTAAGTATAAGTTCCTCCTCCTAGAGTCGTATCCTACTTCACAACCCCATCCTCTACATTACATGGGGCATTTAAAAATTTAAAACAAAACTGAGTCTAATAATCATTAAGTAGTTACACCATATAGTTAAAAATAAATACTTCACTTCATCCATTTTTTTTAAACAAAATAATTATACAATGTTTAATTTAACTATACTCATTCTGCTTTCAATTTCATTGTATAATACACATTGTTGTACCCCATGTATTAGGGTTAACAATCCTTATGAGACCATCACTCTACTTACGACTGGGGGTTAAGAATCTATTCCATGGGATGGCTTCATTGGTGCACAACTATCCTAGCATTGCAATCCATCCATTCATTGTATCATAGCATTTCATCATTCATTTGGCCCATTATGTATTTTCAAATGTGTGACCATCATTTCTTTCATTTTCCTTTCCTTCATTGACATCTTTCATTATCTTCCTTGTCATAATGTATTATTCAATTTCTTTACAAAACATGTGTTCCTTTCATGATAACTACCATTTATTTGAAAATCACTAAGTCTTAAATAAATCTTTATCATGATGAAACCAAAATAACCACAACATCTAATATGAATACATTTATAAGATGTTTTGCATTTCACAATTTGTAACTAATAGGATACTTTGACATAGGCTACCAAAGAAGGCTAAACAATACAAATATGTCAATACATTATTATATATATATACACACATCTCTAAAAAGGATAATTGTAAATTCAGTACCTCGGTTTTCCCGCTCATAACCTTTATACATGAGATTTTAACATTTTTCAATTAAGCATATATGTCCCACATTTGTTAGTTCTCTAACAATAGAATAGGCCACATGGCAAAATCAACACGTGTCAAGCATTAAAAGAGCGACATGTGTCCTTTGAAGTCCACATCAGAAAACTTATTAAAAGTTTTAAGAACATCTTTGTTAAACTAAAAAATTAATCTTTCAAAAAAAGTTAAATAATAATAATTAAAATCTAAAAAAGAAATCAGGGAGGGGATTCCTCCCTCCCCATCATTATGGCACTTCACCCCCCCTTCAAAAGGCAGCTCTGGTGTGCAGGGTGGTGCACAACCATCCCACATGCCCGAATCTAGTCATAGGGTGGCCACACTCCACCAACCAAAATGCAGGGTGATCACAATTGTGAGGTTTGTGCCATAATGAGAGAAGGCGTCCCCTCACACGAGCAAAATGATGGTGTCAAGAAGGCAGTCGAGTAGGAAACGTGCAACCAAAGTGGAAGTAAGACAAGCATCACATTGTGGAGAGCCTGAAAAATGTGAGACAACAAAGAACGAAAAATGAAAGTTCTCCTTACACCAACAAGCAAAGAACAAGCAAAGAATGTGCTGACTGTACGAAAGGTGAGTAACGGGTGAGGACAAGCCCGATTTAAAGCAAGGAGCATTGTGAGATAACACACAGGAGCTCAAAAGGCAACAAGTATCATTCCCAAGGTCCATGCTCCATATGGAATGTCATAGCAGAAGTACACCTAGGAAGATGGAATATGGACCTGCAAGCCATATCATTTGACCTCATAAATAGGCCTAATGCCACATGGGAGACTCTCATAAGAAGAAGGACTATGGATTTAGTCCCAAAGTAAGTTGTAGAGACGTGCACACCTTGTCCCATCAATCACTCGATCTCTACCATTCTTCAAGTCCAAATGATAAATGGATGGCCAATATCAAAGGTCTCTCCTTCAAGCAAGACAAAAGTCAGAGGAAATGTCAAGATCCATCAGGATTGTAGCTAGTAGTTTTGACGTATTAAATATATTGGGCAATAGTGAACATCACACTTTGAGATCATAAAGCGTTTTCTCTTTTCTTTCTTCTTCTATTCCAAGACTTTGAGGAAGTAGAAGGCTCAGGGTCTTTATCAACTGAGGAATCAGCACCAAGGCAACCTTAGAATTAGAAATACTATTCAGGTAGGTTCACTCCTATGATTATACTATAAATGTGGAATAAATGTTTATGAGTATGTTCAAGATTTGAATATTCTAATTCTTATCTCTTTCTCTCATGAAAGTACATATTTTTCCACTATATTTATCAATTAAATTTAATGATGTGATTTCAAGTCATTGTGCTTTGAATTGATGTGTTTTCAATGTGCTTACTCATGGGATCAGGTTGAGGATTCCCCATACCATTCCTAATGGCACGTTACCATGAGTTTCATACGGGTAGTGGGATTCCCTATGATGATCGAGGTAGGGTGTTTTCGTATGGCTTCACATGATTTCGCAAGTAGAGAGGGTCCCCATGTTGATCAGGTGGAGCGTTCTCTGTGATGATTTGATAGAAATGTTCTACATATGAATTGGATAGAGGGATTAATCGTGTCGAATGCGTGGAGTGATTACCCATTGTATTTTGGTGAATTTGTTTCATATGTTGACCTGGTAGAGAGATTCCTCGAGTCGAATGAGTGGAGTGATTCCTCGTATTGGTGTTCTTATGATGATTCTTGGATATATGTTTTGCTCAGAGGGTACTTTCTGCAATGCTTATGGATATATGTATTTTGCTCAGGGTGATTCCTCACCATGTTTATAAATACATGTATTTAGCTCAAAAGGTGATTCATCGCCATGCTTAAAATATGTATGTTCTTAACCTTATTTACATGAACTTGAGCATACATATTCATCATCACTATCTCTCATTGTTAGTACTGTTATAAGTTTTAACTTACTGAGATTTCATTGAAATCTTACTGTGATAGTCTCACTACGGTTTTGCTGCTCAAAATTGTAGAGTATGATTTAGATGTAGTCCAAGAGGGTTACCCCATGGATAAAAGATCAATCCAGCTTGAAGAGTAGCCACGGAGGCCTATCTTCGTTTAATTTTATACTTTTGTAATTAAAGATGTTTATTGTATTTAGGCGACGAACTCTTTAAGGTTGAGTATATTTTTATATAAGTGATGAACTTATGATAGTTTGTAAATATATATATGATGAAATGATAATGACATATGGATATTATTATTATAAGGAGTACTTGTACACTTCTCTGATATTACTAGTTTAGTCTCTGACTAATCCACTTTTACTATTTCTACTATGATTCTTGTTACACACATGTACTCTGCATAGAGGTACACAACCCTCACCTGAAAGAAAGGGACACAACCAATCGGTTGCCTCGCTAAAGAACTACTAAGGTTATGTCTAATTGAAAATCTATGTTATTATGTTTTCTGTATGAAGTTATACTTTTGAGTATTCGACTCACTATATGCCTCTCCCAGTTTTAAAGTGAGGACAAAGCTACAGGACCGGCATGACCCAATGAAAGGTGACAAAAGTCTAGGACCATATTTATGAAATTTGTAAATCAATAGTATTGTGAACAAGTTTTAATGAATGTTGCTGCAAACTTTCTTTTTATTTTGAAAGCGTACTTTATTTTATTTATAGAGTCTTTTATACTTGGTGCGCAAGAAAAATAAAAAGAAAATTTTTAACAAACACAATAACTCCATCTCAACTTTTCTAATACCCTGTCGTAAATTGTGACGCCCCCAGATTTCCGTTTGGGATCGGACGGACATCTGAAGCGTCGAGACATGTAATACAAGGTTACTACATATAAGATGCAATGTTCCTAACATGCATCTAGCATTATGCAATATTCGCAGCGGATATTTTCTTTTTTGAATACTATGCACCAAACTTATAACATCCCAAATAATTAAAGCATAATCCATGCATACTTAACAAAATAAATAACCACGATTACAGTACGGGTCTCAGAAGACTGTAATCTCAAAACATTGGAGACTAGACTCCATATTTACATTACCAAAATACACTACTGAACCAGTTCATCGAGTAACTCGCGTAACTCAATTAACAAGGCTAGAATACTGTCCCAAAAAAAAACTAACTATAGAAGCTGAAAACTCCGCATCGCATCTGCGTCGTCTAGTCAACCTCCTCCAGTCTATCGGTGTCTGCTCCCTGTTTTGAACCTGACACATCGCCTACCATTCAGGGGGAATGGTAGTTGGAACTACCACGGTGAGATTTGATTGCAAATCTCAGCAAGTTAACAGAAAACTTTCACACAGGTTAATGATGCATGCATAGAAATAAAGGTATGAATGCACCATCAAAGTCAAAAGTAAATATAACATAACTTGACATAACATGGCATAAAATAATAAGCATAATGTGACATGACATAACATGGCATGAGCTGACATAATTGAACTGAAACAGAAACTTAGTTTGACGTGACATGAACTTAAATCATAACATGGAGGTGAACTTGAAACATAACATGGACGTGAACTTGAAGCTTAACATGAACGTAAACTTGAACATAACGTAACGTGGAATATGACTTGAACGTGAAATACATGAACTTGGAATCTTATTCAATTGACTTAATTAATAACGTGACCATATGGGTGCTACACGGGTCCCCTTGAGCCGTGTGTTGACTCAGCTTATAATGTTGTCTTCCAAGCGTAGAAGCTGTCAAAGTAATACAAGGGTAAGTCCCAAGATCGAATTCACAGGGACAAAGGGATTATCAAAGCGTTGGTGAGATTTTCTTTGTGTAAAGGATGTATCTATTGTGAAAGATGAAAATGGATATGGATCTATGTTTCTAAAATTACTAAAACTAAGAAACTTAGAGAAAATGTGTAGCAAATGAATTAAACTTGCAAGAAACAATAAACAAACACTTGGGTTGGGTTTGAGATTCTTTTTATTTCGGATTCTAGGTAATTTCTCGATTAACAATCCAGTCAAGGAATTGATATTCGGAAGATAAAAAATTAAGCTCACGTTTTTGCAATATTTTCTCAAGAAATTCTCTAATTTACTAGCCAAATTTATATTCGTAATCAATCGAAAGAGGCCTTGATAAATTCAAGCTTTTGTTGTGCCTTCCGTCAACAACAAAACAAGAGCAAGAGCCGCAATCTATTTTCCTTTTGAATCCGACTAGTAATTTAGTGAAGTCAACTTTACACAACAAAATATTGCATCACACTAGAATCTAAAATAAATTAAATCTCATTCCACAACCCAAGCTTTAGAAATTAGTTACACATGATATTTTTAGTAACAAAAATAAATCTAAGTAGAACCATATCAAAAACTATAACTAGGTAATAAACTTGAAGGTAATAAACTTGAAGCTAATAAATTTGAAGGTAATAAACTTGAAGCTAATAAACTTGAAGGTAATAAACTTGAAGCTAATAAACTTGAAGGTAATAAACTTTAAAACTCAACAAGGTAATAAAATTGAAAACTCAACAAGGTAATACAATTGAAAACTACAACAAGTAAATGGAATTGAAAACTCAAACTAGGAAATAAACTAAAAAAAAACTCTCTCCGTAATAACTTGCAAAATACAAAGGTAATAACTTGCAAAATACAAAGGTAATAACTTGCAAAAAATAAAGGTAATAACTTGCAAAAAAAAATAACTCCCCCTTGCGTTTCGCCGCCTCTGGAGAGTAAGTCCCAAAACTCCTTCTAGTTCGTCCAATAAGAGACCCCTTGCAGCCTTGCACCCCCACTTTTCACTCCAAAACACCGAAAGTAACCCCTCCTTTTAACCCCTCGCTTTCGTGCGTGTAAGAAGCCCCCAAGGCCTGCTGCCTCTCACATCTGTCCATAAGGAAAAGCATAAGTGCTGCATGTTCACTGTTCAGCGTGTGTCAGCATGGGATCAGAATAGCTGTTGAATTTGTCTTCCGTCTATAAACTCCATGCTGGCCGGTCTTCCCTCTTTTGTCCCGCATGCGTACACATTAAAGGGAGAATTGGTCAACCCATGTGCTGCTGTCCAGGAATCCTTTTGAACTTGGAAACATTTTCTGCTTGTTCTAATTGACTTTTGAGGTGGAGGTGCCGTGATTTGTGAGTTCATGCATGTGCTTCCGGTGCTTTTCTGCTGCTGTCCAAATTCTGCATGTTACTTTCTGTTTTGTTGTTTCTTCTCCCTGCATCCGTGAGCTACTTTTCTGCGTGTGTATTTTCTGCTGCAATTTTCTGTGTGCTGCACTGCCGAGTGCTTCTGCATGTGCATTTCCTACATTAATCGGCCCCACATCAAAATGCATGCATCTAAGTTTAATTAGGGGTAATATATTGTTTCGCATGTCAAAGAAAATTAATTCACATTATCTAACTAATACTCTTATTTTAACTCATAAAGCACTTTTACTCAATATATTTAAGAGTATTAATGTCACATAATTGACCATTTATCATGTGTCCCTGCCGATTACCGCATCACAACACAGGTATCTAACCAGCTGTGAGTGCGTTAATACGTACTCCACAGTTGTTGTGGCCCCACGTATTCTACGTGTCACAATTGCTGTGTCTCACGTAGTGTATGCTCCACAGTTGTTGTGGCCCCATACTTCATGCTCCACAGTTGTTGTGGCCCCATGAATACACGTAAAATAAAAATGGCACCATCGGCGTTAGTGCCTGGCGCGCTCCGGTGACCAGCTAATTAGGCCCACATTCGCAACCTGTTGACTGTACTTCGTCAACCCAGGGAATTTCACACCTATTTAGACACTCCAGCGTGAACAAAAGAGTTCCACTAGGATATTACCCCATCCTAACACTTAGGGTCGTGATTGACATGAATAACTTAACATGATTATTCTCGAGATACACAAATTGATTTGAGACTAGACACGACATGAATACGAAGGACAGAATCCTGACGTAGCGTAACGTGACATGAACGTAAGACGACAAACATGACATACTTTGAGACATTAACATAACAGATAACATTTCATAACATGGTATAGCATGTAACAGAAAATAGTTCATAACATGGCATAACATGTGACAGAATATATTGTGTAACAAATAAGTATTTCATGACAGAATAATTCATGTAACAGATAAACATGTGATAACATGGCATGGCATATATAACAACATACAAACATAAAATATAGCTTCCCTTACCCATTACACATACACACAAAAAACTGATAGTAAGTTAAAAGTTAACTTACCTTATTTGTCGCGTTCAATGAAAATAAAGCACGAAACACGAAAAACTGTAAGAGGATATTCTAAAAATTAGAAATTTAATTAATAACAATTAGAAATGTGTAAAAGAGACAACTTAGAGTAAAATTACCATTTTACCCTCTACATGTGGAAAAATAATTATTCTACTCCTAACTTAAGGATTTCACATCCTGACTCCAAAAATTTTTAAAATTTACATTCCTCATGTAAATTTTGTCCTAAACTCAAAAATCAACTCAGAAAAATTTAAAACAAATCACAACTAGGGAAAACACACTATGGCCAAAAAGATCCATAGGCCATTTCTCTTGATTTTTGTTGCAATTCCTTCCAACTTCAAAACTCATGCTTAAACCAAAATTTTCCAACAAAAATCTTCCAATCCTAAATTTAAAATCATACTTAAAACATCCATTTAGAAAAGACTTATAATCAACACCAAACATTTTTGTGTAAAAAGATCAAAACACTTGAATCACAAGTTTTGTCCTTAAATCAAAACATCTCCAAGAATTCCAAAAAAATCAAATATTACTTCTAACATATTCATAACATCATACTAAGATAAAACCATGCTTTAAATCATCAAACCAAAGTCACCAAAATCAAAAAATAACACTTGAAATTTTTGGTTTTACACTTAGTCCAAAAACATAAACTTTTTCTTAACTAGCTTTGATAAATCTCTTGATCAAAGGCTTAAGAATGTGAGATCTTTGAAATAAAGCATCACATGATTTAAAAATGTGTCCTAAAGAATATCCAACCATCAAAATTAAAATCACATGGCTAAAACTCAATAAAACATGGATCTAACCCAAAAATATCAAATCTTAGGCCTAACCGAAACTCTCTTGCATAGAAAACTCATATCTTTGAAACTAATACTAAATATCTCCAAAATAACATCCTAACATGAAAATAAGAGACTTAGGATCATCATATAAAAATATCAAAGCCATTGGAGTAAGATCAAACCACGAAATATTCTAACTTTCACCAAATAAAAACTATTTTTCCACTTCCAGTTTTCAAGTTTCTATATCTAAGAAAATCTATCATCAAAAGCTTTATTCATGCAACAAAACTTCAATGAACACTCTTAAACACATGCTAACAACACTTCATAAAATTTTCGGATCAAGATATGTCCATTAGCTTGGTCAAAAATTCCAAAACATAACATACTCTCCAGTTTCACGCCCAGAATGACCTTTTCATGGTTAAAAATACTTTTGACCGACCAAATGATCATGGAATGATACTAATAATATATCTATGGAAACTATACTCAAAGAGAAACAACTTTTATGAAAGATTAATTGTGTGAAATACTTACAAAGGGTCAAAAATCTCCACGCAAAAACACACAGAAATCTGCCCGAGAGAGCTCTTTTGGGTCTCTCTCCAAGAACGGGGTGAAGAAGTGATGAAAGGGAAGTAAGTGTGACTTGCACAACTCAAGACTTCTGTAGGGGGAAGATATGGACCTGAATGACCATTGATTGGAGGTAGATATGTGACATAAAGTGAAGAATAGTGAAGGGAGAGGACAGCCTGTAGAAGCCGTGAGGCATGGGGGTTGATGGGGTGGGTTTCTCCATCTCATCAAGGCACTATTGGGTGCAGCCAAGGGCAGTGAATGGTCTGTCATGTGGGGGAGGAAACTTCTCCAAGAAGTCTTGCCAAGGTGGCCAAATTCGTGGGCCTTGATGGGCCTCAATCAAGTGGGCTTCAATTTGGGGTTTAAAGGGGGTTTGGTTAAGGTTTGAAATGCTATCAAGCCCAAATCTAATTTTTCTTGGCCCAATCAAATTTCCAAGATTTAAAATGTTGGATAAAGATATCATAATAATAATTTGAGAAATTAATAGCATGTGGAAGTGATTTAATCAAGTGATTAAATACAATGCTAGAAATTGGATAAAAAAGGGTTTGAAGGCCAACTTTAGGGTTTGGGGAAACCGTTTAGGGTTTCGGTTTCAACCAAGTTATTGGGGTTTCAAATGGATTCCAACCATTTAGGGTTTCACTAGAGTTGAAACCCTCTTTGATCTGGCTCAATTTGGTTGACTAGATGAAAAAGGTTTTGCTTAGGTGGTATGATCTCACACCTTAATTTCCTTCACAAATCCATCTAATGGTTTCTCTTTGTGCCAAGTATCTAATACTATTCACTATTTGTGGCTAAGATCTTGCCAAGTGTCCAAATAAAACTTCTCTAACCTAATTTGGACTTCCACACTGTGATTTTGAAAACGCTGTACTTAGTACGCTTATCGAGGTTACTATTCACTCAGAAAAAAAATATAATAAACTTAGTACTGAAAAATCCTAAATATTCATATTAACCTATAGTAAAAACCGTTTACCAAAACTCAACCCCGAAGTGCCCCTATAAATAAATTCACAGTTTCGAACAGCTGTTTCGTCCGAAATTATGAAAATGAGTTACTGGGCCATAAAATCCAAAATATACAACTGAGTCTAGTGGTGTAGACTATAACGTATTCTGACACTTCTAACTACCTCAAACAACTAAAATCGCATTTCTGGCACTATAGTGGGTGATAACACTAACTATGTTGACAGACTAAAACCTATACGATTAGTCGATTCGTGAAAACTTACGGAGTTTTCACGGGGTTCCTAAAATCTATAGAAATTTTACCATTGAATTTCTAGCGGGCTGTTACATAAATCACAACAATAGGGCATGTGTTATAGGTGCCCATAGTCATTTTGTGTTTATATTATCTTAATTGTGTTGATTCTTGTGATTTGGTTTCAATTTTTCAAATATGTGCTTTGGTTTGTTAGGATTTGATTTTAATGTGTTAAATTTATGGTTAGATTTACATAGATTTTATTGTTTTGGAACTAGGTCATTTGTGTTATAGGTGATTTTAATGTCACATAGCAAATACAGTGTTATAGGTTGAGTTGGGAGCTGGATGGGATGTGCAGTGGAGAAGCGCAATGGATGGTGAAGAAGTGCAATGAGGAAGAATAGCAAAAGAGAAGGAAAGGATTATGAGGGAATCAAAGAATGTGAATGGCAGTTTTGTTAGTTAAAAATTCGTGATACGTTATTGTTTTCAATTAGTAAGGTGTTGTGGTTTTGTGTTGTTTTGTATGTGAATTAGGAGTAATAAGTGGAACGATGCAGTTGGATAGACTGTGTATAAGTGACAAGTAACATCGATTTAGTAAGAATAAGTTGCGTTCTTCTGATTGTATACAAAAAGATATCGTTTTAATACAGATAAATACTCCACAAGCTAATATAAGGCCAACTCTAGAAAATTCATTCAACGCTCTCTTTTCTGTCTCTCTAGTTTTTGATCTTGTTCTTGGAGAGTGACGACCTTGTATCAGTCAAAAGTAGAATTGTAGCAGAAGGGTCCATTACAATTTGTATCAGTTGTCAAGAGCCATGGTAGAAGGTACATGATCCTATGCTCAAATTATGGACTCAGTGAATCATATTAGGCAGTAAGCAAGAAAGGCAACATAAATAGATTGAAGACTCCATTGCAATCTTGGTGCAGCAACAGGAAGCTACTAGGGTGGAGTGGGAAAATCAAGATTAAAGATTTTCAAAATTATTGCAGTAGATTTCTAGAATCTCATGCAATACATATGAAGGAAATGGTCAGACCGTAAGAGATTTTCAAGAAACTCAAGCTTTTGTTTGAAATGGAGATGTTAATGAAGGTGTGGATGAAGCCCACTATCATGACATGGGAAACAGGATATTCACGAAGGAAATCAAGCTAGACTTTCCAAGATTTGTGGGAAGGAATCCATCGGCTTGCATTTACAAGGCTAGTTAGTATTTTTTATATCAAGAAGTACCACCAAAGCAGAGAATATCTTTGTTTCATATGGATGCAAAAGCTTTAATATGGTTTCGGGATGCAAGTGAAGTTGGAACCTTTCATTCTTGGTAGGAGTTCGCTCAAGCTGTGCAAGTCAAGTTTGGATGATCAGCATATGATGATCCCATGGACGCTCTCACACGATTGAAGCAGATTAGCTCTCTAATTTCTTATACAACTGACTTTGAATTACTATATAATAGAATTAAATGGATTTCTGAAAAAAACAAAACAAAAAAACAAAAAACAAAAAATATTGAGTTATTTTTTGAGTGGTTTGAAAGATGAAGCGAGGTTACCAATGAGGATGTTGAGTCCCACTTCTTTGAATGATGCTTTTGGTTTAGCCAAAATTTAAGAAAAATATATTTAGAGTACTAGGAGATAATGGCGAAGTAATTATGCAGAGTCTCATCAGTAGAATTCGAGTGGATCTATTTTGGGTACACCTAAAATGTTACCTACTGCCAAGTTACCTTATCAAAAGGTATTTAAAGACCAAATCCAAGAAAGAAGAAAGAATGGCTTATGTTACTTCTATGATGACAAGTGGCATCAAGGCCACAGGTGTGTAAAGCCAAAATTGTATTTGTTAGAGGGCATGGATGTTGGTAGCATTGGCAGCAGTGAATATGGGTTAAATCAGCAATCAATCATGGATGATGTACATAATGATTTTGAGGAATATGGAGACATTGCCTTGATGAAGTGTTAAAATTGCATGATTAAGCTACTAAAGTGAGTAAATTGTTTAACCAAAAAGGAGTTAAATACTTAATTATGCAATTGATTAGTCAATTGATTAATTTTGAAAATACGCACTTGAAAAGAATCACAATACAGCTATTAAGCTACATTAGAATTAATACCCTAATTTTACCCCTCATGATGATAACAATTTAGTTTGGTTATGGAATGCAGGGCAATTTTGAAAAAGATGAAGAAGAGAGTCATGCGGCTAGCGCCCTTGTTCATTTTCCTTCCAGACTGTGGTCCCAAAATGTGAAGGGTGCTGGACGCATGCGGCATAGCTCTAGAATGGGGCAGCACACGACGTGCTGCCAAGGGACGGAACGTAAAGCACCTAGAAGTCGTGGCCTCAAGCTGAATCAAGAGTAGCAATCACAGGCTGTAAATGCTGGCGCAAGGCCAACCAATCACGATTGGCACACAAAAGAAATATAAAAGGATGACTTCGAAGGATTTACGGGGGTCTGGTTTCTGCTCCCTTTGTGAGTTTTTCTTCTACTGCACCGATTATAACATTGAGGCCCAGTTTTTCCTTTCCGAAAAAGGGGGATCGTCTGGTTATTTTATTTTCCTACAATTAGGTTTAGAGAACATTTGGATGTTAGAGTTTATTCTTTTTGGGCATTTTGCTAATCTAGAGATGATAGGCTAGACTTTTAGCTTGGGATTCAAGGAGTAACCGATGATTGTTTTGGATTAGATTTTCTTTAATGTCATGTGATTTTGATGATTAACTTGTTGGACTATATTTCATTTTACATCTAGAAAGGATTAAAGTTCTTTGTTCTTGATTTAGCTTAGTTGTAGACGTAATGGCACAATTGATACTTGAACAAGTAACAAGACTTTGATGTTTTTCTTTCACTGTTTTACAGTTGTTATATAATCTGTCAAGTAATTTTATTAGGCTAAAGAATTGTGGTTCATTGCCATATTATCCGACCATGATTTCTAGAAATGGGAGAATGGTTTAGAGAAGATGAAAAGAGTAGGAAATCCATCACCAAATCAATGGGCGAAAATTGCATCCCAAATGTTTGTTTTATTGTTTCTTACAAGTTTAGTTCATTTGTTACACCCTTTCTCGAAGCCTTTTAGTTTTGATAATTTTAGAAGCATAGATTCACCTTTATTCTCAGTTTTTATTTGTGCTTAAACTTCCAAAACAACCAATACCTTCACTCTTAAACCAATCCATGTCCCCTCAGTAAATAGCTGTCATTTTTTTGGTCATACATTTAGTGACCAATACTTGAAATTTATTTCATACTTCTTTTTTTTTTTGTTCATTGCTCCACCCTTTAGTTTAAGGGTTTTTTTTTCCTTTTTAGAATACTTTATCGCCAAAATCAGGACTGCAATATTAATGTTTGCTTAATCCCATTTATCCCTGTGAAATCGATCTTGGGATTTACTCTTGCATTACTTTGACAGCTTCTGCGCTTGGAAGTCAAAATTATAAGCTGATCATGCCTCCATTTCTTTGCATGCCATTGTTGGCACCCCAAGTCCTAAAACAAGGAAGGTAGTGGGGCAGATTAATAAGAGGAGAGTTGTTATTTTGATTGACACTGGTAGTACTCACAATTTTATGGATACTACAATGAGCGATAGATGTAATTTGTTGGTGCAGATGGATCAACCAATTCAAGTGAGGGTTGCCAATAGGGAAGTGTTAAGTAGTAAGGGCAAGGCTAAATTAGTGGGAGGTCCTGTTGCAGGGTACTGTATTTATTATTGATTGCTTTACACTAACCTTAGGAGGTTGTGATGTAATTCTTGGAATAAAATGGCTTTTATCATTAGGCCTTATACTTTGGAACTTTGTAGAGCTGAAAATGGAGTTTTCTTATAAAAGGAATACAGTTTGTCTCTAAGGCCTTACATCTCCTATCATCAAATCTGTATGAGAACTGAGGATGTGCATAAAACGGCATTTAGTACTAGGGGTGACAAATCGTGTTTCGGGTCATGTTCATATTGTGTCAAGTTATGAATATTCGACTATATAGGTCAACCGAACCCGACTTATTAAACTAAACATGTCAAACTTTCAAAACCTTACCCAACCTATTTATATAACGAGTCATGTCATGTCACTCATTTTGACCTGTTTAATAATTCATTAGAAATATGTCAACATGACCCAACTCATTTAAACTCGTTTCATGTAAATTGGTTGAGCTAACACACATAACCCATTTGACTTTTTTAACATAGTTTTACATAAAAGTTAAAATCTCTATTTATTAGTAGCCACAACGTCTTAAAAAAAAAAAAAAAGATAAGGCTACCTACTAATAGAAAAATATCAATAATCGTAACATATAATAAAACTAACATTACAAACCCTATAATAACAAATATGACCATAAGTCTAAAATCACAATCTCGATGATAAAAATATAAGCATACTGAGAAATATCAATATTACAATACAACAATAATAAATTTTAATTTTAAAATAAAATCTAAATGGATCAAAATGGGTTGATTTATGGTTAAGCGGCTTGACCCGTTTATAAACCGTGTCTTAATGGGTCAATCCATTTTGACCCGAACCCATTAACATCAAATCCAAACGTGCTAATTTTGTGTTGTATTCGTGTTGAGTTTATGGGTTATGTCACATATTTCCACCCCTATTTAAAACACATAAGGGGCCTTATGAGTTCCTTGTGTATAGCACGGATCTGTAGTCTCATTTATTGCATTTGGCCACTATTTTGGAAACATTGCAAAAGACCCAATTGTTTGCTAAGAAATCAAAGTGTCACTTCGCAATGAAGAGATAGAGTATTTAGGACAATTTATTTCTAAGGATGGAGTGAGAGCTGATCCAAAGAAATTGGATTCTATGGTAAGCTAGCTAGTTCCTATATACCTTAAGTCTTTAATGGGTTTTTGGGGATTGATAGGTTATTATAGAAAATTTATTTGTGGCTATGGTCATATAGCTGCTCCATTGATAGCCTTGTTGAAAAGGGATGCTTTTCATTGGTCTACAGTAACAACAGATGCTTTTGAACAGTTGAAATTAGCTGTAACTAATCCTCCAGTTTTGTCTTTGCTAGATTTTACAAAGAAGTTTGTTATTGAATGTGATGCTTGTGAGGTTAGAATGGGAGCTTTTTTCATGCAGAATTAGAAACCACTTGCTTTCCTTAGTCAAGCTCTCAAGGGTAAGAACTTGTTACTCTCTACCTGTTAGAAGGTACTGCTAGCACTGGTACTAGCTGTGACAAAATGGAGACCTTACCTATTAGGGAGTGCTTTTATAATCAGAACTGATCATCATAGTTTAAAGTATTTACTGGAATAGAAAATTGATACAGCAGCTCACCAAAAGTGGCTTTCAAAGCTCTTGGGTTATGAATTTTCCATTGAGTATAAAAAGGAAGTTAAGAACAATGTAGCAGATCCTTTGTCTCGAGGGGGTCATTTCAGATGATTCTGCTTTACTCACTGCTCTTTCATTTCCCACCCCAACGTGGAAGAATTGACGAAAGCATATATGCGGGATTAGATAGCACAACAGCAATATTCTTTGTTGCAAGAAGGTTCTTCTTCCACTTCTTCCTTTACCCTTAAACATGGTCTTTTGTTTAAGAAATGGGGGATTTTATACATGCTAGCCCATCTGCAGGTCATTCTAGCTTTCACAAGTCATTACAACTTCCTAGAAGTGGTTTTTATTGGCCTGGTTTGAAACGTGAAGTGAAGAAATACTTTAGAGAATGTGACATTTGTCAGAGGAATAAGGTGGAGAATGTGCATTCTGCTGACTTATTATAGCCTTTGCCTATGCCCAACCCAACAAATTTGAACAGATTTATCCATGTATTTTGTGGAAGGGTTACCAGTTTCCAAGTGGTATTATGTTATTATGGCAGTTGTTGATAGATTGTCTAAATACTCCCATTTATGGCATTGAAACACTCATTTACATCATTAAAGGTGGCATCATTATTCTTTGATAATGCCTTCAAGTTGCATGGTATGCCTCAGAACATAGTTTCTAATAAGGGGTCAACTTTTACAAGTTCATTTTGGAAGGAGCTATTCAAGTTACAAGGAGTAACTCTTTATTACTCTTCTACTTATCACCCTCAAAGTGATATGTTTATCACCCTCAAAGTGATGGGCAGACTAAGGTTATTATAAATGCCTTGAGCATTTTTTGAGAAGTTTCATAGGAGATAAACCAAGGTTATTGTTTGAGTGGTTGACCTTGGCTAAGTGGTGGTACAATACCATTTTCCACTCTTCTACAAAATTAACGTCTTATGAGGCAGTGCATGGCATACCCCCTACAAGGTTACAAAGTTACATACTTGGATTGACTCCTAACAGGTATGATTGACTCATAACCAAATAGTAGATGAAGTGTTGAAGACCATAGATCAATTTTTCACTACATTAAAACTTAATTTGTTAGCAACTCAGGAGAGAATGAAGTTCAAAGCTGATAAGAACATAACTGAAAGAGAGTTTGTAGTTGGAGATTGGGTGTATCTTATGTTGCAGCCTTAAAGGCAACATTCATTAATGGCTAGGAAAAATTTTAAGCTTTCTCCGAGATTCTTAGGTCCATTCCAGATCACACAAAGGATTGGTAAGGTTGCTTATAAACTTGTTCTACCTCAACATGCCTCGCTTCACATCCTATATTCCATGTTGTTTTGTATGAAAATTAGGAGAGATAAGTGGAACAGCACCATTGGATAGATTGTGTATAAGTAACAAGTGACATCGTTTGAGTAAGAATAAGTTGAGTTCTTCTGATTATATACAAAACGTTATCGTTTTAATACAGATAAATACTCCATGAGCTGGAAAGGAGGCCAACTCTAAAAAATTCATCCAACACACACACACACACACACACTCTCTCTCTCTCTCGGAGGGTGATGACCACAAATTAGTTAGAAGTAGGATTGTATCAAAAGGGTCTATTACATACAGTGCCCTACCCGTCTCATGATAAATGGGCAGTTATGTTGTTATTAATACTTTTCTTATATTTGGATAAGTAAACTTTATATGTTAAAGAGGGTATTAATCAAACAACGTACGTTAGCTAACTCTGTGGCATGTGAAATGACTATTTTCCCCTAAAATAAATGTAATTGGGTTAACTGATGTTATTGGGCTCGATATCAACTAAATAAATTTGTGTGCTTATGGTAGGATTAAGGCCCATGTAAGCTGACCCGAGAAAAGAAGGAAGGCTTCTGGACAGAATTATCGAGAAGCAATGCAAAGGAGAGAGAAGAGAGAAACGGTTATGAGCTCAATGGCATGGAAGAGAGGGAATCAATGGAAAGGAGAGAGAAGGGAGGATGAGCTTAAAGTATAAAAAGGAAGGAAGATTCCAGAGAATGGGGACAGATAGAGAATTACATCTCTTCTTATTTTTACATTTTCCGAAAGGAGTTTTTCGAGCTTTCTAGGGTTATCTTTTGGGTATATTTCTATATTGACAATGGTGATGTTAGGCTAATTCTAAAGCTTGGGTTGCGGTAAAAGCTTTCTTTTGTTTTCATTATTTGCTGGATTTTTTGTAGTTTCAATTTGTGTACCTTGCTTTATCTAAAACTAAATTTTGGAAATGGAAAGTTTGATGGATTCTTTTGCTCTTGTTATGTTGTCGACACAAAGCACAACAGAACCTTGAATTAATCAAGGTTTCTATCAGCCGAGTGTTATACTGATTTTCGTTAATGCTTTAGTGAGGGTATTTTATTTTTAGTACTGGCATATATACTTTGAGCTTACATATCTTACACTTTGCTTTATTTATACCTTGATTAGATTGATAAAAGGAGAGTAGTGCCCAGAAATCTTGCGAAATGTGGAAATAAAGGAAACCCTAATCCACAACCCGGGTGTTTGTTAAATTGTTTTTGTTAATTCTGCACCTTCAAACATCGAATTGAATTTTTGCTTGTAACTTGGTGAAGTTGAAATTATAGTTTATCATACTCTGAATACTTAAATTTCGTGAGTTTTAAGTTTTCATGGTTTAATCCATCATTCCAAGAATTCCAAACCCAAGATCCTCCAAGCTCAACCATACATTTCAATGGCAACAAAACCTTCATTGTGAATAAGAAATCTCTAGGGTCACCATCTGATTTCATATAATAGATATTTTTCACTTGATTGTTCATCCAACTTCTTTTCAAATTTTGATTCCTAATTTTTCTACTAAATTAAACTGCTCAAGTCCCTTTTGTCCCTGAGGAGATGACCTTGGGTGCGACCTTTTATTACAACTGATCCACTTCTACGCTTGGAGTGAAAATTAGGAAGCCATCATCTACCCATAACATGGGGGCGAGGTTGATTTAGCCTAGGGTGGGGGCGCAAGGGGCCTAATTCTGCCTGGGGCGGGGCAATGATGGCATTAACAGAAGCTCCCTACTTGGGGAGACCATGATAAGGGAAATATTCAATTAGGCAAGTAGCACCCATGGGTGTATTGCTCGACCCCTAGCGTTAGTTGAATAATAATTAGGTGTTTTTGGTAACCATAAAATTAAAAATAAGGATCATGCTACTTGGCATCTCATTTTTTTCACCCCTCCTGAACAGCAATAAGTAAAAATTATTTTCTTCCAGTCATATTCGACAAACATCAAGAAAGACTCATTTTCCTTAAAGAAAACGTAGAAGTTTGAGGAAAAAATTAAAATATATATATTTTTTAAGTTGTAAAAAGAATCTTCAAATGCTAATTATCATTTTCCTGGTCACTTTCTCCTGCCTGATGGCACCATCATGAGGAAGACTGGCAACAGAAATTTAGAAGACCCGCAAAAGATAATACACAGTGCAGAAGATGAGAAGATTCACAAAAATACAAACGAAGTGTTATTTTTATCTCTTGCATGAGTATATCCCATTGCTTACAATATATTGTTTGATTTGCAGCAACCCAAATGCCGAAAGCAGAAAGGACATCAGCATTCGTGAAACATGCCATAAACAACTACTTGAGTTTTTCACATCGAACACTCGAGGTATTTTCAAAACATCTTTGTTTTAGTACGGCGGTACACTTTCCAAATTAGTGATCTATCCGCTGTGCTAGATTACTTGGCTGCCTTTTCTATGAAATCCTTTATGTCAAAAGCATCACTGCTAATCTTTGTAATGACACCCTGCACAGATAATGCAAGTTACCAGCAATTGTACAACCGACATTCAATTCATAAACTCACTACGATGCATGGTATGTGCGTGAGAGCAGAGAGAGAGAGAGAGAGAGAGAACCTTTTCTGTTATGATACCAGAGATCAGATGAGCAGCGGTGACATCAAAAGCCGGGTTCCAGACAGAGATTCCAGATGCAGCAACTTGTTCCCCAAGTCCTCCACGTGAGTGTGTCAACTCCTTTGGGGATCTTTCCTCTATAACAATCTCTTTTCCAGAGTAAAGGGATAAATCGATGGATGTCAGAGGTGCAGCCACATAAAATGGAATGTGATGACTCATTGCACACAAGGCAAGGCTGTAAGTTCCAATCTTGTTAGCAGTATCACCTGAAATTAGATTAAAAGGAGTCATTTAGATATACATCCCAGAATCTGAAGATAGAAAGGCAGTTGAATGATTAACATGGAAGTACCATTTGCAGCCACACGATCAGCTCCAACAATGACAGCATCCACTCGTCCATCCTTCATCAATGAAGCCGCAGCTGAGTCTGCTATAAGAGTGGCAGGTATGTTATCATGCACCAACTCAAAAGCTGTGAGTCTAGATCCCTGGAGATGGTGAAACGAACAAACAGATGAACTTGGACAGATGCATTACAAGTATATAGCCCACTTTGTGTAACACAGGCATATTGCCATGTTAAACTCAGATGAACGAAAAATCCTAACCAATAATTTGGCAAAGCTTTTGTTCAAACAACCTTTAATAATAAACCCCACCTCACTTTCACTGTATTCAGAAAAAAAGTCTATCTCCTTGTGTTGAAATTTAAGCCAGCACTTCTACTTTCTCAAATGTGGAAAGCAAAACCATTGCTCGTTACTTTGAAACAGATTACCTACTGGCAAAGTCTGGTTTGTCTATGAGGTAAGAGTTGTAAATGTTTTTTGCCATAAAATGACTAAGCAATAACTTAATTAGCATTGTTAGTATTACAACATTTTGTGATTGAAAATCTCAGCTGAAATATAGAGGAATTTGCTTTGAGGGGACAACATTCTATGCATTTCAAGCATCTAGCCATAAATGTTTGCATCAATATTGAGTTTGCTTTGGTCAAGACTACAAGATACATAGTCCCTGGTTGTTCACCATGTGTCACTAAACAATTTACTGAAGGATCCATACGTAAGCATCATTGGAACAAGGAGCTTCCAATGTATTATTAATCATTAAACTTCGAGATATTTTCAAGAACTGATTCTAACTGTGCAGTTCTTTCAATTGCCAACTGTCTAGCCATGTTTGCGATAGATAGATGAAAAGTTGCAGGACATCTAACTTGTCATATGAAGATTTTGCTACTTTTTAACTTTTGCAATATTGGAATTGCCTATGCTATTTTCAAGGTTTCTGGCTTGTATTAGAGTCCTTTCATGGTAGCATATTAAATAGATCATCTTACCAATATTTTTCTG
Source organism: Carya cathayensis (assembly GCA_011037825.1). Taxonomy (NCBI): domain Eukaryota; kingdom Viridiplantae; phylum Streptophyta; class Magnoliopsida; order Fagales; family Juglandaceae; genus Carya; species Carya cathayensis. Next base: position 487,398 of record QGSO01000321.1, read on the forward strand.
GCAGAATGAGGTTTTTTTTTTTGGGTGGGGAGGAGGGGGGATCTTTAACTTGGCCCTATACTGTAAAACGAAAATCATTTATATATATACATGTATATATATATATATATTTATCAGTTGAATAATCAATAATGCTCTTCCTAGAGTTTGTGCACTATGACACATCCTAAAGCTTTCCTTGTAGATTATAGGGTTTTCTCCTGTCAAGATGTGCACTAGCCTTCTATTCCTTATCACCCTATGTCACAAAATAGAAGACCCTGTAGATGCTAATGAAGGCTATAAACAACTAAAAACTAAGTATTTCACCTGGTTGAATGGACGGGTTTCAGTGCAATATGCCCTTTCCAACAATCCTTCAGAATGAACAGCACGAATCACACCAAGGGCAGTACCATATCCAGCGGTTGCAAGGCTGACAAAACAAAATGAAACAGTCAGAACAATATTGGGCCGTGATCATAAAAAGGGAAGAGAGAGTTATGTGGTTAACAGGATAAAAGAAGAAGGAGAAGACAAAGTACCTGCCAGTGTTGCAATGAGTCAAGATAGAAAGCTTCTTAGAGTTCTTCAGCTGATGGCGAAGAAAGCTTACCCCATAAGACCCAATTGCTTTATTTGAAGCAACATCATCCTTGAGCATAATTTCAGCAGCTTCTATATAGGCCTGTTAAATTTAAAGATATGAAGATATCGAAAATTAGTAACAATGCTTGCATCAACTTCCAATCACAATTTCAGAACTTAAGAAAGAGTGAACAGTCAAAAGTAGTTTTTTCAGGCTTCATCTACTATGTATCTGTTCAAACCCTAAAATTCAAGGCCAAAGTAACCATCAAATAATTAATTCAACCTGAAAAATGCTGGGTGCTTCTGAAGCAGCAGTAGCAGCCATAGATATAACATCTTTGAGTTTTGTAGCAGCATCTGAAAGGTTCACTGCAGTTGGGCGGCTGAAGAAACATGAAAGATGATCACATAATCAGACAATATTATGTGGATTAATGGGTATATGAAAAGCTAAGGTCACAACTGATACCCAAGATTATCTACCATTATTACCAAGCTAGGGATCAGATTCACGAGGTACCTTGAGACAAGATATTCCAACTTCTTGTTTAGAAAGAAAGCAGCATCATCAGTCGTTCCCTTAAAAGCCTCTAAATTGAATACTTCAACTGCCAGGGATAGGGCAGCTGCAATAGCAATAGCAGGTGCACCTCTGACCACCATATCCCTTATTGCAGACCTGAGAATTTAAACAAGATATCGCCCATATTTGAGAATTTAAACAAGACATTGCCTGTGTAGTTGAAACTTCTGGTTGACTAGCCGTCTGTTAACAGATCTAACAAATGCAAATGGATGATATAAAGAGAGGATATTATGAACATGGAAATGGTAGATAGTGTTCTGTAAAATCAAAATGTCGATGGAAATTCTGCGTGCATAACCACATATACTATAACGCCTTGGATTGAGTAGAGGAGTATGGAAATGAGATCCCACATTGCCTAGGAGGAAGAAGTTCTCGTGGTTAATAATTCCAAGGGACTCTTACTATAACCTTGACTGGTCCTTTTAGAGTAGAAACCCAACTATTCAGAAAAGAAAAATAGAAAAAGAAGATAAGAAAGAAGTAGCATATCCGAAAAATTCAGAGCTCAAGTGTGGAACAGAAGAAAATGTCCAATGATCAGTTGAGGCAATTTAAATAGAGCTCTAGTCGATTACCATCCATCTGTGGCATCCCGAATTTCCAAGTACATGGTTTCCAGAGGAAGCTTTCTCTGTTTAAAAAAAAAAAAAAACAAACACTATTTATAAAGAAGTAATCAACTGCAATTCTCTTGATCCGAACAAAAAATTTTAATCCAATCAATTTATATAATTGTATGAAGCAAGTCATTGTACAAGAATGCCCATTTGTGTCATTGTCACATTTGTAAACACAATTTCAGGTCAATTCGCAGAAAATCAAATGATGGTAACCTTCGGTTATTATGAACATTTTCAAGTAGATATCTTTTTCTTTTCATATAATTATTTTTGTCCACGTTTTCCATCTCATGTTCGCAGAGACCATTTCCATTTCAGCCAACCAAAAAGACGAGTGTGTTTGCCATTCCACCGAAAATGAACACAGAAACAGAAACGTTTTAAAGAACCAAAAACACGTTGTGACATCAATTTCGTCTTTTAAGCATTCTTAATTAGATTTGGCGAGAGAGAGAGAGACCTGATCAAGAAGCTGAAGCGAACCACGCTTGTACAAGATAGACTGGAGAGAATTGTCCGCTTCCATAACAACCGACTCAGCCTTCTTGCGACGAACTTCCCCACCACAAGTAAAGCTAGTTATGCGGCTCTGAAATTCAAACGTCTACATTTGGGTTGCTGCGGATTTCACCACAAGAAGAAGAAGAATCAGCAAAAGAGGAGAGTCTAGGTTTACCTGAACTGAAGGCGATGGAAAAGTTTGCTGAGTTCTCTGAATCCTTCTCTTTACTCTTGTTTATTCTCCATCACTGTCGTGATTGGACACCTACGAGTTTCACCGAATCCACACCATTTTCTGTAACATCAACTGCGTCTACCATATACCAAATCTGTCACTCGCGCCTTATATTGATATCGATTAGAACATGTCGTATAAAAAATAAAAATGGGAAAATTACTATTATCGTCTGGTTACGAGATTTTAACTTATTTTTTCTGATTTACATTATAACACTTATATTGTGCGATGAAATGAAAGCGGTAATGATTGTGATTTGGAATTTTATTCTTTTAAAATATGGACGGCGTAGATGAAAAGTGGCAGTATATAAAAAAGACTCGAACCTACACAAATAGGACACCAAATAAATGGATATGAGTTTGATTCGGATGAGTTTTAAGTAAAAATGAATTTATTTGTCAAGTCACGATTAATAAATGGTTATATTGTAAGTGAACTTATAATTTATTCATATAATACGAATAAATTTTCTTTTCAATGTCTTTTTTATTTATTGAAAATATGTAATATTAATATTAATATTTGACTACTTAGTATCTTAAACTATTGAATTTTTTTTATTAATATATAATTTTATTTTATAGAAATATTAATTTTCTTATATATTATTGGTCTAGATATCGATAATAAAATATTTTATTATGAATCCAATTGTAATTGTGAATTATTTATATAGTTATACTTATATTATATATGAAATTGTATTAATTGGGTTAAAAATAAATATATAGTCAGCTCAACCCATTTATATGAAGCGAGTTAACCTGGTTGTATCTAAGTTAACCCAATAAAAGTTCATTATTAAACTGGTTAAGTGGATCGAATCATGTCATCTATTATTTATATGTGTTATGTTAGGGTTTTAGAGTCGGATCTGTTTAATTAAATGAGTCGTGTTTGAGTTGACCCATATAATTATACACATAACTTGATACGATACGAACATGACCCACAAACACGAATTATCACTTCTACTGCAAACTCGGTTAGTATTCTAATGAAGAAAAAAAATTGATCCAACAAATACAAACTATGTCATGATTAATAATAAAAGAACACATTCTTATTATATAAAGCAAGTATTTTAAAAATATATATATATATCTACAAGTTGCGTGCTGTGACGGAATCGGGAATTTGTTTCAAGTGGGGCTAAGTAAAACTAAAAGTATAATAAGATGTTTTTTATTCTATTTTTATATTTTTTTTTGGTGGTATAGAACTATCAAATAGTAAGATTTAAAATAAAAATAAAATACGTTTAATACAACCTATGTATTAAAAAAATATATCATGTGTCAAGAACAATATATCATTAAAATAACAAAAAAAAAATATAAGTAAATAATCTATAAGATCAAAATAATTTTGTAAAGAGGTGCCAAATTATTTTTTTTAAAGAGGGGTCAATACAAAATAAAATTAATATTATCTTATTACATTATAAAATATTAATATATTTTTTTTTTAAACCTTTTTTTTTTTTTTTGGGGAATGGCGCTAGGGACTTAATAGGTCCGCCACTGGTTGCGTGATCATCCTACCTTTATAGCATTATATTGAGGTGACATTTGCCAATTAACTTCTCCTTTTATTTTCTAATCAAGCTTAATATATATATATATATATATAATAAAAGAGGGATTACAAAGTTAGAGGCAGGTCCTTTCCACTATCCAGATACAAAAAGTATTAAGGGATTGAAACTAAGCGTAGGTTACTAAACACATGATTTGTAGATGCCCAATACGCCACCGAGTGCGCACATCGATTTTGAAATTAATGAATTTTGATAAATTTTCAATCTGAATGATCTCCTACATATGATCGGATGTCTTCTATAATCAAGAAAATCAACCAGAAAGAAGTAGAATCTTTACAATCGACTGCTGATAAGATTGATTGAGCATCGCCTTCTATTGTTATAGAACTTGAGTTGGATTGAAAAGAATTGCTACCAAATGGGTTGAAGAGGAAATTTTTTATGTGAAGATCTCCAAAATTTCACCTAAGTGGTTCCTTCGAATTGCTGAAGTTATAGCAAAGTTATTTATCACTGCTGCATCGAATGAGATATTAAGAGTAAGAAAAAAAATATAATATATATATATATATATATATCTAAGAGTAATAAAATGTGTGGCATTTATGAAAGTATGATAAAAGTAAAATAGTAGTGTAGTTTGTAGTATAGCTCAATTAAAAAATGCACAGCCAACATCATATACCAGCCTAAGTAATAAAGATTAAAATTGGCAAATTTTTGTCCCTTTTTCCATCACTCATTAAATTGCACAAACAAATGACACTACTTTAAGCATGTCTCTATAACAAGTTATATGCTGCACAAATGACATTGCTATAAGCATATTCCTACAACCGATGGATAAAGGAGACAAGGTTGGCCAATTTTTTATAATTAAAATTAGGGGTGCTACCCACATGGTGCAGGCAGGGGGGACCCTTCCCCGTACCCTGCACCATGCGGGGTAGGGATTTTCATCCCCATCCCCCATCCCCCGCCCCAGTACTGGGGGTGGGGTTGAAACTGCACCCCACACTACCCCCCGCTTAACCCAATGACTCCATGGGTCTATAAATTTTTTTTTGGATCTTTTTTAGACCCAAATTATAACATAATTTAATTTATAAATTAAAATTTATACATCCAAAAAGAATATAAACTCATTCAAAAAGAATATATAACTGATTCTTCCTTGTACTGCTACCCCAATATCTCATCGAGGCTTCTATCATGGTTATATCCTGCTTTGGGATCATTCCTTCAATCATTCTTTATAACTAAATACATTTGATATATATTAATAGAATGGGTGAGTTTAACAGCTCAGTCAATGAAAGTCAGTACTAGTAGTGTGAATAGACAAGCAAATTATAATGAGTAGATTACCATAAGCAGATATTAGTGCACAAATAATATAATGGACGTGCAACAATAAATAGGTAAACATTTAATATATAGAAACAAGCTTCGTTCCAAATAAGATATTACCAACAATTGCAATAATTATTAACTCAAAATTGAATATAACTTTGCCATAATCATATGAAAAATATACTAATAACTCAACATTTATTAGCAGACTCATTATTTTCGTCTTTATCTTTTCTTATCACAAGTTTTCACATTTATTATTGTTCATTGCTCATTGTTCATGGTATCTTGTAATATGCATGTATGGTCTCACTCATTAGTGGGTTGTGTGCCCTTTACACCCCTTCATCACATAGGGTTGTCCTCTAAGAAGACTTAGGGGGTCTCTTGCCACAGGGTATGCATCTCTTAGGGACTACATCCACCATCCTGGATATTTTGCATTATCCCATAATTAGATATGGTACCAGTCTCAGGGCCAAAAAATCTTTGTTTGAGTATTTTAATTAGGGGGGGCAGCGGGGGCCCGCGCCCCATTCGCCCCACCCTCGCATGGGCAGACGGGCCACCCTGCACCACCCATGTGGGGGTGGGGGGCCCTATCCCATATGGAAGACCACTAGCAGGGGCAAGTTAAATTCAAGTTGATAGACTGCTTTGGCCTCATAGGCCAACCTTTATATAGGAGGCAAGGCAATACAATAGTCATACATAAGCAATGTGGGACTTAATATTAATTAGTTATTAGAGACTTAGCGATAGATTAGCAGAGGCATAGGACCCGCCCATTTTGGCTTAAGTGAATATGGGATCTTATTGTGTGAAGCACAAAAGGAGATTCTAGAGGTTATATGAGGGATTCTGGCATATGCCCATTTAAAACCTTATGTTATGCATCCAGGCGAAACTAAGATGCACTGAGATCTCAAGAAATGATATTGGTGGGAATGGATGAAGAAGGACATCGCTCAGTTTATCGAGAGATGTGATACGTGTAGTAGGGTAAAGGCAAAACTCATAGGATATCGCCATGGAGTTTGTGGTAGGATTACCCGACCTATTACGAGTAAGGATGCAATATCGATCAATTAACCAAGAGTGCTCACTTCTTGCCAGTCACTACTTCTGATACGATAAGTATGCTCATCCAACTATATGTAAGAGAGGTGGTAAGATTACATGGAATCCCTAAGACCATAGTATCGAATCGGGATCCTAAGTTTGCATACAATAATCGCTATCAGACAACTATCCATATGGCCCCTTAAGAGGCACTTTATGGGGGGAAATGTAGATCATTTATCTGTTGGGATGAGATAGGAGAAGCCCAGTAACTCAAACTTGAGATAGTCCAAGAGATGACAGAACAAGTCAAGCTCATACGAGCGAGGATGGCTACCGCCCAAAGTAGACAGAGGAGCTACGGTGACACTAGGAGGAGAGAACTAGCTTTTGATGAAGGTGATTAGATGTACCTCAAGGTATTACCAATGAAAAGTGTTAAGAGATTTGGGCTAAGATGGAAGCTAAGCCCAAGATAGATTGGACCCTATCAGATGATGGAAAGGTTTGGCCCAATAGTATATCGATTTTGGTTGCCAATAGAATACAAATGTATTCACAACATGTTCCATGTCTCATCACTTAGGAAAAGTTTCGGGAACTAGAAACCTTGAGTAATTAAATTAAATATAGTTTACTTACAATCAAATCTTACGCACGAAGAAAGACTTGTACAAATAGTGGATAGAAAGGAGAAAAGATTGAGGTCATAGATCGTTCCCTTGGTAAAGGTGCAATGGGGGAATGTAGAAAATGAGGAGTTTACATGAAAAAGCAAGCAGATCATGCAAGAGCAATCTTCATATTTATTCGAGCCTGGTTATGAGCTGTAATGCACTAGTAAAGGGCATTATAGACAAAGCATGATAACAACTACGTCTATTAAATGACTATCATTCTACCCAGACCTCAATTCATAACTATGAATAATAAGGAAAACATAATGGTGTGGGAGAAAAGAGCTGCTAGGAAGGTAGCCATACCTCCCAAAGTCATGCGATGATTCATAGAAGTACGATGCGAGAAGAAGAGGAGAGAAGACGAACAATGACGGTTAACAGAGGGCCAGAGGTATAATATTTGAAATGTTGGGCCACGAAGGCATGGGTGCGACCAGAAGAGAGAGGTGTCAGAACATGGTCAGCAAGATGAAGACGAGGGTGAGGATTCACCAAATTCCAGTGAGGATACCAGAGACCACAATCGATGGACACGGTCGAAGAAGAAGACAGAGGAGACATGATGAGTCATCTCAAATCTGGATCTCCAATTATGAAGGTCAGACTAGTGTTTTCATTTCCATTCCATTCAGGATAGAATGGTTGGATTTTTTCGTGCCGGAAGAGTAACTAGCACTAGTTTGATGGATGTTCCATACCAGCTGAAATTCCAATCATTTTGGTGTTTACTGGCCCATTCCGATCGGATTTCAATATTCTAGCCGAAATAAGCATCTGGTCCGAAATATTGATGAAGAAGAGTCTTTAAAATAGAGAGATAGGGGAGGAAGGGGAAGAAATACTCTGTACGAAATCCCTAGAATCATGATTAACAAAACATAGGGCATCCAAAATTAAAAACAAGAAATTGTGATGAAGATTGGGATTTTATATTTTGAAAATAAATTCTTACAGCTCCTTGTGAAGAACTGGATTACAAGACAAAAAGATATCATAGAAAGACACAAAGGGCTCAAACTTATTGCAATATGAAGTATTAAGAACTAATTCCATGTGAACAAACAAAAGGCGTAACCGTTAAAAAGTGAAATCAAAGAGAAAAGAAGTCACCCCCGCCTTCTAAAATTCAAAACCAACCTCATGTTCACACTCAACTTCCTCCGATGCTAAAAACATGGTCACCTACAAAACGCACAGTCACTTCTCTCTCTCTCTCTCAAAAAGAATTTTCTCTAATTCTTTCTCTTATTTTTTTTGAAGCAACAAGAAAACTTTCTCTTAACTTTTTTTTTTTTATTATTTTTTAAATAAACTCTTTTAGGAGAGATTTATTATTATTTTGTGTGAAAGTTTGAAAAAATAGATGAAATGAGATGAGGTGAAAGTTAAATAAAATGTTGTTAGAATATTATTTTTTGAAATCATTTTTGTTTTAAAATTTGAAAAAAATTGAATTATTTATTATTTTGTGTGGAAGTTTAAAAAAATAGATGAGATGAGATGAGATGAGTTAAAATGCTTCTTATACCCAAACAACTTCTTTATTGAGCAAGTACACCTACAAATAAAAATTTTCATTACTCTCTCTTAACTCTCTTGAGCAATGTGTACTAAATAATAAAAAACCTTTAGCACAAATGAAAAAACCCACTGACAATTCGTCAATTTCTTCGCTTTTTACCATGCTTCATTTTCAAACAACTTTGAATAACTTTTCACTTTTTATTATATTTTTAATATTTATATTGATATTTTTAAGATTTAGAATATAATTTATTTATATAAAGATTATTTCTAAATGATACAACGAAATGTACCAATATCAAAATATTACATTCCAGTACCTTAACCGAAACAAAATTCAAAACTTTGGGCCAGACTACTGATGCAATTGAGGGAAAAGCTCCATCTATGTTCAAAAGCTATCAGAGTCATTGGCAGGTCCCCCATTAGAACTTATCTCCCTTGAAATGATCAGACAAAGGAGAGCCTTAACTGAATTTTGAGGACAAAATTGTTTATAATGATGGAAAGATGTGAGAGTCCTACCTAACGTGAAAGGGGACAGTCCATTCTTGGAGTTGAAGCAAAAGGCAAAGACGAGAAGCACTCTAATGGTCTTAGGAATAACATCAGGAGACACTGAGTGCAGCTAGTTCAATGTCTGGGAGAGTAAACACTATGGGAATCCAGCTGATATGTCCCAGAGTGAGGTAGAGATGAGGGAAGCCCGGCCATGACAAACAAGCTACAAAAGTTGTCTACTGTGAAGGTGAGAATGGTGAGCTAAATTGGCTGGTCAACTTGAAAGGAGAGTTACCCACCAAGGCGAGAAAAGATCACTCACCAAAGAGAAACTACAGACAACTATTGACATAACCAATCATGAGAACTTTCCAGGATAACATGGAAGAGTTCAAAGAAATGTCAGCAACAAGTATAGAAGCCGACGCTCCATCTGAAATGTCATATCCGAAGTGGCTCTGCAATTAAAGGTAAAGGATCGACAAGTCATGTCATTAGGACCCAGAAATATGGATTGACGCCATGTAGAGAACCCTCGTTCAAAGGAGAACATAGGAGTTGGCAGACCATAGGGTGTGTAGACCATGCCCTAGTCACCTGTCTTTGTCATCCTCTAATATGAGAAGATGATGATGATGAAATACTCCTATTGAAGCATACCTGGAGTTGGAGATATGTTAGAAAAGACATCTAACATTTTCACTCTATTTAAAGGATTTAGACGTGGGATGAGATGTCACTTTTGAGACCTTATTATCGAAGAACTCAAGAAGGAAATTGCTGGGGAAAAGCGAGGAGTAAGGAGACAATGAGAAGACTTTTGATATTGAAAAGTAGGTTAGTTTCTAAGACAGTGCCGGGCAATGAGGGTGAATGTTGTGTGTAAGAGACAGTACATCATTTTTTGTAGTCTTTTTCCCTTTTTCTGTAAGCATAAATAAATATTTCTAGCACTACATTTTGAACTACATTTACTCGCTAATTTCGTGTGCTTTCAATGTTTTTTTTGCTTTTAACTGCTTTCTACTACTGATGATGATATTTTGTTGGGAGCCCTGGATACTAAGTGTGTATGACTGTAGAGTTAGCAAGAGTTTATCATCATGGTACAAGAAAAAGAATCCCTTGGAACCATTCTGTGAAGCGTTACCACGCACATCACATGAGAAAGAGAATGCTTCGTGAGGAGTAGGGTGGAATGATGTCATACTTGGCCTTACCTATAATCGGGATGTGGGATCTCCCAATGTATCATGTGTTGGTGTTTTCGAGTTGATCACGGTTGGGTAGAGTAGCATCTCTGGGGCAATAAGTTTTAGTGTGCCTATAAGCAAGTGTGTGCCTAAGAGTATTGGTGGAAATGCCTATGAGCAAAGAACGATACTTGACCCATTAGTGGTTTTTACAGGTTTCCTATTATATGGGGATGGGTAACTCCTTGCCATAATAGTACTCTTGAGTTTTATTTATTTTGCATAAAGAGAGGGCTATGTCCTGAGAGGGTGATTCCTCGCTATGACTATATATGAATATGTTTTCATTGAGAGGAATGATTTCTTGCTAAGTTTTGAGGATGCATGAATCTGCAAGAGATAGGGTAATACCTCTCCATGCACATACGAGTACTTCCAACATTTACATGAAATCTTTTCATTGCATCTCCGATATCATTTTCTTTCATAACTGCCTAACATATCTATAGTTTCGTTCTCTGGACCATAGATTGTTATGTGGGTTTAGACCCCGGCATGATGCCTGAGGAAAATGAGTCAATCCTGCCCAAATCTTAATTGAGGAGACTAGTACTCATTTTAGCACCAGTGTTAGCTAATGAGTCAATCCTACCCAAATCTTGATTGAGGAGACTAGTACTCATTTTAGCACCAGTGTTCGCTGTAGCTACTTCATACCTTTTGTAGGATGTTCATAATTGAGCTGAGTGCTCGTTTGTAACTTAGTCGACTGCCTATGGTTGCTAACCCTATGTATTCTTGAACTATGTAATGTTTTGAGGATACGAAGGGGGAGAAACACCTTTGGTATGAAGTCTAGATTTTGGTACATATACACTTGTTTACGTTGTTATTACAACGTCTTTTATTTATATTTCCATTGCGATTGAACAAGTTCTATACATGTGTACTTCCTTTTGAATTACTACACACCTGACCATTCTTCTGCCAATAGGCCAATACCCTTGTCACCATGATACCTCACTTAGTCTTTCATGAAGGGCGAGGTGCCTCATAAACTTTGGTGACTTGGGGCCAATCGAGCTACCCAAAAATGGCTATGGAAGGAGAAGGGCGAGTCACTCCAAAGTTCCTAGACAAGATGGGTTGCCTGAAATAAATTGCTCAAACTAACATTCAAAATTAAAATTTAAAAAGGAAAAAAGAATTAAATAGAAGAAAGAAAGAGAAAAGAAACAACAACCTGGAAGCAAGGTATTTATTGCAAGTATTTATTATTGAGTGGGGCTAATTACCGCTAGTACAAATTTTTTTATTTTTTTAAATATTTTTTTAACATCCTTAATTATTAAGAAGAAATTAAAAATATATATAATTTTACTGGTTTAGTTACACATATAAGATAAGATAAAAGTTAAATAAAATATTATTATAATAAAATTTTTTAATATTATTTTTATTTTAAGATTTGAAAAAATTGAATTATTTATTATATTTTGTATAGGAGTTTAAAAAAGTTGTAATAATTAAATGAGATAAAATGAGATGGTTTATATAACTAAACAAAATCTTAATAGTCATTTTCTTAACTATTAAGAAAAAAATTAAAATACTTGAATGATAATTTTAAACTATAATATTGAGGGATTAAGCAACATTTTTAATGAACTATTATTATTATTATTTTTAAAAGATTAGGTGAGAAATTATTATTATTTTTAAAATGAACTATTGGCAATATTAACACGGGAGAAGGCCATGAAAGATGCTATATATTGAGTCCTTATTTGCGTGTTGATAATTTTTTTTAATTTAATAATTAAGAAAGTAATTTTTAATAATATTATAATTTTTTATTTATTTTAAAATCATATTTGATAATTAAAAAAATACTTCAAAAAAAAAAATATACATTTATCGAAACATTTTCTTGGGACATTCCAAATTTCCATCCGTGGCTTCGGTGCCACTCGAAGGTTATTTATTATTTAATAGAAAGAAGAATCAATGAATCAGTACCGTCGTCTTCTCCGTCAGTTTAAAAGGTTGCAGGTGTGTGCCTGCCTGAATATAAACCAAAACTGATTGATTGATTGCTCAATCTGGTTTGCATTACGTCCCCAAAATCTCCTCTTTCGGAAGGACTTCTTTACGCTACATTCGCCTGCCCTCTCTCCTTCACTCTCTTTCACTCTCCCTCTCTCTCTCTTCTGCGAATTCCTCCATTTTCGAGTTCCATATTTTGTTGGCAGTTTCACAACCATTTTTCCAAAGATCCTTCCTTTTTAGCAACTAATTCTTCAGCCATTATATTTATTTTTCCTTTTTTTGGAATATATGTACGGATACTCGTGAATTCTGGGCGCTTCCACTGTTCACGAGGTAAATCTCTTCCCGAGAGCGTCCAGAAAATAAAGTAGATTTTCTTCGTTATTTCGGTAAATTTTTTATTGTTTAGTTACTTTGATAAAAACCGTTGGGATCCTTTATTGGCTTTTTGGATTCATTTGGTTGAATTTTTATTTAGCTGACCGTTGGCTTCGTACTTCAGAGTCAGATTGTTTCTAATTTTGGTTTTCTTATTTTTTTTCCCTTTTGATTGGCATTTTATCTGCTTTTGCATGCTATAAAGATGCTCGGAAAATAGCACTAAGAATATCTTTTTTTAGCCTCAGCTTCTGATCTGGGATTTAACGAAAATCGTATCTCATTTGTTTATTAACTTGAAAATAAAGTACATTTATTTGACGGGTTCTGACTATGTTCTGATTTGCATATACAGGATGAAAGGAGGATTCTATGGATTGAGGGGTAGAGAACTCTCTCTAATTACTATTGTTCTTATGTGCACAGCCTTTCTTTTTTGGGCCTGGGAGAAAACGCCGCCTCTCACTAACTTGATGCCACCGGAAACCCTGTTGAGGCTGTCTCCAGGTTCGCCTTCAGATTACATATAAACATAGATGTTACTGTTTTTTTCTTTGTACTTGTTCGGATGGATGATCCTATTCCATTTGTTATCGACAATAAATAAAAAAATATTACAAGAAATTCAAATTAGAACAAAACCATCAGGATTTGTTGGAAATCTCCCTCGAGATGTGTGAAAGGATGGTGCTATACATGTTGCACTTTCATGCCTAGACGTAAGGGTTCTTATTTTCGGGCTGCAGCAATTGAGGTTTTGTCGACGGATCATGTCAAAGAATGATGAAACTCGACATGAATCCTAGTAATTGGCTGAGAAGGATAGGTGATCCTTGTGGAACAAGAGAAGTCTCTCGTTATAGTTCTTTGCATGGAATACTTATAAAAAAAAAAAATAGTTCTTTGCATGGAATGAATAGATACACTTTGAACTTAGAAGCTTAAAAGGACACATAGACTAGTAATTATGCTATTGTAATGGTTAGTGTTTATTTTTTTACAATTTTGCATTTTTTTGGTCTTCTCTCATGTTCTGCAGATGATCTTGTGAGTAAGCCTGTAGCCAGCTTGTTGTCGCCAAAATCAAAAGGTGTATCATCGTTTGCAGAAAAAGTGATTGAACAGGCAGCAGCTCCTCTGATTTCTTCACAAAAATCAACCGAAAGGAGTGTGATTAAGAGCAATGCAGTAACCACCACAGATCGGAATGTAGGTAAGATTTTTTTGTTGCTTGGTATTTTAGATAAAAAGAATGACAAGTTCTGTAGTACTCTGTTTATTCTTGTTTTATCCTATATTGGATGTGCTCTTTTTGGGGAGACGTAAGACAGTTTTGCTTTGCCACTTGGATATCCCTATATGTGCTTCTTACTATCAAACTATAATTGCCATCTCACAGCATGACCATTAGTTACTGAAATCTCGTTTTGCTTATATTCTGAATGGTTATACATATGTGCATGCGCGCATGTATTTAACAATCCTAGATATACTAATTAGTATTTTGAACTTGGTTTGAATCTTCAATTATTTTTCTTGTTCTTCTAAACTTCCATGGCCCCCATCCATACATTTTAGATGCCGTGAATCATTGGGGTTTTAGTCTTTGTATTTTATTGTGCTCGTGCAGAAATCCTCGCAAGTCTATCAGAAGAAGAAGCAAAAGGCAAACAGATTCAGGAACCACAAACATATGTTGGTGCACAAGGTCCTACAATTCGAACAGAAGTAGAGGGAAATCATAACAAAATGATAGAACAAGTTTCAGAACAACTAGAAGTGGATATGGTAGCACAAGTGGCTATAGAAAACCGAGGTAGACTATTCTTTTTATATTTATTATAGTACCTAGTTTTTTCTTAAGAATTCTTCTGTGCTTTCCTCAAACTTACACAAAACTTCGGCAAGAGAATCTACAATGACTAGTTTGTTCTAGATGTGTTACCTTAAGGAATTTGCATCATGTAGTTTTACTTGAATGTGGCACAGTTGAGTTTACCTCATGGTAAGCTAGATATTTATGAGGGTGAGTTTATTCTGGAATTTGTGTCATGAGAGAATTTCATTGACATTGATCTGGAAAATCTTGGGCTATTTCTTTTTTAAAAGGCTGCCTTTTCAATTTGAGTACTATGTAACAACAGCAGCTTGTGATGGAAGCACGCAGGACATTTGCATAGAGCAATATGTACTTGATGCTGAGGTGTTGACACTGTTCTCTTACACAAATTGACATAATTCTAACATTGTCAAGTTTTACTGTTTTTTACCTTACAATTACAATTTACATTCATAAAGACCTTGATTATTACATTCCAATTTATGCTTTTACTCAGTTCCATAGCAGAAGAATCAGTCAATTCTTCTGTGATGATATAAATTTCTTCCACATATTTGTTAACAGAAAAATTATGTATCTTTAACTGATTCATGATTGTTTCTTTACTGACCTTACTCCAGATTGTAACTATGCAAAAGGAAAATGGGTTCCGGATGATAACCGGCCGTTATACTCTGGATTTGGTTGTAAGCAATGGCTATCAGGGATGTGGGCCTGCCGGTTGATGCAACGAACAGATTTTGCCTATGAGAAGCTTCGGTGGCAGCCTAAAAATTGTCAAATGGAAGAATTTGAAGGGTCTAAATTCTTGAGAAAGTATGTTGTGATTTTTAAAATTCAATACAATAGGATAGATTTTCCCATTGTTTTATCAAAATTAGAAGCTTGTTCAATGAAGTCTTTAACTATTTTTGAGGTTCGGTCTTTGTTTTCTGGCCTGGCCTGACCACAAAAACCTGCCAGCAGAAACCAATCTATCATATGACCGTTTCCCTGTAGATGCAAGTTATGCTCCCTCAAAACAACCCATTTGTATGTATTTCGTTTTTGTAGGCAGATCCCTCCCTTGTGACTTGAAGTGGTGTAGCATTTGGTTGACACATATTGTTACTTAACCCTCCAAGAAATAATGTTTTGCTGATACTAGTACTTCTCTGGTTCTTAGATGCATTTGTCTTCATTAAAATTACTTTGTATTTTCTTACACATAAGCAGCCCAGCCCTGCCAAAGGCAGAATTATCTTCATCTCTGCACTTGGTTTGGGTTGCTTTATTAAATTATTTTTTTCTCTTTTTATGCATACCCCAGATACTATGACAATATGATGCTTGTATTGGTGTACTCAGGATGCAAGGCAAAACTCTAGCTTTTGTTGGAGATTCATTGGGCAGGCAGCAGTTCCAGTCTTTGATGTGCATGATCACAGGTGGTGAGGAGAGGCATGATGTCATAGATGCGGGTAAGGAATATGGACTAGTCCAAGCTCGTGGTGATACTCGCCCTAGTGGCTGGGTGTATCGGTTCCTGAGCACCAATACAACCATCCTCTACTACTGGTCAGCAAGCCTCTGTGATGTGGAACCCATTGATAAGTCAAACCCAAACACTGATTATGCGATGCATCTTGATAGGCCGCCGGCATTCTTGCGTCAATATCTTCACAAATTTGATGTTCTAGTACTCAATACAGGCCACCATTGGAATCGAGGAAAGCTGAAGGCTAACAAGTGGGCTATGCATGTTGGGGGTGTGCAAAATACCGATCGGAAGTTAGCAATGATTTGGGTTGCCAAAAACCTCACAATTCATAGTGTTGTTAATTGGGTGAACTCACAGCTTCCAAAACATCCAGGGTTGAAAGCCTTTTACAGAACCATCTCACCTAGGCATTTTGTTGGTGGGGACTGGAACACAGGAGGGAGCTGTGACAATACCATCCCTATGTCAGTGGGAAAAGAAGTATTACAAGACGAGTCCAGTGATGAGAGTGCTGCGAGTGCAGTGAAAGGAACTGGGATTAAGCTATTGGACATAACGGCTCTTTCCCATCTTAGAGATGAGGGTCATATATCCCGGTTTAGCAGAACCGCCAATCCAGGAGTGCAGGATTGCCTGCATTGGTGTCTACCTGGTGTTCCTGATACGTGGAATGAAATCCTTTTTGCACAAATTTAGTCCAGCGGAATAGTTGCTGAAGAATACTATAGTGTGCCTTGAAAAGGTTCAGCTCCTCCTCCATTTGGCTTGGATATAGAAGCACCAATCGAATATTCTCAATTCCATGCCATTCCAAGGATGCATGTAACATGGGATGGTAGTTATCCCGAGGCTGACTTCCTTAATGGTTGCTTATTTGCCGACTTTGTAAGGTCTGTTCTTTCTTTTTCTTTTTCTTTTTTGGCAATGTGCAACGTTAAGGTCCCCTGCAGTTTTCATGTTTGTAGATGCTTAGTTGACCGTTTATTTGTTATGAAAAGTAAAAAAAAAATACATGAAAAAAAGGTAAAAAATAATAATAATAATTTTGCACTGCCGGGATCCCCATGTGTGACTGTAGAGCCACTCTATATACGTACGCCTGTGTTCATAAGAATTCAAACATGCATTACATGATGTCATTTCGCGGGTGCTCGCTTTGCCCTCCTCTNCCTTTTGACGTTATATTTCACTTCCTGAATTGGAGGTTAGCTGAGAAATACCACCACAATCAAGTGTGAGAAGGCCTTTCCTTTAAATGGAATCTTGGATTTCCATGGATTAGTCGATTTTAAATGCCTGTAGGCTGCAGTGGAGTAACAAAAAGGAAATTAGTGCATGGAACACTGAAAGATACATTTATCGTAGGGTATATTGTTGAGCTTATTTATGAGTGATTTAATTTTGATAAATTATTTAAATGATATTTTATATACTGATCTACAAATTTTGATTTTTCTTTATAATAGTTATATATATATATTCTTTATAATAGTTATATATATATATATATATATATATATATATATATATATATATAATTGCTAAAGCAACAAACGGGAATCTCCCGTCGGGATTCCGACAGTGGTATTTTTTTTTTAAATTGTCTTAGTGATTAAGATAGTGTTTTTATTAATGATGTTATGCATTTTTTTATTTTTAAAAAATATTTAAAAGTAAAAAAAAATACATGAAAAAAAGGTAAAAAATAATAATAATAATTTTGCACTGCCGGGATCCCCATGTGTGACTGTAGAGCCACTCTATATACGTACGCCTGTGTTCATAAGAATTCAAACATGCATTACATGATGTCATTTCGCGGGTGCTCGCTTTGCCCTCCTCTTGGAATTCTCTCTAATCTCCCCCAAACCAGAGCCGCGCGAGGGGGAGGGGGGGGAGTTGGGAGATTCGTCTCCCGCTCCCCGCCCTTTCTCTATTAGTGGCTTTTTCTTTTTTCTTTTTAGGTGTTTTCAGGCCAATAAGGGAGGAATGCTGCTCCGGTCTGTCCAGCCGCCGACCGTCAACTCGTGCCCCTCCAGGGTGTTGGTCAGACTCTGATCTACAAGCCCACCAACGTGGTGCCAAACGGGGTGGGGCATTGCCTGCACGCACGGAACGAAGTCTCGGCTCTCTGTGGTGTGTGGCTGTCACGCGCCACCAAGGGACCACCTGTAGACGTTATTCTCAGCTCCTTCGGATCCTCAGACTTCGGCTTTTCAACTTCCGTGCGGCGGTTTTCCTCCCAGAGTTAGGTTTGCGTCTGGCTCGGCCTCTGTTTTGTCGATTGCTTTTGTGTTTTGTTTTTCTATTTTTCAGCGACCGGCTTTCTGTTCTTGCACAGTCTCTATTGCTTTTGGCTGGTGTTGCCAGTGTGTGTGTTCTTTATCTCCGTTTATGGAGTTTGTTTTTGTTGTGTCTGTGCTTTGCACAGCCCCTGCCTCCGTGATTTTGTTGATTGGTTGTCATGTTCGTTTCTTGTGAAGTCCACGGTGAGGTGATGAGCTGTTGTGCGGCCTCAATCTGAGGCAAAGTGTTGAGAACAGTGACCTCCACTGTGGAGGTTGCTGTGGTCCGTACGCAAGCTAGGTGCTCGTTCCGTTGGAGCTTGTGATACCCTTTGCCTGTGGAGGGTGTGCCGTCAGAGCTCATGCCGTGCTCGTGGTTGCTTTGTTTTTTAGCGTTGGTTTTTGTTTTGTGGGTTTGTTTGTTTCTTTAGTTTTAGTGTAGTTTGCTATTGGACTGTTTGTTCATAGTGTTGTCTCCCGTATTCCGCCTCTTTGGAGGTTAGAGGGACCATCCCGTCTCTGGTCTTACCGAGTGTTTTTAGAAGTTAAAACAATGTACGTCGCTTTGTGTGCGGGAAAGCTCTTGAGTAGTTGCGTTAGTTGACTTTTAGTCTGGTTCTCCTGTACTGATAAGTCGCATTTGTAACTTCGTTTATGAATGAATGCTATGAAGCATATTTCCAAAAAAAAAAAACATGCATTACATAATCTCCTCTTTAACATATTCTAATCATAAATTTATATATTGTACAATCCATTAAAATCATTCATAATTTTATATTTACGGGCAACTCATTTAATAAGCCAATTAAGTCGAACTTGAGTTTGAGTTTATACTAAACGAACAGCTTGTTAAGTAATCTTATTTAGAAAAATGCTAATTGTATTTTAAAAAAATACTAAAAAAAAAAAAAAGCTGAACCTTCCGAGTGTTAGCTATTGAAATGCCGAAAATTATAAAGTTTAAAATTTAAATTTTAAAATAATATTGGCAAAATGGATATTTAAACGTAAAATTGCAAGTATACTATTTCTTATTTATGATTCCAACTCTTCGACATGGCCAAAGATTAGTTGACTGGTAGTTTATAAAAAGGAAACAAAATGCGGCACTAAAGTTCCCATTACAATGTCTAGCCCAAATCAGCTTGAACTTTTGTTGCGGGTAGGCCATGACCCGAAAAGGGAAGAGCGTGATTGGGGTCGGCCATGACTCATAAAAAGGAGGAGCATAGTTTCCGCACCGAGTCACTGACTTTTAAAACTCTTTTTTATCTTATTCCATTTAATTATTATAATTTTAATAAAATTTTTATATAAAATATAATAAATAATTTAATTTTTTTTTAATTTTAAAATAAAAATAATATTATAATACAATTTTATTTAACTTTCATCTCATCTCATCTCATCTCAATTCATTATCAAAATCTCTCATTAAAGTGAGAGATGTCTGCTTTAGAGAGATTATTGAGAAGATTTCCCGTCCTTCCGTATATTTTCATTTATGACCATGAAAAGTAATTAGGAAAAATACTCATTTTTTTAAAATATGAATAACATAATATTTGTACCTTAATATAAAATAAAATATCACAACATTAAAAATATTTGTATAAATTAAAATTTTAAGAGTAATGCTACATGCAGTCATTTTTGCGTACTCCACTGATGTAATTGGCTGCATCAATTTTTTTTAATACACAATTAATCACATCAATGAAGTACATAAAAAAGTACGCAAAAGTGATTGCACATAAAATTTTTGAAATTTTTAATAATGTCTTATCATTTTTTATTAGTATCGGGTGTTCGAGAACAAATTTTTGAATAATGCCAGGGATGTACAGGTCATCAACAAAAAGTTTTCTACAAGTGTACCTCAAGTAATTCAAGAGAAAGTTTTTCCACTTCGATAGCTCTTAAAACTTGTTTCCACTTGAGAGAATTTAAACCTTAGACTTGAAGGAAACATACTATCAAGACCTTTACTACATTTTTTTTAAGCGACCGCCTTTACCACTTGAGTTACTCACATGGGTTATATAACATCATATGTTAAGTTGAGAGTTATACCTATTGGTAATTTCAGGCTATTTAATATTAAACAAATGATATTTAAGATTAAGTTAGATTAAGATCATAAACAGATAATAGGAATTAGAAACAATAAGATTATAAAATGTCATTTCTAATAGTTCTAAAATTACAATTTCTAATATAAATGCTACATGGACTCTTAACAATGGAAAGTTGCAATGTGTATTATCCGTTAATCTATTTTCCTATGGTTTAGAGTACAAATTGAAATTTTTTTGAATTCAAGTGACCATTTCAAATAAAGAAAAAAAAAATGGTGCCATTTTGAAGATTCACATTGTAATTTCCCATATTTGAAAAAGAATCATAAGCATTATTCCATTTGCTGTCTATTTTTTGCTTTGAACGTTTCTTTTCTGATTGGCCATGTGAAGAAGATTAAATTAGAAATAAAAAAGATATATCCGACGTTTCATTTTAAAAAGAGGACAATAAGGACTTGTTTGTATACTTAAAATATCTTAGAATATTTGTGAATAGAAATGAAATGGTTTAAGTTAAGATGGTTTATTGAGTTTTAAAAAATAAGAGATTAAAAATTGAATAAAAATATTATAAAGTTAAAAAAATTATTTGAACATAATTTTTTAATGAAAAATGCTATATCCATCGAGGATACTCACCATAAAAAGCCACCGACTTCTTGTCTTTTGGTTTTACTTAATGGTTAAAAAAGTATTTTTAATAAATTTTTGTCTTTTTTAAATGTTTAAAGGGGTTTAAAAAATGTTTGAAAAAGAAATTTACACATTTGGTAGTTGTAGCAATCTCATTTTTTAATATTATTTTTTGTTTTAAAATTTAAAAAAGTAGTATTGTTTTTGGATTTCGTTCAAGAGTTTGAAAAAATTGTAATGATTAGATAAAAAATTTAATAATTTAAAATTAAGAAATATTTGTATTTGAAAATGAAATTTCTAAGAATACTTAAGAATATTTGTATTGCCAATCGTACCCGCGGGTGCTCGCTTTGCCCTCCTCTTGGAATTCTCTCTAATCTCCCCCAAACCAGAGCCGCGCGAGGGGGAGGGGGGGGAGTTGGGAGATTCGTCTCCCGCTCCCCGCCCTTTCTCTATTAGTGGCTTTTTCTTTTTTCTTTTTAGGTGTTTTCAGGCCAATAAGGGAGGAATGCTGCTCCGGTCTGTCCAGCCGCCGACCGTCAACTCGTGCCCCTCCAGGGTGTTGGTCAGACTCTGATCTACAAGCCCACCAAACGTGGTGCCAAACGGGGTGGGGCATTGCCTGCAAGCACGAAACGAAGTCTCGGCTCTCTGTGGTGTGTGGCTGTCACGCGCCACCAAGGGACCACCTGTAGACGTTATTCTCAGCTCCTTCGGATCCTCAGACTTCGGCTTTTCAACTTCCGTGCGGCGGTTTTCCTCCCAGAGTTAGGTTTGCGTCTGGCTCGGCCTCTGTTTTGTCGATTGCTTTTGTGTTCTGTTTTTCTATTTTTCAGCGACCGGCTTTCTGTTCTTGCACAGTCTCTATTGCTTTTGGCTGGTGTTGCCAGTGTGTGTGTTCTTTATCTCCGTTTATGGAGTTTGTTTTTGTTGTGTCTGTGCTTTGCACAGCCCCTGCCACCGTGGTTTTGTTGGTTGGTTGTCCTGTTCGTTTCTTGTGAAGTCCACGGTGAGGTGATGAGCTGTTGTGCGGCCTCAATCTGAGGCAAAGTGTTGAGAACAGTGACCTCCACTGTGGAGGTTGCTGTGGTCCGTACGCAAGCTAGGTGCTCGTTCCGTTGGAGCTTGTGATACCCTTTGCCTGTGGAGGGTGTGCCGTCAGAGCTCATGCCGTGCTCGTGGTTGCTTTGTTTTTTAGCGTTGGTTTTTGTTTTGTGGGTTTGTTTGTTTCTTTAGTTTTAGTGTATGTTTGCTATTGGACTGTTTGTTCATAGTGTTGTCTCCCGTATTCCGCCTCTTTGGAGGTTAGAGGGACCATCCCGTCTCTGGTCTTACCGAGTGTTTTTAGAAGTTAAAACAATGTACGTCGCTTTGTGTGCGGGAAAGCTCTTGAGTAGTTGCGTTAGTTGACTTTTAGTCTGGTTCTCCTGTACTGATAAGTCGCATTTGTAACTTCGTTTATGAATGAATGCTATGAAGCATATTTCCAAAAAAAAAAAACATGCATTACATAATCTCCTCTTTAACATATTCTAATCATAAATTTATATATTGTACAATCCATTAAAATCATTCATAATTTTATATTTACGGGCAACTCATTTAATAAGCCAATTAAGTCGAACTTGAGTTTGAGTTTATACTAAACGAACAGCTTGTTAAGTAATCTTATTTAGAAAAATGCTAATTGTATTTTAAAAAAATACTAAAAAAAAAAAAAAGCTGAACCTTCCGAGTGTTAGCTATTGAAATGCCGAAAATTATAAAGTTTAAAATTTAAATTTTAAAATAATATTGGCAAAATGGATATTTAAACGTAAAATTGCAAGTATACTATTTCTTATTTATGATTCCAACTCTTCGACATGGCCAAAGATTAGTTGACTGGTAGTTTATAAAAAGGAAACAAAATGCGGCACTAAAGTTCCCATTACAATGTCTAGCCCAAATCAGCTTGAACTTTTGTTGCGGGTAGGCCATGACCCGAAAAGGGAAGAGCGTGATTGGGGTCGGCCATGACTCATAAAAAGGAGGAGCATAGTTTCCGCACCGAGTCACTGACTTTTAAAACTCTTTTTTATCTTATTCCATTTAATTATTATAATTTTAATAAAATTTTTATATAAAATATAATAAATAATTTAATTTTTTTTTAATTTTAAAATAAAAATAATATTATAATACAATTTTATTTAACTTTCATCTCATCTCATCTCATCTCAATTCATTATCAAAATCTCTCATTAAAGTGAGAGATGTCTGCTTTAGAGAGATTATTGAGAAGATTTCCCGTCCTTCCGTATATTTTCATTTATGACCATGAAAAGTAATTAGGAAAAATACTCATTTTTTTAAAATATGAATAACATAATATTTGTACCTTAATATAAAATAAAATATCACAACATTAAAAATATTTGTATAAATTAAAATTTTAAGAGTAATGCTACATGCAGTCATTTTTGCGTACTCCACTGATGTAATTGGCTGCATCAATTTTTTTTAATACACAATTAATCACATCAATGAAGTACATAAAAAAGTACGCAAAAGTGATTGCACATAAAATTTTTGAAATTTTTAATAATGTCTTATCATTTTTTATTAGTATCGGGTGTTCGAGAACAAATTTTTGAATAATGCCAGGGATGTACAGGTCATCAACAAAAAGTCTTCTACAAGTGCATCTCAAGTAATTTAAGAGAAAGCTTTTCCACTTCAATAGTCCTCAAAAATTGTTTTCACTTAAGATGATTTAAACCTTAGACCTGGAGGAAACATACTCAAGACCTTTACTACATTTTTTTTAAGCGACGACCTTTACTACTTGAGTTACTCACATGGGTTATATAACATCATATGTTAAGTTGAGAGTTATACCTATTGGTAATTTCAGGCTATTTAATATAAAACAAATGATATTTAAGATTAAGTTAGATTAAGATCATAAACAAATTAATAGGAATTAGAAACAATAAGATTATAAAATGTCATTTCTAATAGTTATAAAATTACAATTTCTAATATAAATGCTACATGGACTCTTAACAATGGAAAGTTGCAATGTGTATTATCCGTTAATCTATTTTCCTATGGTTTAGAGTACAAATTGAAATTTTTTTGAATTCAAGTGACCATTTCAAATAAAGAAAAAAAAAATGGTGCCATTTTGAAGATTCACATTGTAATTTCCCATATTTGAAAAAGAATCATAAGCATTATTCCATTTGCTGTCTATTTTTTGCTTTGAACGTTTCTTTTCTGATTGGCCATGTGAAGAAGATTAAATTAGAAATAAAAAAGATATATCCGACGTTTCATTTTAAAAAGAGGACAATAAGGACTTGTTTGTATACTTAAAATATCTTAGAATATTTGTGAATAGAAATGAAATGGTTTAAGTTAAGATGGTTTATTGAGTTTTAAAAAATAAGAGATTAAAAATTGAATAAAAATATTATAAAGTTAAAAAAATTATTTGAACATAATTTTTTAATGAAAAATGCTATATCCATCGAGGATACTCACCATAAAAAGCCACCGACTTCTTGTCTTTTGGTTTTACTTAATGGTTAAAAAAGTATTTTTAATAAATTTTTGTCTTTTTTAAATGTTTAAAGGGGTTTAAAAAATGTTTGAAAAAGAAATTTACACATTTGGTAGTTGTAGCAATCTCATTTTTTAATATTATTTTTTGTTTTAAAATTTAAAAAAGTAGTATTGTTTTTGGATTTCGTTCAAGAGTTTGAAAAAATTGTAATGATTAGATAAAAAATTTAATAATTTAAAATTAAGAAATATTTGTATTTGAAAATGAAATTTCTAAGAATACTTAAGAATATTTGTATTGCCAATCGTACCCTAAAACTGCCTATATGTGTTTGTTTTAGAAATGAAAACAAGAACATTCTAAAAAACATTCTCAAGTATGTTTCTAATATTCTTACTGAATAAGTATTAATAGAAAACCATATTCAATGTGCATCAAGTTGGAAAAATTATTAGGAAATCTCAAAAAATGAATAATGTGGTATTCTCGTTCTAACACAACATGCAATGTACCTAAAAATACTTATAGGAATTAATTAATTTGAATTGGTATGGCATGTAATACAAGACTATTGAGAGCAATACGTGTCCGTACTATGAAATATCTAATAATTACTCATACTAATTATATCTTAATTGATAATTATATTATATATAATATATATATATATGAGTAATACTAGATACAATTTTAGGATATGTAAATTTTTGAAAAAAGGGTAAAGTCTACTATTAAAAAATTAATATTTTATTATAAATTTTATATTTACCCACTTTTTAAAAAGAAAAATTCTATTTGCAGTCCTCAATAGGGGATTGCATATGCAAGTCCTTTATTAAATAAGAAAAAATATCATTTTAAGAGAGATATTTTAATATTTTTAAAAAGTTTTAAAAAAAATTTATTTATACCTGCATTGTAGTCTTTAAATAAAAACTACACGTAGTATTACTTTTTTAAAAAAAGAATACTTCAGATTTATACATTCTAAAACTACAAATATCTTAGTGATAACTTTTAATAGCTTGACATCCGACAAATTTTGGAAGAGGCTTAGCATATTGCTTTATGGAGTTATGTCGCATTATTGAGGATCTTTAATAGAAATTATGGAGATGATAAGAAGTAGGGATGGATTGTCTTTGGCATGATCAAACTCAAAGACTGTGTGGGGGCCCTAATAGAAGTAATCCTATCTCGATTATGAGCATACGCAAGACTCTTGTTGCTCGATTGGTTAGACGACAAGTCGGACAAAACCACCCGCCATTGTTCAAACAGCTACAAGCTTGCCACAGGGCAACATCTAAAGGGTTTCAGTTGTTGAGGATATCGATAGATATGGACCCACAATAAATCAGTTATGCCATATATAAATACCATTTTTATCGTCTTTCTATTTTGATTTATTTATTGAGTAATGAATGCTATTAATTTTAAAAGAAAATTTTCGTATAGATATTTTGAAAAATAGTTTAATAGTACTTGACCGTTATGTTAATATAGCCGTTTTCTGTAAACGCGTCATGACAGCATTGGTTGGTCTGCGGTGATTCTAATACCGAACAGCTACGTAAACGAAAAGGTTTTAAAACAATTTTTTTTTCTTTAAAAAAAAAAAAAAATGGTCCCTCTCCGATTCGTCCCTTTCTCACGAATCAAATCAATTAATTCGAAAACCCCACTCACGATTACGAAGCTTTGTTACAAAGCACAACCAAAACCCACTCCAAAGCGTTTCTCAAAATCTCGAATCTCACTGAAAATGGCTACGCCTGAGGATTTTGCTAAAGCCGTGGATGACGGTCTCAAGCTCGCAAAGCGCGTTTACTTCGGTAAGGATAGAGCCGTCTCGCCCCCTAAGCCTCCTCCTCCGATGGACAAATCATCTCCGGCGGCTTACTCTTACCTCCTTCCCACCGCGCCGATGGTTTATGCGGTGATATACGACCCGGCTATCGTGGATAACCCGGACGTACCCAGCTACCAGCCCCACGTACACGGCAGATGCGATCCGCCGGCTCTGATCCCGCTCCAGATGAACGGGATCCACCTTGAGGCCGATTGCGTTCTGGACACCGCGTTCATTACGGTCCATGGTTCTTGGAGGGTCCATTGCGTCATGGGCAGCCGGAACTGTGATTGTCGCATTGCCGTCCCTATGGGCGAGCAGGTGCGTTTTTTAATTGAAGTTTGACTTTTAAGGTTAGTTGTGAATTCTCGTTTTGTTCTTGGTTTATGTAATTCTTGTAGTCTGGGATTCTTGGTTTGGACATATGATATAGATATTGGAGAAAATTATGAAGAGAACGCGAGGTTTTGGTGAAAAGATTTGGTAATTTGTTGTTTTGGAGACCATTTAAGAGATTGTTTTGCTTAACAAGTTTATAAATAAATGATAAGCGTCCGTCTGGAAATTCGGGAGGAAGAAATAGACAACAAACTCTTTATGAACGACTAGAAAAGGAAGTTTCCTTTTGGAATATATTCAGAATCATTGCTAACCAACCTTTTTTTATTATTTTATTATTTTTTATTTTTTAAATTTATGCATGTCTTTGTTACGATATTATTTTTGCGTTGGTGCTGAGTTTCTTGTTTTATGTTCTTAAGCAATTGTATTATTTGGCTCACAGGGTTCAATTCTAGGTGTTGAGGTGGATTTGCTCAGAAAGTCATACCGTACCCAGCTCTTTGGAACAGAGGACATAGACGGGACCGCAAAAGCTGCTCGAGCTGAAGATTGGGGATTTTTAAAGCCCCATATATTTACCTTAACAATACCACAGGTAAGTAATAACTTTATAAAACAGACTTGGACTATTGATTGTATATATTTATTTAGTTTCATTCAACTAAATTTTCCTTTCCCACCCCTATGTTTCAAGGTTGATGGGGGCACCAATCTATCAATTAAAATGAGTTGGTCTCAGAAATTGTTGTACTGTGATGGCGAGTTCTCCTTGAATATACCATTTACTTTTCCTGAGTATGTCACTCCTGCTGGAAAGAGAATTCAGAAAAAGGAAAAGATACAATTAAACCTGAACGCTGGTGCTGGAACTCAGGTTTTGTGCAAGACAGTCAGTCATCCTTTGAAGGTGCATATTGGATTAAGATTTCACGGGGTTATTTTTAATTTGTCATATCCTTAATGAGTGATGAGATATATTATTGTTATGGTGTTGCCTTTTTCTTTAATGATTTGTAGGAGACAAGACGCAATGTAGGAAAGTTGGAGTTCTTATACGAATCAGAAGTTTACTCATGGTCAAGCACTGACTTTAGGTTCTCTTACACAGTAAGGCTCAGATCCAAAGTTTTTTCTCCTGCCACTGCATTTTTTTCCACTGACCATGGACTGCTTATTCAAAGATGGTTTCTTATAATTTAATATACAGAAAATGTCATCTTATCAGAAACACATGCAAGGGTATTTTGGGGAGAATCTGTTGCACTGCGATATTTTATATATTCAATAGTCTTATTATCATTCACATCTACATTTTTCAGGTTCCTTCAAGTCACATATCTGGCGGTGGGTTTTTGCAATCTCCATCTGTGCTTGATATTGATCAAAGAGAGATGTTCTGTGTTTATCTATTTCCTGGAAGTCGGCAGAGTAGGAAGGTTAACATACTACTTTATAATCTATTGCTTTTACCTTATATACATTTCCATCTTTTTATTGTGTATTTTTCTCATCTAAATCAAATTGATAGGTCTTCAGAAAGGAAATAGTATTCGTTATTGATATCAGTGGAAGCATGCGGGGCAAACCACTTGATGATACAAAGAATGCACTATCTGCCGCCCTTTCTAAGCTTGATCCAGAAGATTCTTTTAGCATTATAGCTTTTAATGGAGAGACTTATAAATTTTCAACATTACTAGAATCAGCAACCAAGGAAGCTATTGAAAGGGCGATTGAGTGGATTAACATGAACTTCATAGCTGGGGGTGCCACAAATATATTACTTCCCCTTAACATGGTATCCTTTCGTTCGCACTCACTCAGTTAATTTCTGGATTTCACCAATTGTGGTTTGGATACTTTTCGTAAGTATGTGGGTCTTTTTGTGGTGATACTTACTTTGTGACTTTTTAGAGTTCATGTGACTATTTGAGCCCAATTCTCTAAATGGGAATTATCCAAAATATAAGTTGCTCTTTTATTTCAGGCAATTGAGATGCTATCCAATGTTCGAGGTTCAGTTCCTATCATCTTCCTAGTTACTGATGGGGCTGTTGAGGACGAGAGACACATTTGTGACACAATGAAAAATTGCCTAAAGGATGGAAGACCAATGTGCCCACGTATTTACACTTTCGGCATAGGTAATGGCTTTGTGAATCTTAGGCCATTAAAAAATCTGGAGAATTTTATATAAAATATTTTCCTCTCAATCAAAACATCTTTTAAACGTCACAGGTTTTTTTCCTCTCTTAAATTTTTTTTTTTATCTAATCGTTTGTTTCAGTTTTCATAACTTGACATAAAAGTTGTCTTCCCAAACATATATTCAATAGATCTTATTACCTTTAAAAACTCAATAAAAACATATCTAAAAAATTTCTCAACCTAGACGTATTTTCTAGGGTCCCACCACTTTTGGTTATGATGGAAACATATTGTTGCCTCTGCCAGCTTTCGGTGACATTTTGTGATTATTTAAAATACTCCTGTTGTCTGTGCACTTGTATATGTGGGAGTTATGATTTCTTCGTTTTTGTGATGCCATTTAGCTAACTCATAATCTGGAAATATCTCAGGTTTATTCTGCAACCATTATTTCCTGCGAATGCTGGCAACAATTAGCAGGGGCCAATATGATGCAGCTTATGATATAGGTTGGTTCTGTAAATAAAATTTGCAAATTTGAACTTCAATTACTTTCATCTTGGGGCTTGTGGGCGTGACGTAACATTGTGGATGCTGCACTATTAAGAGATTGCATCAAGCAATCAGATATGTTTTAAATCTCTAAAACTGGGTGTTATAAGTTAGTGCACGTTTCTTAGGTCTGGTTGTTGGGCTCTGTTCCCCCATTTTTTTGGCAGTGGCCACCCTTTACATTTTGTACTGATGTCTGCAAGAGATTTGAATTTTAAGTCTTAGAGCTTGCTTATGAACTTTGCGCCCTTGTTCTAGGATGATATAAATAGATTGTGCATGTACAGAAGTCAGAAAGCCCCAGCTACCAAGCACAAGTGCATGAGCTCCACTCCTTGCAAAAAAATGCTGAAGTTTAGGATCATAAGAAAATCAACCCCAAGGGCCCAACTTTGATAGGTACTAGCATTAGGTAATGGCCTTTATGTGCGGTGGCATTAAACTCTGAGACTGACGGATTGCGATCCAGTCCTGGGCAGCTAAGCTAGTAGCGGTCATACTCATCATTCTGGTTTCTAAGTTCTGTGTAGACGAGATTTGATGAAATAATACTCTGTTCTATTATTCACAGTGTACATACAAGTATATATATAACCCTAAATACAAGTTACCCATATACCCTCATACAAACCAATTACAAACAATATATTCTAACATTTTGAAAATCTTCACTTTTGGCATCTAAATGTCTTCTTAGTGATCTACATTAGTAAACATTTTTAAATTTACGCTTCCTACTTGCATCAATAATTCTTGTCCTTTATTTAGTAAATATTGTTGGTTTCTCTTTTTTAATTGTCAGACTCTCTTGAGGATCGATTGCAAAGATTATTCACCAGAGCTTTTTCTCCCATTTTTGCAAATATAACTATTGACAAATGTGATGGTCTTGATGAAGTTGAGGTGAGGCATTTCACCTTCAAGCGTTCTTAAAATTGTGTTCTTATACTTTTTACCACATAACCGTTAACTACAAAAGTTCTGTTGCAAATACTTTTGTTCTCTCTTTTTTTTGTGCATTGACCATATCTTCTAGGGACAACTTAGGGTCTCCCTTTCAATGCTAATGGCGATTTATCTTGTGGATAAGACATTTCTTCACTTTATGGTGTGCCATCATGCTTTCTATTGTTCTACACTTTTTAACACTAACCAATGGTTGTTCATTGTGACGTATGTGGTGTATCAGACAAAATCTATTTGCAAGCCTATATTTTGACACACCCAACACACCACTGAAGTGGGTCCCACAATGATGAAAAGCACTGGTGTTTAACTTTTTTTTTTTTAATTTAATTTTATATTTATAATGGGTCTTAGAAAAGTGTTGTGTTGACACACCAAGCTTGCAGGTAGCAAAACCCAGTGTATTATCCACAAATTTTCCCGTCTGTATTTTCTACTTTCTAATTATCTGAAATGATACGTTTCTTATATAAATTCATATTCTGTGTCATTTTTCTCACAGAATCAGCCTTAGACATATTTGCAACATCCTAACATATTTATCCTTGTATTAAAAATATGGTATTAGATTTCACTTGACATATCTGCAAATATTGTGACAGGTGTACCCTTCTCATATTACAGATCTTTCGTCTGAGAACCCATTGATTGTATATGGCAGATACCGTGGAAAATTCCCTGACACACTTAAAGTTAAAGGTGTCTTAGCTGATTTGAGTAATTTTCTGATTGACTTGAAGATAGAAACGGCTAAGGACATACCTCTTGACAGAGTAAGAAAGGAACTTGTGAGCTTTTGTTCAATTGAACTCTGACCTCAATTTCTTATTATGCTATTTTGGGCTATTGGATATGATGGGCTTATGTTCTTGCTATTGGATATGTCATCGGTGCTTTACCTAGATGCTTATCTGCCTCATGTTTCATGAATGACTTCTATATTTGTAATGTTAGGACCCTTTATTTTTTAGAGCTACAAGGATTATTCAAAGTTTTCATTTATGTTGTGTTTTTCCTGTTACAGGTATTTGCAAAAGAACAGATAGAACTACTAACAGCTCAGGCATGGCTTTCAGAAAATAAACAGCTCGAGGAAAAGGTAGGTTGGATTTTTGCCATGCACATGCTTGATAGCTGTTTCGCTCTACCTGTAACAGGACACCATGAATTGAGTGCATGACTGGCAATGTCACCGACCATTTCTGCCTATCCTGGCTTATAGCTTTTTATTCTTTGTAATAAAGGGAATTGTTGTCTTTTATTAATTTATTTATTTTTGTGCAGGTTGCAAAAATGAGCATACAGACTGCCTTTGTATCCGAATATACCTTTATGGCCCTTCTTGAGAGCGACCCAGGAAAGATAGCTAAAGAATCAGTTGTAGTAAAAGAGGTATGATTCTGCCATTATATCCTACCAGATGATCAACCTTAAAATTTGTGGGACATCCTTGGAGTAGCAATAATAAGTTTATCTACCTAGCTCTTAAAGCTTTCATGTTGATTGATGTTTTTTTTTTCTTATTTTGATGTTTTTATTTGCTGGAAATTTGAAGTGAGTTATCCAATTATTGAAACGTAACTGTCAAGGTTTCCTGTTTTGTTAGATTGAGCTCTTTGATGGCATTTCTTTACCCCCATTCGTTTCTGGCCTGGAATTTCACTTCTGGAGTAGCAATTATTCCATGTTAATTTGTCAATGTCATGGTCATGGCTTTGGCCTTTCTTTATCTTTAAATTTCTTTTGATTCGGAAGACAAGGACATAATTCCCATTAGATCATGATTTTTTATAGCGTGTGCAGATCCATTAGTTGAATAGAAAATCTTCAGGAGCCATGTTTCTCAGCATCAGTTGTCCATTTGCCTAAAAGCTTGCATAGGTTAAATGATGAATGTTGTTGCTCCAAAATTATTTATCTTTGCTTGTTTTTATAAAGCCTTATTTACTGATTTCTAATTGCTTTGACCTTGTCATCCTTTAAGCAGATGACAAACAAAAACCAATCTCAGAAAATGGTTGACTTCAAAGGCCAGCAAATGATAATACTGCGAAACCTTGGAATTGGCTTTGGCAACTTGACTGCAACTGCTGACAATATACCTCCAGGATCCGAAGAGCCAAAATTGCCTGAAGCTGCTGAAATATTTGTTAGGGCAGCTTCAAACTGTTGTGGTAGTATGTGTAATCACTGCTGTTGCATGTGCTGCATCCAACTGTGTTCCAAGATGAATAATCAATGTGCAATCGTATTGACACAGCTTTGCACTGGTCTTGCATTTTTTGGCTGTGTTGAATGTTGTACAACTGTGTGCTGTTCTGGAAGTGATGGACGATAGGATCTCCTATTTTTTCTCCTCCCTTAAGAGGGCAATAGAAACTTAAACTTGAATTATTTCATAATTTACAATATATTCTTGATGTTTTATAATGTATAAAAGATTGATGTTACAGGGTCCTGTACAGGAATACATAAATTAATACAGCACATTGTGATTATTTCAAAGTTAGGAGATTTACATTAATTTTGTTTGCTCAAACTTTTGTGATGTTAGCAGAAAGTTCAATTGCAATGTAGTCACAATGTTGAGTGGACTGATTTTTGAATTACATTAATTTTGTTTGCTCAAACTTTTGTGATGTTAGCAGAAAGTTCAATTGCAATGTAGTCACAATGTTGAGTGGACTGATTTTTGAATCTTCGTATCACAAGTATGTGTTTACTGCTTTGTCTCAGTTTTTTCCAGCATTTGGTATTCACTCAACTAGGATGGCTTGAATGATTTTCCAGTAAACTGATATTTCTGTTCTTCAAGCTTTATGATTGGATTAAGAACTTTTTGGCAATTGGGTTCTTCTAGTGGTATGAATTGTTAAATTTCCACCTGGATTTACCCTTAAAAAGCACTAAAAAACATGGACACTAGAGCTATCTATAATTTCACAGTGAAAAATGAATGGCATGGTGCAGGTTCTAAGTCTAATGCATTTCTAGAACATAGAACATTATTTTCAGCAAGGGTAAGCGAAGGTACCTTTGTGCTTGGACTAGTTGAGGCAGGAATAGACTGGTGGATTGGGAGTTAAAGGGTGGGATTGAACCCCAGAAACTAAGTGCAGGGAAATGAAGCACGATGACAGTCTGAATTTTATTTAGTATCAAGGTTTTTCTTATTATCAAGGAATATACATTTTACACTCCCAAACTATCATCCTTTTGAAATGTGGTACTTATACTATCCCTTTTGAGACATTGCATCCATAAACTATAAAAAAAAATTCTATTCATAAGCCTCTTATACCACACACCACTCTTTTTATTATTTTTAAAATTTTTTTCTCTTATCAAATGTGTGGTATATGAATGATTAGTAGAAGAATTCAATTATTTTAAGAAGAATAAAACTACGTACGTACCAGAAATTTTGTAATGAATGCTTTTTATTAAGATTTAATTGTCATCCATCTTAATAGATTTGACTATTAAGACGGACGACAATTAAATCTTAATTGCCTCGGAAAGAGACACAAAGGAGAAGTGAAGTTTTACTTTTGTTGAAGGTAAGGTGATCTCCTATTGGAAGAGAGGGTGAAGAGACTTGGTGGAAGAAAATGACAGATGAAATAGTAAACATCTGGAATAAGATCTCTCTTTTGGAAGAAGAGAGTTAGTTCAATGGAATGATCCAACCTTGGTAGAAACTGAGAATAAAGGGGAGAATTGTTTGGTGGATAAAATTATTGCAGATAGGAAAATTGAGAAAGATGTTCTACATGCAACAATGAAGAAAATCTTGAAGTTGAACAAGGGAGTCGTGTTCAGTGAAATCAATATAAATATATTCATATAAAATTGGGAAAGATGTTTTGCATTTAGAGTTTGTTGATTCAAGGGATAAGGAGAAGGTAGAACGTGGGAGAGTGTCATTTTTTTTTTTATCAAACCATTTCAGCTAAGAATTCATGTTCATCAAATAGATTTTGACTCAGAAGCATCATGGATTGAATTACATAAATTGCCACTTTCTTGTAGGAACGGAGAAGTTGGTGGTCAAATAGGAGTCTGGGGGAAAGGCAGTTGATATAGATGTCTGGGAGGATGCATGGTATAGGTTGGGGGAAGCTTTCTATGGTACAGGTTAGGTATGAGGCTGTGGATACCGCTCCAATATAAGAAGCTTCCACGCTAGTTTTCTACGTGTAAATGGAAAAGGCAAAGTGGAACTTGTGCAAACTAACAAAAAGAGCAAGGAGTAGATGAACAGATGTGTACAATTAGTCGAGTGGCGACAAAGAGGTAAGGGAATGAAGAATATTGAACGTGGAAATAATACCTGTATATTGGCGGAGGTTGGTTCCCAAACCAGCAAGGTGAAATGATCTTCTTAAGTTGGATTTGTCGAGGCTTGGGAACTCATAAACAGTTCATGATCTTCACCTAATGAGGAAGATATATATAGAAGCCTAAAGTTGTCTTCCTAATGGAGAAAAATGTTAAAAAAAAAAAGTTTGAAATGGGAATCGCTGAAGGTCAATTTGAGGTTTGATGGCTGTTTCGTTGTGGACCCTGTTTGATGAAGTGGAGGCTTAGCTTTGCAATGGAAGGACGATGCTGATCATATTATTGAGAATTGCTCAACGAATCATATCCATGTTAAGGAAACATCTAGCAAAGAGAAAGGAACCTCATTGAATTATTGAGATCTGA
The DNA here is from genome assembly GCA_011037825.1 of Carya cathayensis. NCBI lineage: Eukaryota > Viridiplantae > Streptophyta > Magnoliopsida > Fagales > Juglandaceae > Carya > Carya cathayensis. The sequence goes on from QGSO01000321.1 coordinate 522,644, forward strand.
AGGAGAAAGATTCAAAGAAAAAAAACATACAAATCCATCCTGTGAAGAACTCAGATCATAAGCCCTTGTTTGTGCATATTCTGTGTGGCAACAAAAGAAGCTGAAGGAGAAGGTACCACTACAAGTATGAAGCTAGTTGGGCAATTGATGAGGAGTGCAAAGAGGTAGTGGAAACAACATGATGTGAAAGGCCATTGGGTCCTATATGCGTGTCTCAAGTCAGTGGACAACTGAAGATGTGTCAAGCAGCAATAAGAAGGTGGAGTAAATTGAAATTTGGGAAGTATGACAGGAAGTTAGATGAGAAGACAAAAGAACTAGAGGAGCTCAGCATATCGGACAGTTTGCTAACAAATTTACACAAACCAATTTGGGTAGTCTTAGCCTAAGGTCGGGTCGGGCCCAAATCTGATTCGGTTGGGTCGGTGTGTAGGCCTAGTCTTAGGCCTTGTTTGGCAATAGAGATCACATTGTTCTCATCTCATTTCAGGATTTTCTCACAGTTTCCTTTCCAAAACATCACTTAACACACAATTTTTCAATTTCAAATTTTTAACTTTTTCATCTAATCGTTACATAATCATTATAATTTTCTTAAACTTCCATACAAAACACTAAAACAATACATCTTTTTCAAATTTCAAAACAAAAATGATATTAAAAATTTTGTTCAAACAAATTTTGAACTTTATAATATTTTTATACAAAATTTTCTCTTATTTCCCAAACAATTTTGTTACATACAATCACTTTTATGTACTTCTTACGCACTCCACTAATGTGACGGAACTTAGTATTTATTTTATATTAAAAAAGTAACGCAACCAATCATATCAGCAGAGTGCGTAAAGAACATATAAAAATATATGCACATAGAGTTTTTGTTTCTCAAAACCCAATAAAACTTCTTAACTAAAATCATTTCACTATTATTAACAAAATTCTCACAATTTTTCATCTCATGTCATTAAGAATGCCCTTAAAACCATATGAATAAGAAGTTCAATTAAACTAACCTAATAAAATAACTACGTATGCTCTCAACTCATGGATAGCCATCAAAAGTGCACTGTCATCTCAATTCTACAGAAACTCTAGATTTTTTATGCTTATTTTATTTTCACATAAAAAATCAATTAGATTTCAAATCAATTATGTCTGAACAAAAGAAAGATAGTACGATTCAGAAGGAAATAAGAAACAGCCAACTAATTTAATTTATAACTCAAGGTTTGATTTTCAGTTAAAAATCTGGCAAAAAAATCATATATAATAGTATTGAAAAAGCAAATATATGTGTTCCTGGTCACTTCCATGCTTTCTTCCCCCGGAACTGTTTGCCATAACGCTGCTGTTTTTTCTTTTTCTCTTGTCGAGATCTTGCTACCTTGGCTTTCTTTGCAGCCAAGGGCATAGCCTTCTTGTGCTGCTTCTGCCTTTTGCTCAGACCACTCGTCTATCAAATGGCAATACGGATTTATCAATACTCAAAAGAAGCTAATGTATGAAAAGGCATCATATATAGCCTAATACACTTTGTAGTTTGAACAGGAGACATAAAAAGAGTAAGTACAGGATGTTAAGACAGCAAATAACTTTTTGTTGTCTTTAGAGAGAGAAAACCCTAAGGCACCCTTCACCTACCCTTACCAACGAGTGACACCCATCGTCATAGACAACGTCGACGAGCCTTAACAACTTCGCTGAGAATAGTTCAAAGTCGATCATCCCTCCAGTGAGAAAACCCTAAGGCACTCAAACTTGCCACCACCCTAGATCGGCGATTGGCACCTCACCACCATCACAGACAAGGCCAACGGGCCCCGATGATTTCGTTGTGGGTCGTTCAACCTCTGTCCTCCCCGGAGGCAACATTGACCATCAAACTTGTGTCTCTGCCACCTTGATGGAGATTCAAGAAGAGCCATTCACAATGCCACTATGAGGGCTAGGCATGCCGAGGCTAGGAGGGTTGCATGCATGGCTCGGGTGGTGAGGCGATGGGCGTCCAAGACAAGTACAACTAAATGAGTTTTATGTGTTGGCTAATTCCTTGATTTTAGGGGTTGGATGACAAGAAGGTTGGATGACAAGTTCCTAAAAAATAGGGGTGGAGGCGCCATTCATGGTGGTGGCCGGCCATGATCCTTTTATTTGGGGATTTATTTATTTATAATATGTTTATGTTATTTTCTAGTTTAATTCCTAGTTAATTTCCTTTTATTTTAGGCATTAGATGTTGTTCGTTTAAACTTAGGATTCCTAAAACTTAGGAGTGGATCTAAGAATGAGATCTATATTTAGATCTAGGTTAAGGGAAGAGAGGGGGAGGCATGTGGCGGCAAACCTCGAGGATTATCTCTCTCTCTCTCTCTCTCTATATATATATATATATATATATTATTTTTTTTTGCTTTGCATTGTTATTCCATTAATTATGTTATATTATTCAATGAATGATAATTTTCTCTTCAATTCTTTTAAGAGTTAAGTGCTAGCTCGAATTAGTTTTAATTTCGCAAATAAACCAATTTGGATATTTGTGTTGCCTTGAGGTAACCCTAGATCCAGCCAACCAACAAGCAACATACCCTAGATCTAATCACCCAACATGTCAATTACAAGTGAGCGAGAGTGAGGCTTCCATCACACCTCCATAGCCACAAACAAGATTGACAGGCTCCGACGACTCTATAAAGGGCCCGCCGACATTGGTCCCCCTTCGATGACCGGGATTTTGATCTACATTTTATTTTCGTAAGTGCAGATATGGTGTAGTACCTATTCTAATTTGTATTTTATTTTCGTATAACATTTTTTGAGAGATGATACAGTGATTTGGGACCAAATGATGACGATACGCGAAAGGGATTTGTCTCGGATGGAAGGTGAAAGGTGGTTGAAGGTGGAGTTTTAAAACTTTCATTTTTTTTACAAAGGAGAGAGGAAATAGTTTTCGCATATCTAAACGTAATAAAATGATGGCTAAGTTCATGTGTTTAGGTGGGATAGCCACTTTGTGGGTGGCTAAGGTGATATAGGATTGTTTAGAACTCAACTCTCATGAAGAATTCTTCAAGAAGCTAAGGATGGGTAATGGAGCTCTCATCATTCAACATCATATTAACGCAAGGGGCAGCTTTCTGCAACTCTTATAAATTTTGGAATGGTAGGAGAAAAGGCTTGTTGGTGATTCCAGAAGGAAATGTTTTCTACAGTCCATTTCAAGTGTTATTGGGTCCAAAGCCTATTTTGAAGCATGCCTCGGTATTGAGGTCACTGGTGAATACTGGTTTTCTATCAAGTTTTCCTAATAGTTGTTTGATGTATCTTCCTCGAACCTCGTCTGATCATTGCCCTATGGTTACTTCTTTATGGGTTGATAGGAGGGTTGGTCCTACACCTTTTTGTTTTCAAAGAATGTGGTGTTTGCATGAGGATTTTTTAGGTATGGTTAGTGAGTGTTGGAGGCAAGAATTTCAAGGTTGCCCGATGGTGAAATTTAGTAGAAAATTAAAAAAATTGAAACAACTGTTGAAGAAATGGAATAGGGAGGTCTTCGGTAAAGTGGAAGTAGATCTTAAAGTCATTGAAGAGGAGCTCCTTGCGTTGGAGAATAATGTACAGCAAAATTCTACTCAAGATATGGAAGTTGAACTTTTGAGATGCAAGCAAAAGCATCTCCAATATTTACATAGAGAGGAGATTATGGGGTGTCAAAAATCCAGAGTTAAGTGGATTTGTGAAGGTGATGAAAACACAGCTTTCTTTCATGCTTATCTTAGATGTAAAAAGAAATTTAAGACTTTAGAGAGTATGATTCTTGAAGATGGTAGTGTTCTTGATTCTGGTGAAGCAGTCCTTGAGGGGCCTGTTGATTTCTTCCAGCAGCAATTAACCACGTCGGCAATGTCTTTTGAGGAGCCTGGTATGAATCTTATAACTTCTATTATTACTGAGGATGATAATCAGTTTCTTTGCAGAGTTCCAAATTTGATGGAGGTTAAGGAGGCGCTTTGGTCGATCCCACAAGATAGTAGTCCAGGGCCTGATGGTTTTTCTGCTAGTTTTTTCCATCATGCCTGGGATATTATCAAAGAAGATTTATTGATGTTGGCTATTGAATTCTTTGAGGGTAAGCCTTTAACTACTTTCTTTGGTGCCACCAATATTGTGTTGATACCGAAAGTGGATGACCCAAGGGGTTTTTCGCAATTCAGGCCTATCAGTTTATGCTCTGTTGTTTATAAAATTTTATCCAAGGTTCTGGTGAATAGGTTGGAACCAATCATGAAGAAAATAATCTCTGAGGAACAATCAGCCTTTATTAAAGGCCGAAGCATTTTTGATAATATTTCTATTGCTCAAGAAATGGTTCAGAGTATGAACAAGAAAGTGAGAGGTGGTAATGTTATGATTAAAATTGATATGGCAAAGGCGTATGACAGGGTAAATTGGAGGTTCTTGTTGGAGGTGATGAAGAGGTTGGGTTTCTCAGATCATTGGAGGGGCCTGATTTTTAATTGTATCTCTTCTCCTATGTGTTCGGTGATGCTTAATGGTTCTTTGAAGGGCTTTTTCAAACCTTCCCGTGGTATTAGGCAAGGGGATCCCCTATCGCCTTATCTTTTCATTTTATCACAAGAATTGCTTTCTCGTATGATTAATGTTGATTTTCAACAGGAAAGAGTAAAGCCTTTTAATACTAATGGAGGTACTCTGATCTCTCATTTGTTTTATGCTGATGATGTGCTGATTTTTTCAAATGGGGGTAAAAGATCTCTTCTGCAGATTATGAAGACTTTGCAAGCGTACCAATCTATGTCTGGGCAGATGGTCAGTCCGGCTAAGTCATCTATTTTTTTCTCCTCTAAGTTTTCTGTTGCTAGAAAATTGGAGTCTTTGAGGATCACAGGTTTTATGGAGGGGAAATGGCCATGCACTTATCTGGGAGTTCCGCTACATGTGGGAAGGATGACTATCAAATTATTTGAACCTTTGTTGTTAAAGTTGCAGAAAAAATTGGCTGGGTGGAAGAGTAACATTCTCTCTTTCGGGGGTAAGATTATTCTTCTCAAACATGTCTTATCTAGTATGCCAATTCATGTTCTCTCTGTTATGAATTTACCTAAGGGTGTTTTCAAGGCCATCAAAAGTATCTTCTCTAATTTTCTTTGGAATTCGACTGATGATAAAAGAAAAAGAAAATGGGTTTCTTGGAAAAATATTTGTTTGCCGGTTGAGGAAGGAGGACTGGGTATTCGGAACCTACATGATGTGCAAAGGTCTCTTTTCATGAAATTTGCTTGGAAACTGTTGGGGGGGAATTCAGTGTGGGCAAAATTCTTTCTGAGGAAATATGTGGGTGGTAAGCACCCTATGACTCTTTATAATTCCACAGGTTCAAGATTTTGGAAAGGTATTTTATCTGTGATGCTGATTGTGCAACAGAATTCATGTATTTTGATTAGAAGTGGTGCTTATAATTTTTGGTTTGATAATTGGTTGGGGGATGGGGCCATTGCTAATACAGAAGAGGTTAGTGTAGATGAGAATTTATTGGTGGCTGATATTTTAAATAGTTCTGGATGGGATGTGGTTAAATTGCGTTTGTTGGTGTTGGAAGAGATGGTTGAGAAAATAATTGCTTCGCCAGTTCAAATCTCAGGTGGCTCAGATGTGCGTATTTGGAAGCCTAATCCGGACGGTACTTTCTCTACCAAATCTGCTTGGCATTTAATTAGAGAGACAAGAACTATCTGTCTTTGGAAAAAATGGCTTTGGCATAGTTTGGTTCCAAAAAAAATGTCTTTTGTTTGTTGGCGTGCTAAAAAACATGTTTTACCTGTGGATGATATCATTTCTAAGCTAGGTATTCCTCTAGCTTCAAAGTGTCATTGTTGTGTTTTACCACAACAAGAGTCCATTGATCATATTTTTTGTAGTGGTGAGTTGGCTGCTATGGTTTGGAGGTATTTTGCAGGTATTTTGGGGGTTCGGTTACCTAACCTCCAAAACTGGACTGTGATTATGAATGTTTGGTGGATTCGAGTGTCAGAATCTTCTCAAGTAAGTTGTTGTCGTGGTATCTTACCAATCATTATCACGTGGGCTTTGTGGAGAGCACAGTGTGAGCATAGAATGGAAGGAAAGATTACTGATTGGAAGGGTGTGGTAAGGAGGATTAAATTGATGTTAATTGATATTTTTTTCTCCGCATCGAAAATTTGATAGATTGCATGCAAATGATATCAAGGTTTTACAGGAATTAAATTGCCCTTTTTTTCATGTTAGAAAAAAAAGTATGAAAGTTATAGCTTGGATTAAGCCAAATAGAGGTCCGTATAAACTCAATGTTGATGGTAGTTCGCTCAGAAATCCTGGATTAGCAGGTGGCGGTGGGGTTATTAGAGATCATGATGGTCGAGTGTTGGCGGGTTTTACTATTCATTATGGGCAGGTCTCCAATAATGTTGCTGAGGGGAGAGCTTTACTGGATGGGTTAAAGTTGGCAAAATAGTTGGGTATTCGAGACATCTTGGTGGAGTCCGATTCAGAAGTTATTGTGAAATGGATTCAGGCTGGTAAATGTAGTTTATGGTATTTGTGGGATTTTTGGGATGACATACAGAGTTTGTTTGTTGATTTACAGTGTTCCATCCAGCATATTTTTAGAGAAGCAAACAGCAGACTATCTTGCCAAAGAGGGGGCTTTTGATAGAGGTAAGTTTTTTACAGGGTTGACCCTTGATAGGGAAATCCTTCGTGGGTTAGTACGTACGGATATGTGGGGTCTTCCTTATATTAGGATGTAATTGTGCTCTCCTTTATGTTGTTAGCACTTTCTTTGTTTTGTTTTCCTTTGATTACAGGGGTTTTTTGGTTTTTTTTTGTTTATTTTTTGTAAAATTCCTATTGATAGTGATGTAACCACGGTTTTCCTCTACCATATGTGAGGGCTTTCTTAATAAACTTGGGACGGGGCTGCTATGTGGGTGGCTACCGGCTATTTAAAAAAAAAAAAAAAAAAAAAGGTCACTGGCGGGTAGTTCGGCCGAGAATAGTTTCGCGGCAAAAGGTAAGGGTAAGGCACTTGTAGGAGACAAAGGCTATCAAGTGATGTTGGGAGAAGTGTAGGGAGTCTTGTGGGCTATCAAAGCTCAATTGATGAGAGTTATGGAGTATGTGAGATATCTCATGATTAATTAGAGGGGCATATATCTCCCTAGTCAAATTGGACTCGATCCACCTTACAAAGGCCTAGGAACGCAATACCACAAACCAAGCAAATGAGAAATAAGGGATCGCATTGTATAACCACGTGAAGATATCATCAATATATTCAAACCCTATTAGTTGCGGATTAATGATGTAACCGTCGAGAGAATCTCAGACCTTCATTAAAAAGGATAGGCATTTGAGATACTCGCCCATGGTGATGTTTCCTTACACAATTATCGTCTATCAAGGCTTGATATTCAGCACCTTCAAAATCATCGGAGAAGATCATGCGGTTATTCTATTCTTATTGGTCAAGTAAGCATCTATATAACTGGTAGTGACTGGTGATTCAAGGTTATTCTTACGACCCTACTGATTTCATACTTCTCCGTCCTAAACATTGACTTAGGCATCAAAGGTGATCCGAACATACCGAGCCTCTACGCTTCTTTTGGCGCAGGTTGATTAAGTTCGTCAGTGGTGGTACAAAACACTTCCTTAACACCATTGATTGAGAATTGACCATTAAATGAAGACTTAATATATAGTACAATGCCAATGATTGAATCTTAGTTGATATGTAAATGAAAAAATATAGATAGTTTAAGATATAAATTCAAATTTTAATAATTCAGACATAAGTGAAACATAGTTTTATGAGTAAAAATTTGCAATTCCACAAACATGATAAAAAGAAGCTTGTTATCATAAAAGAATTAGAATACATTAAAATAAAATAAAAAATTGTGCAAGGATTTTAAATTTTTTAAATATAGATCTATTTTTAAGTTCATAATTCAAGGTTTTTTATATTTATTTTTCAATTTAGGGTTAACCTATGATTGTTACACACTTTTCCTCAAAAATCATTTATGAAAAATAGAAAAATGATAGACATGCAGCTATTTTTATAATTTTTTATATAATTATATTTTAAATGAGTATCCTTATAAAATAACTTATAAAAGTAATTTTCTTTTCTTTTTTTATAAATACTCTCATTTTAACTATGATTATATAAAAAATTGTAAAAAGTATTGTGGTGTATATTATTGAAAGAGAATAACTTCTGGTTGGTTGTGGTATTCTTTTCTAAATAACACCCTCCAGTGAACATATGTCATGTTGGCCTCCATTTGAGCTTCCATCTAACCGCACAATAGCCTATAATTCACAGGAACAAAAGCACCCCTTCCCTTGTCTCGTGACTCTCTCTCTCCCTCTCTCTCTCTCTCTCTCTCTCTCTCTCTCTCTCTCCTGGAACTAGGGTTATAAGCTGGTCGGTCTAGATTGGAATGAACTCCAGATCGATCAGTCTCGATCCCAAAATATGTGGATTGATGACATTCTGTCTGGTCCTCGAGTTTACAAATTTTGAACTGAATCGGATCGACCCCTATATATATATATATTTTTTTTTAATAATTTAATATATTATTTTTATATAATAATTATATAAGTTGATGTAATTTTTATCTAATTTATTATCATTGACCATATGAAATATAAAATAATATATGCTTTCAATTAATGATAAATAATCAATCATGTGATAATTTATGTCATTATATGTAAATAGTTAATATATCATACATTCATACATACTATACTATTTACACTTAATTAAAATAATTGGGTGATCTTTTCTATTTGCAAGTAACCATGAATAATCTATGTACAATGAAATTATTTGATATTCATTAATCATTTATAAAATGTATGACATTATTAATAATTATGCATACTAAAGAGTAAAGTCTATGTTAGTAAGTAGTAATTATCAATATCATAAATATAATTATAGTAAAATATTTTTTTAATGAGTTAGTTACATAATCTACATTAATAATTCACTTAATTTTAATTTAGTAATTAAATAATTTTTTATTAATTTATTTAAAAAAAAGAAAAAAATTAGATCAGATTGAACAGACCGATTAGACCGGTCTGAAGAAAATGATGGACAGTACAAACCGGACCAGACCGATTTACACCCCCGCCGCCAAGACCAAAAAAAAGTGAAAAGCTCATTAGCACTTGAGGCTAGGCTAAGTGTTGCCACGCTTACCATCCACACCATCCACCTTGTTTCTCTTCCTCAAAGTCCATGCCTTATCGAAAGCAACACCGACAAAGAAAGAGAAGGCAAACAACTCGACTATATTTTGAATAAGAAAAACTCTATATAAAGTCGGTTGTGGGGAGTTAGGATGAAATCATCTGACAAAGCTAGTCCCACTTTCTACCTTCAGTTCACCTTTCTTCCTCCCTCTTTCTCTCCCATTTCTTTTTCTCTGGCCTTTTTTTTTCTCTCACCCATGGCAGCCCCTATTACCTTCTTCGAATAGTGTGTAGTTGCTTTTCTTCTCTTTTCAAGTTTTTGTTGTAATTTTTTCCGATCTTCTTTTTCCACTCAAGAATATATCTTCTTTTTCCGTTCAAGAATCTATTTTCCCCGATTACGCACGCCGCATTTTTTCTCTCATCCACAATGCCGCCTTTAATCTATTGCCAATGGCTGAGGATCTTGCATGCTTTTCATTTTAGACAACTCCTGTCTATATTTATGTGGATGATGGGAGGGATAAAATTATCAATGAAGGGTTGCAACACGGCTATTGTGTCATGTCTAGTGCCAAGAGATTTTCTATTGTATTCATTCTTAAAGAGGAATTTGTGAAATAAAAAAAAAGTGATGGTCTTCTTCTCTTCGTCTAATTCAGTCAAATTCCATTTTGAACTTCTGATACACATTAAGCGATTGAACTGAACATTCCAACTATACAAAAACTTAGCTGAGTGAACCAAATTTTGGTGTTAAAAAAAAATGGTGTAGTTCGTGATTTTCTTTTGGAAAAAAAAATTGAAATTTCCTTGTTAGATTCTAGAGATTGTGTGAGGAAAGCTTTGCTTCTTGCCATATTTCTTTAAAGATCTACCCACGAACAGGAGTAGGAAATGCCATCCAGCATCAACAAGATTTACCCACGAATAGAAATGGATGAGAGACCCAACACCAAAAAGCTACCCACACGAACTTCAGTTGGACGAGAGACACACCAAGATCTAGAATCTTTTCCAAATTCCATTAAGCTCCAACAATTCTTCTGCAGTTCTTCCAAACCCATGAAGACAAAGATCCATTATTTCTTCCCTTTTCATATTTTTTTAAAAAAAATATATATATATCTTAGCTGACGTGGCTAGCGAATTTCCCAACGCTTACGTATCCCAACTGTCCATAGAAGAATTGTTCGAATAATGGGAGGGCTGGGATTGGATGAATCACTCTCAGTTGGGTTCTAAGCTTATTTACGATTGGGTCCTCCTGATAATCAATAAAACTAGTGCCCATTTGGAGTGGCAATCCTCAAGACAAATCTACGCTATCCAATTTGTGGGAAAGTTGATTGACTACAAAAATATTGGAGCCTCATATCGCAGAATTGGCTAATTCTACATTAAGACATTTAAAATCATAGCTGAGACAGTCGGAGGATGTCACAGTAGAAGAAGCTCCAATTTCTTTGGGGAATTTCTTCTGCTACGTTAGGAGAAAGGGATTGATGGGTTGGTGATGGGATTAAAGAATTGCTCCTGTGACTATGAGTAATCCAAGCTCACGGAAGGGGATTACGAAATCATTTAGTAGTAAAATGGTGTTGAACCCAAGGTTTCAAGTTTTGTGTAATTATAAATCTACACATGGATTTTGATGATAACAAATGAATTCAAAGAATAAAGGAGTCTCAAACTCAAGTTGTCCACACAATGGAGTCAAGTACATCAAGAAACTAAGCATGAGCAAGAAGGGAACAAGTTCACATTAAAATCATAGAGTAATGTTGTAAATCTCTTAAAAATTCGAAATTAGGATTAAGGCTCAAAATTAATATTTCATCATAAAACATTAAAATACATTTTCCACATGTGCATGAATATTTTGAAAATTAAATTTGAAAATTTTGAAAGATGATTGATTGTCATCTTTCATATGTGCATGACATGATTAAAGGTTTGAACTTTGAAAATATTAAGATGATTGATTGTCATCTTTCACATGTGCATGTTTTATTTGAATATTTTCAAAAGTGATAGATGCTTTTCTTGACTTATGCAAAAGATAGATGTCTTTGTTTGAAAAATTTGAAAAGTAAAGTGTGCTCCTTTTGTCATATGCAAAAAGTAAAAGATTAGGTTTGAAATTTTTGAAAAGTAAAGTGTGCTCATTTTGTCACATGCAAAAAGTAAAAAGATTAGGTTTGAAATTTTTGAAAATGAATGATGATGTCTTTGACATGTGAATCTTTTTAAATTTGAATATGAAGTCTCATATGCCTATAAATAGATCATTTGAGAGCTTCACATTCACAACACCAAGAGCATACAATATTCATTCAAAGTTTTCATTCTCTCTTCTCTAAGCATTGAGCCTTAACCCTTTTCATTTTGAGAGATATAGTTTGCGTTGTATTGTTCTTATTTCACTCATTGAGGAGTGTTTTCTGATAACCTACCCACTATCAGCTCTTGTATCAGTAAAAGGGTGTGTATAACCCTTGTGCGTGTAGAAAGTGTTCTACACAAGGAATAGTTGAATCACCACGTGTAAGGTGATTGCAAGTGTAGAGGGTGTTCTACACGGATCCTTTGTAGCGGTGTTGTTCAAAGGTGTAATAGGTTTCTATCTCCACCTGAAGGAGGTTGAATAGTGAATTCGGGGATCCTCAAGGGGTAGCTTGAGNTCCCCCTTTGACGACCGGGATTTTGATCTACATTTTATTTTCATAAGTGCAGATATGGTGTAGTACCTATTCTAATTTGTATTTTATTTTCGTATAACATTTTTTGAGAGATGATACAGTGATTTGGGACCAAATGATGACGATACGCGAAAGGGATTTGTCTCGGATGGAAGGTGAAAGGTGGTTGAAGGTGGAGTTTTAAAACTTTCATTTTTTTTACAAAGGAGAGAGGAAATAGTTTTCGCATATCTAAACGTAATAAAATGATGGCTAAGTTCATGTGTTTAGGTGGGATAGCCACTTTGTGGGTGGCTAAGGTGATATAGGATTGTTTAGAACTCAACTCTCATGAAGGGTTCTTCAAGGAGCTAAGGATGGGTAATGGAGCTCTCATCATTCAAAATCATATTAACACAAGGGGCAGCTTTCTGCAGCTCTTATAAATTTTGGAATGGTAGGAGAAAAGGCTTGTTAGTGATTCCAGAAGGAAATGTTTTCTACAGTCCATTTCAAGTGTTATTGGGTCCAAAGCCTATTTTGAAGCATGCCTCGGTATTGAGGTCACTGGTGAATACTGGTTTTCTATCAAGTTTTCCTAATAGTTGTTTGATGTATCTTCCTCGAACCTCGTCTGATCATTGCCCTATGGTTACTTCTTTATGGGTTGATAGGAGGGTTGGTCCTACACCTTTTTGTTTTCAAAGAATGTGGTGTTTGCATGAGGATTTTTTAGGTATGGTTAGTGAGTGTTGGAGGCAAGAATTTCAAGGTTGCCCGATGGTGAAATTTAGTAGAAAATTAAAAAAATTGAAACAAGTGTTGAAGAAATGGAATAGGGAGGTCTTCGGTAAAGTGGAAGTAGATCTTAAAGTCATTGAAGAGGAGCTCCTTGCGTTGGAGAATAATGTACAGCAAAATTATACTCAAGATATGGAAGTTGAACTTTTGAGATGCAAGCAAAAGCATCTCCAATATTTGCATAGAGAGGAGATTATGGGGTGTCAAAAATCCAGAGTTAAGTGGATTTGTGAAGGTGATGAAAACACAGCTTTCTTTCATGCTTCTCTTAGATGTAAAAAGAAATTTAAGGCTTTAGAGAGTATGATTCTTGAAGATGGTAGTGTTCTTGATTCCGGTGAAGCAGTCCTTGAGGGGGCTGTTGATTTCTTCCAGCAGCAATTAACCACGTCGGCAGTGTCTTTTGAGGAGCCTGGTATGAATCTTATAACTTCTATTATTACTGAGGATGATAATCAGTTTCTTTGCAGAGTTCCAAATTTGATGGAGGTTAAGGAGGCGCTTTGGTCGATCCCACAAGATAGTAGTCCAGGGCCTGATGGTTTTTCTGCTAGTTTTTTCCATCATGCCTGGGATATTATCAAAGAAGATTTATTGATGTTGGCTATTGAATTCTTTGAGGGTAAGCCTTTAACTACTTTCTTTGGTGCCACCAATATTGTGTTGATACCGAAAGTGGATGACCCAAGGGGTTTTTCGCAATTCAGGCCTATCAGTTTATGCTCTGTTGTTTATAAAATTTTATCCAAGGTTCTGGTGAATAGGTTGGAACCAATCATGAAGAAAATAATCTCTGAGGAACAATCAGCCTTTATTAAAGGCCGAAGCATTTTTGATAATATTTCTATTGCTCAAGAAATGGTTCAGAGTATGAACAAGAAAGTGAGAGGTGGTAATGTTATGATTAAAATTGATATGGCAAAGGCGTATGACAGGGTAAATTGGAGGTTCTTGTTGGAGGTGATGAAGAGGTTGGGTTTCTCAGATCATTGGAGGGGCCTGATTTTTAATTGTATCTCTTCTCCTATGTGTTCGGTGATGCTTAATGGTTCTTTGAAGGGCTTTTTCAAACCTTCCCGTGGTATTAGGCAAGGGGATCCCCTATCGCCTTATCTTTTCATTTTATCACAAGAATTGCTTTCTCGTATGATTAATGTTGATTTTCAACAGGAAAGAGTAAAGCCTTTTAATACTAATGGAGGTACTCTGATCTCTCATTTGTTTTATGCTGATGATGTGCTGATTTTTTCAAATGGGGGTAAAAGATCTCTTCTGCAGATTATGAAGACTTTGCAAGCGTACCAATCTATGTCTAGATGGTCAGTCCGGCTAAGTCATCTATTTTTTCTCCTCTAAGTTTTATGTTGCTAGAAAATTGGAGTCTTTGAGGATCACAGGTTTTATGGAGGGGAAATGGCCATGCACTTATCTGGGAGTTCCGCTACATGTGGGAAGGATGACTATCAAATTATTTGAACCTTTGTTGTTAAAGTTGCAGAAAAAATTGGCTGGGTGGAAGAGTAACATTCTCTCTTTCGGGGGAAAGATTATTCTTCTCAAACATGTCTTATCTAGTATGCCAATTCATGTTCTCTCTGTTATGAATTTACCTAAGGGTGTTTTCAAGGCCATCAAAAGTATCTTCTCTAATTTTCTTTGGAATTCGACTGATGATAAAAGAAAAAGAAAATGGGTTTCTTGGAAAAATATTTGTTTGCCGGTTGAGGAAGGAGGACTGGGTATTCGGAACCTACATGATGTGCAAAGGTCTCTTTTCATGAAATTTGCTTGGAAACTGTTGGAGGGGAATTCGGTGTGGGCAAAATTCTTTCTGAGGAAATATGTGGGTGGTAAGCACCCTATGGCTCTTTATAATTCCACAGGTTCAAGATTTTGGAAAGGTATTTTATCTGTGATGCCGATTGTGCAACAGAATTCATGTATTTTGATTAGAAGTGGTGCTTGTAATTTTTGGTTTGATAATTGGTTGGGGGATGGGGCCATTGCTAATACAGAAGAGGTTAGTGTAGATGAGAATTTATTGGTGGCTGATATTTTAAATAGTTCTGGATGGGATGTGGTTAAATTGCGTTTGCTGGTGTCGGAAGAGATGGTTGAGAAAATAATTGCTTCGCCAGTTCAAATCTCAGGTGGCTCAGATGTGCGTATTTGGAAGCCTAATCCGGACGGTACTTTCTCTACCAAATCTGCTTGGCATTTAATTAGAGAGACAGGAACTATCTGTCTTTGGAAAAAATGGCTTTGGCATAGTTTGGTTCCAAAAAAAATGTCTTTTGTTTGTTGGCGTGCTAAAAAACATGTTTTACCTGTGGATGATATCATTTCTAAGCTAGGTATTCCTCTAGCTTCAAAGTGTCATTGTTGTGTTTTACCACAACAAGAATCCATTGATCATATTTTTTGTAGTGGTGAGTTGGCTGCTATGGTTTGGAGGTATTTTGCAGGTATTTTGGGGGTTCGGTTGCCTAACCTCCAAAACTGGACTGTGGTTATGAATGTTTGGTGGATTCGAGCGTCAGAATCTTCTCAAGTAAGTTGTTGTCGTGGTATCTTACCAATCATTATCACGTGGGCTTTGTGGAGAGCACGGTGTGAGCATAGAATGGAAGGAAAGATTACTGATTGGAAGGGTGTGGTAAGGAGGATTAAATTGATGTTAATTGATATTTTTTCTCCGCATCGAAAATTTGATAGATTGCATGCAAATGATATCAAGGTTTTACAGGAATTAAATTGCCCTTTTTCTCATGTTAGAAAAAAAAGTATGAAAGTTATAGCTAGGATTAGGCCAAATAGAGGTCAGTATAAACTCAATGTTGATGGTAGTTCGCTCAGAAATCTTGGATTAGCAGGTGGCGGTGGGGTTATTAGAGATCATGATGGTCGAGTGTTGGCGGGTTTTGCTATTCATTATGGGCAGGTCTCCAATAATGTTGCTGAGGGGAGAGCTTTACTGGATGGGTTAAAGTTGGCAAAACAGTTGGGTATTCGAGACATCTTGGTGGAGTCCGATTCAGAAGTTATTGTGAAATGGATTCAGGCTGGTAAATGCAGTTTATGGTATTTGTGGGATTTTTGGGATGACATCCAGAGTTTGTTTGTTGATTTACAGTGTTCCATCCAGCATATTTTTAGAGAAGCAAACATGGTTGCAGACTATCTTGCCAAAGAGGGGGCTTTTAATAGAGGTAAGTTTTTTACAGGGTTGGCCCTTGATAGGGGAATCCTTCGTGGGTTAGTACGTACGGATATGTGGGGTCTTCCTTATATTAGGATGTAATTGTGCTCTCCTTTATGTTGTTAGCACTTTCTTTGTTTTGTTTTCCTTTGATCACAGGGGTTTTTTGGTTTTTTTTTGTTTATTTTTTGTAAAATCCCTGTTGATAGTGATGTAACCACGGTTTTCCTCTGCCATATGTGAGGGCTTTCTTAATAAACTTGGGACGGGGCTGCTATGTGGGTGGCTACCGGCTATTTTAAGATGTTAAAAAAAAGGTCACTGGCAAGTAGTTCGGCTGAGAATAGTTTGGCGAAAAAAGGTAAGGGTAAGGCACTTGTAGGAGACAAAGGCTATCAAGTGATGTTGGGAGAAGTGTAAGGAGTCTTGTGGGCTGTCAAAGCTCAATTGATGAGAGTTATGGAGTATGTGAGATATCTCATGATTAATTAGAGGGGCATATATCTCCCTAGTCAAATTGGACTCGATCCACCTTACAAAGGCCTAGGAACGCAATACCACAAACCAAGCAAATGAGAAATAAGGGATCGCATTGTATAACCATGTGAAGATATCATCAATATATTCAAACCCTATTAGTTGCGGATTAATGATGTAACCGTCGAGAGAATCTCAGACCTTCATTAAAAAGGATAGGCATTTGAGATACTCGCCCATGGTGATGTTTCCTTACACAATTATCGTCTATCAAGGCTTGATATTCAGCACCTTCAAAATCATCGGAGAAGATCATGCGGTTATTCTATTCTTATTGGTCAAGTAAGCATCTATATAACTAGTAATGACTGGTGATTCAAGGTTATTCTTACGACCCTACTGATTTCATACTTCTCCGTCCTAAACATTGACTTAGGCATCAAAGGTGATCCGAACATACCGAGCCTCTACGCTTCTTTTGGCGCAGGTTGATTAAGTTCGTCAGTGGTGGTACAAAACACTTCCTTAACACCATTGATTGAGAATTGACCATTAAATGAAGACTTAATATATAGTACAATGCCAATGATTGAATCTTAGTTGATATGTAAATGAAAAAATATAGATAGTTTAAGATATAAATTCAAATTTTAATAATTCAGACATAAGTGAAACATAGTTTTATGAGTAAAAATTTGCAATTCCACAAACATGATAAAAAGAAGCTTGTTATCATAAAAGAATTAGAATACATTAAAATAAAATAAAAAATTGTGCAAGGATTTTAAATTTTTTAAATATAGATCTATTTTTAAGTTCATAATTCAAGGTTTTTTATATTTATTTTTCAATTTAGGGTTAACCTATGATTGTTACACACTTTTCCTCAAAAATCATTTATGAAAAATAGAAAAATGATAGACATGCAGCTATTTTTATAATTTTTTATATAATTATATTTTAAATGAGTATCCTTATAAAATAACTTATAAAAGTAATTTTCTTTTCTGTTTTTATAAATACTCTCATTTTAACTATGATTATATAAAAAATTGTAAAAAGTATTGTAGTGTATATTATTGAAAGAGAATAACTTCTAGTTGGTTGTGGTATTCTTTCCTAAATAACACCCTCCAGTGAACATATGTCATGTTGGCCTCCATTTGAGCTTCCATCTAACCGCACAATAGCCTATAATTCACAGGAACAAAAGCACCCCTTCCCTTGTCCGTGACTCTCTCTCTCTCTCTCTCTCTCTCTCTCTCTCTCTCTCTCTCTTCCTGGAACTAGGGTTATAAGCTGGTTGGTTTAGATTGGAAAGAACTCCAGACCGATCAGTCTCGATCCCAAAATATGTGGATTGATGACATTCTGTTTGGTCCTGGAGTTAACAAATTTTGAACTGAATCGGATTGACCCCTATATATATTTTAAATATTTTTAATAATTTAATATATTATTTTTATATAATAATTATATAAGTTAGATGTAATTTTATCTAATTTATTATCATTGACCATAGAAATATAAAATAATATATGCTTTCAATTAATGATAAATAATCAATCATGTGATAATTTATGTCATTATATGTAAATAGTTAATATATCATACATTCATACATACTATACTATTTACACTTAATTAAAATAATTGGTGATCTTTTCTAGATACCTAAGTTGCAAGTAACCATGAATAATCTATGTACAATGAAATTATTTGATATTCATTAATCATTTATAAAATGTATGACATTATTAATAATTATGCATACTAAAGAGTAAAGTCTATGTTAGTAAGTAGTAATTATCAATATCATAAATATAATTATAGTAAAATATTTTTTTAATGAGTTAGTTACATAATCTACATTAATAATTCACTTAATTTTAATTTAGTAATTAAATAATTTTTTATTAATTTATTTAAAAAAAAGAAAAAAATTAGATCAGATTGAACAGACCGATTAGACCGGTCTGAAGAAAATGATGGACAGTACAAACCGGACCAGACCGATTTACACCCCCGCCGCCAAGACCAAAAAAAAGTGAAAAGCTCATTAGCACTTGAGGCTAGGCTAAGTGTTGCCACGCTTACCATCCACACCATCCACCTTGTTTCTCTTCCTCAAAGTCCATGCCTTATCGAAAGCAACACCGACAAAGAAAGAGAAGGCAAACAACTCGACTATATTTTGAATAAGAAAAACTCTATATAAAGTCGGTTGTGGGGAGTTAGGATGAAATCATCTGACAAAGCTAGTCCCACTTTCTACCTTCAGTTCACCTTTCTTCCTCCCTCTTTCTCTCCCATTTCTTTTTCTCTGGCCTTTTTTTTTCTCTCACCCATGGCAGCCCCTATTACCTTCTCCGAATAATGTGTAGTTGCTTTTCCTCTCTTTTCAAGTTTTTGTTGTAATTTTTTCCGATCTTCTTTTTCCCCTCAAGAATATATCTTCTTTTTCCATTCAAGAATCTATTTTCCCCGATTACGCACACCGCATTTTTTCTCTCATCCACAATGCCGCCTTTAATCTATTGCCAATGGCTGAGGATCTTGCATGCTTTTCATTTTAGACAACTCCTGTCTATATTTATGTGGATGATGGGAGGGTAAAATTATCAATGAAGGGTTGCAACAGGGCTATTGTGTCATGTCTAGTGCCAAGAGATTTTCTATTGTATTCATTCTTAAAGAGGAATTTGTGAAAAAAAAAAAAGTGATGGTCTTCTTCTCTTCGTCTAATTCAGTCAAATTCCATTTTGAACTTCTGATACACATTAAGCGATTGAACTGAACATTCCAACTATACAAAAACTCAGCTGAGTGAACCAAATTTTGGTGTTAAAAAAAATGGTGTAGTTCGTGATTTTCTTTTGGAAAAAAAAATTGAAATTTCCTAGTTAGATTCTAGAGATTGTGTGAGGAAAGCTTTGCTTCTTGCCATATTTCTTTAAAGATCTACCCACGAACAGGAGTAGGAAATGCCATCCAGCATCAACAAGATTTACCCACGAATAGAAATGGATGAGAGACCCAACACCAAAAAGCTACCCACACGAACTTCAGTTGGACGAGAGACACACCAAGATCTAGAATCTTTTCCAAATTCCATTAAGCTCCAACAATTCTTCTGCAGTTCTTCCAAACCCATGAAGACAAAGATCCATTATTTCTTCCCTTTTCATATTTTTTTAAAAAAAATATATATATATCTTAGCTGACGTGGCTAGCGAATTTCCCAACGCTTACGTATCCCAACTGTCCATAGAAGAATTGTTCGAATAATGGGAGGGCTGGGATTGGATGAATCACTCTCAGTTGGGTTCTAAGCTTATTTACGATTGGGTCCTCCTGATAATCAATAAAACTAGTGCCCATTTGGAGTGGCAATCCTCAAGACAAATCTACGCTATCCAATTTGTGGGAAAGTTGATTGACTACAAAAATATTGGAGCCTCATATCGCAGAATTGGCTAATTCTACATTAAGACATTTAAAATCATAGCTGAGACAGTCGGAGGATGTCACAGTAGAAGAAGCTCCAATTTCTTTGGGGAATTTCTTCTGCTACGTTAGGAGAAAGGGATTGATGGGTTGGTGATGGGATTAAAGAATTGCTCCTGTGACTATGAGTAATCCAAGCTCACAGAAGGGGATTATGAAATCATTTAGTAGTAAAATGGAAAACATGAAATCCACAAAAAAAAAAAAACATATCATGAATTCAACATTAGGTGAGTGTAATTCGAGTGAGAAACAGACCCATGCAGTTGCATTGCAGATGAGGTTTTTCAATACCTCTTGTACAACAGAAAGCAATTTAGGATTATTCTTCAAAGGCTACAATCACGAGTTGGATGGTGTGTGGCACAAGGGAAGACTTTGGTTGTGTGGGCAACGATACACAGGGGAGAACCGATAGCGTCTAGCATAGGGACTTGACGGTGTGTGGCGGTTTGGAAGCAGTTGGTGGCAAGGAGAGTTTCTCGGGCACAAAGGAGGGAAGGGAAAAAATAAGCAGATGAAGCAAAATCAGGGTCTCGAAGCCTTGCGGCCGTTTGGCAGCAAATGATGGTAAGGAGAAGGGGGAAGGGAAAAAAAAAAAGAGGATGAAGCAAAATCTGGTTGGTTATGTTTTCTAGGTAAGAATTCCATGTGACCATGAAAATTGTTTTAATGATAAAATTGTTTGGGAAGATAAAAAAAAAAAATGGTATATTCACTGTAAAATTAGCATATAGAAGAGTGTTAAGGTGCAAGCCTAATTATGTGGAGGGTGGAAGCTCTATTGCTTTTGTTTGGAAGAGAGTTTGGAAATCCATATGGATCATGAATGCTCCAAGTAAAATAAAGCAGTTTGCATGGAGATTATGTCATGATATCCTTCCTACTACATATTTGCTTAAGAAAAGACATGTAGAAATTGAGGTTTGCTATCCTTTTTGTAAGAAATAGGTTGAAATCTCTCATCATGCGATATTCTCTTGTGAGCAAATTCAGGAAGTATGGGTAAGACAATTTCCAACCCTCTTTTTTGATTTCCATTTACTTCGTGGTGTTGATGTGAATCTATGCCATTTGTTGGTGAAAGACAATCAGAATGTTGTGAAGGTTTTTCCTACTGCATGGAGTCTATAGAAGAGACAAAACCTGGCAGTTTTCCAACATAAACATGTTGCTCCAAATATTGCTGTATAAAGTGGATCACATCTACTTCAAAGTTTTTAGAAGGTACATTCTCATTGTTTACCAGTGGCTAGAAAAAGATGTCTTCGATGGCAACAACCACCACTTGGTAGTGTGAAATTAAATGTGGATGGAGTATTGCTTTCTACGTTGAATTAAGTAGGTGTGTGTGTTGTTTCAAGCAATCATTCATGTTCTGTTTTAATGGCTGTGTGTAATGTGGTACAAGGAGAGTGTTTTGTTGAAACTATTGAAGCTCTTGCTATTTTAAGGGGGTTGCTATTTATTTCTCATATGAGTTTTCTAAGATTAATAGTCGAGACAGATTCACAAACTATTGTCGAAATGTTGAATGCTGAAGAGGAGGTCTCGTCTGAATAGAGGGTAGGGGTGAAAGTTTGAATCGGAAAACCAGAGAATTGGCTCGAACTGGACCGGACGATCTGATTTTGAATTGGTCAAGTCTGAGAGCAGTTCCTAGACTTTAAAAACCGGCTAAATCTAGTATGGTTCTTGGCTTTCCAGCATTGGATCGAACCAGTTTATAAAAAATATACATATATAAATTCATTTTTAATACTATATAAAATATTTTACATATGTATATATAATTTTTGTATATAATATATATAATTATATATGAAATAATTTTATATTATAATTTATAATATAAAATTTTAATCTTAAATATATATAATTTTTATACATAATATATAAATATATATTATTATATTGGCATTTGATTAAAATTGCAAAACCAGATTGAATCGGACCGAAACTAGTAAAATCGGAAGTATCGGTTTAAGAGGGTGATCGGTCTGAGATTGATATTTGAAAATACAAAACCGGTATATACCAGTTTGGTTCCAAAATTTGTATAAAATCGGACTAAATAAAACTGATTATACCCCTAACAGAAAGCTATACTTGTTGATATTGAGTTTCACTATAGGTTTTCAAGCTGTTGAATTCTGTTATACCCCTCCTGAAGCAAATTTTGTAGCACATATATTGGCTAGAAGTTGTAAACATGTGGAGGATACCACATTGTGGAGGCATTATATTCTATCAATGTTTTAAATTTTGTTCCGTTTCGGCCGGAATGACTGGAATTTGTCGTTCCAGTATAGTGTCCGGTACATTCTACCACCCCATTCCATTTCGCTTCAAATTTCGGTCATTCCGGTCCTGTTTCGGCCATTCCGGTCACATTCCGGCCATTTTGGCCGGAATTGAGCGTTTCGGTCTCCATTCTGTTTCGGACAGTTTTTGTAATTTTCTTATACTTAAATGACATTTTTATAAATTTTAAATCCAAATGATATTTAATTCATTCTAAAATATAAAATATATTTATATAATTTTTTTTATAATTTTAAATATGTCCCCTCATTTCCTATTTTTTTAAGTATTATTATTTTTAATAATTTATCTATTCTTTAATTTTTTGTCTTTATTTTTGTGTCTTAACTCAATTTTGTGATTTTTTTCAATATATATTCATTTTATAAATCTTCAATTCTTCTACATATATACACATATACATGATATACACTTACATATATATATTTATTTTATTAGTTATTAATTTATATATATATATAAATATTTATATATAATATATAATTAATCCTGAAACGGTATATTGAAACGTACCGGTACCGAAATATTCCGTTCCAATGCCTCAATCGGAATGATCTCGGGAACGGATTTCAAAACTTTGATCCTATCCCTTATATTATTAGGCATTGTGTTACTCTTGAAATGGTTATGTAATATATATATTTATATAAACAATTCTATGTGACCGGTCTCATCTCTTTAATGTTGTGATGCGCCGAGGCGATTCTATTTGTGGGTGTTAAATGGCCTTTCCCATCCCATCTGCTCGATTTTGCATACTATATATTGTATTTTTTTTATTATTTATTTATGTTATTAAAGGTGTATTATATAGATTATTAGTAAAATAATTTAATTAGTTTAAGAAGAATATAACTAAAAAAATACATAATATATAGAGGCGATGAATAGCAAATTCGGTTAAAATAGAAATAATTGACTCGAGTCTACCTGTGATTGACATTTACACCGTGAATGATTAAATTAAGACCCAGTGGATCTGATCCATTGCTGGGCATAACCCTCAATCATTTACAACCAATCCAACGGCCCAGAGCATCTAATGCATAATTATAAAGGAGCCCAATTCACTCTACCCTCTAAGAAATATATTTTAATGGCTTACGGAAAGGTCAAAGGCCGTAGGCTGAATGGGATGCTTAATTTTGTTTTGTTTTTACACTGTCACGGAGGGATGAGTTTGGAAAAGCTGAAATCCTTGAGCAAAGATTTCAAGCCAAGTTTGGTGAGGCAAAAGTCCAAACCTAACACTCCTGAATGTCGCAGACTCTAAGCTGATATGGGTTTGTGCTGAAATTGCGTTTGGTTGTGGTTTTGTGGAGTTTGGAGAGTTAGTTTTGAGAGTGCGGCTTTCGTCTTTTCTGGATCTTTTCCTTGGAGGGGGTGGTTTGGAAGCCAATGCCACTTTGAGGAGACTTTGGAGGACTTGTTGGGTGTTTATTGAAGTGAACGGAAAAGAGAGAGCTCCATGTCGTGGGCTGGCCCTGATGATGTCTTGCTCTCCACCTCTCTTGCTAGCTATCTTGACAGTACTTTCTCTCCTCCTTTTTCTCTCTCTGTGTTTGTGTGTATGAAGGTTGGATTTGAAGCCAAATGCGATTGGGTCCTTTATTTGTTTGTTGAAAATTTAATCACATTAAGAAGTTTTCTTTCCTCTTGTTATTATTGGTGAAATTATATTATAGAATTCAATGAAATAGGTTCTTTACTTAGTCCCTTTGTGACTTATAGATTCTTTGTGCACTCTCTTGTCGAGATTTTATCAGTTTTTAATTTTAGGGAAGGACGGAACTTCTGATAATGTTTGATGTTTACAGTGGTTTCTCTTTGAGATTTTCTTTCCTTCTTTCCATTAATGAAAGCTACGATTTTGGATTTCTCAAAAACTACAAAAAAACTACAATTTTGGTGTCTGAACTGAGGGATTATAGATTTATAGTATGATAGGATTATAGTATCATAGGATTAAAGTATCATTATCCTTATAGTATTTTGAATTCCCAATTTACTAACACACCATGAACAATTGTGGTAACGGTCTGACATTTTTGTTAGTGCTTTCAATGGAAAAACAAATCTATTGTCAGAAAAGTATAACAAAGGGGGAAACTACTATGACAGAGTTTTGAGAGGATGAATATATGATTCTCATTATATTGCAACTAATACAAGCAGTGTATGTATACACGTTTGGAATAACTGATTCTAATATGAACAAAATAGCAAGTAGCTGATATGCGCTGCTGTACAAAGAAATATTTCAGAGGTTGTTACAAAGGCATCTTGGCAGAGCACTACACTTAACACAGACCAAAAATCAGCACACAACACAACCTAGGCTACGTTACTCCTGAGTCTTCTGGAAGATTAGCTGCTGAGGTGGAAATTGATTGATGAGTCATCTTTGAGCTGGAGGAGAGAGTAGTCTGCTCAATACACCCCCGTGAACCGATCGGTGTATCCACAACTGTGAGGCTCATTCTTAACAAGTGAAACTGAGATGAGACTATAGGCTTAGTGGGAATGTCAGCCACTTGCTCCTTTGATAGAAGAAATGTAACCTGGAGGGTTTTTGCAGCTACTCGATCACAAACAAAATGGAAGACTATTTCCATATGTTTGGTGCGAGAATGAAGAATGGGATTGACGGAAAGATATATTGCACCAAGATTATCACACCAAAGTAATTGAGGTTTAGGGAGAAAAACATGAAGCTCTTTGAGGAGGGATTGTATCCAAATCAGTTCGGTTGTTGTGTTTGCAAGAGATTTATACTTAGCCTCGGTGCTTGAGCGAGCAATAGTGCGTTGTTTTAGAGAGCTCCAAGAAACTAGATTTCGACCAAGGAAAATACAAAAGCCACCGGTAGAGCGGCAGTCATCCGGGCAACCTACCCAATTTGCATCAAAAAATGCTTGAAGTTGGAGAGTAGAGGATTTGTGAATTAAGAGGCCAAAATTGATTGTTTGCTTGAGATATCTAAGGAGGCATTTAACTGCTTGCCAATGGGAGTGTTTCGGGTTGTGCATGAATTGACAAATTTTATTGATTGAGAAAGCAATATCTGGACGAGTCAAAGAGAAGTATTGGAGGCTTCCAACAATACTTCTATAAAGTGTGGGGTCAACAAATGAAGGTTTATCAGAAAGAGAAAGCTGACTCGAAGCTGCCATTGGAGAGGTGACACCATTGGCAGTAAGCATGTTAGTTCTAGATAGGATGTCACAAATGTACTTCCTTTGTGAGAGATGAATGCTTCCAACAATACTTCTATAAAGTGTGGGGTCAACAAATGAAGGTTTATCAGAAAGAGAAAGTTGACTCGAAGCTGCCATTGGAGAGGTGACACCATTGGCAGTAAGCATGTTAGTTCTAGATAGGATGTCACAAATGTACTTCCTTTGTGAGAGATCAATGCCATCAGACAGGTATGTGATTTCAAGTCCAAGGAAATAAGACAATTTGCCTAAGTCTTTAATGGGAAAAACCGAAGCAAGGAATGCAATGAGGAGATCAATCTGTGAGGAATGGGAGCTGGGGACAACTATGTCATCAACATAGATTAAAACAAAAATGGTGATAGACTGAGAGGAGTAAACAAATAGTGAGGGGTCTGATTTTGATGGAGTAAGACCGTAATCACATAAACATGAACTGAGCTTTGTGAACCAAGATCGAGGAGCTTGCTTAAGGCCATAGATGGCCTTTCGCAGACAGCAAACATACTTAGGGTGGTCGGGGTGAGTGAAACCTACGGGTTGAGCCATGTAAACGGTTTTAGTGAGGTCTCCATGAAGAAAGGCATTTTGAATGTCTAGTTGACAAAGTGGCCAACCATGGGAGACAACTGAGGATAACACAAGCCAAATGGTTGTGGGCTTTACAACATGACTAAAAGTTTTGGAATAATCAATACCTTCCTGTTGGTGAAACCCTTTGACAACGAGGTGTGCTTTCCATCGTTCGATTGTGCCGTCAGCTCTATGCTTGGTTTGAAACACCCACCTGCAACCAACAATGTTAGAAGAAGGGGGAGGGGGAATAATAGTCCAAGTATGACTCTAAATAAGAGCCTGAAACTCATTAGACATGGCGTTGCGGCATTCTTGAAAACGGGCAGCAACAGTGTTGGTGATGGTTCTTCTGGAATTTCAGGGGAAGTGCTAAGGCACTGGCGAGTGGAGAGGTAAGGGATAAGGCCATTTGTGAAAGTCTTGGGTTTGGAAGAATTTGTTTTGGATCTGGTAATGATGGGAGATTTGGGTAGAGGAGGAGGATGATCTGGAGGGAGAGACGGAACATAGGAAGTTACTGGAAGGGGGTTGTGTGTCGAGGAAGATGAGGCATAGGAGTTAGTGGATGGGGATGAAGGTACTGATGGTGGGCTTATTTGGGAAGATGGGCTTGGAGAGGAGAATGAGGGTGGTGGGCCGAGAATTGAGGGAAGATAAGTGGGAGAATTTGAGTTGTTTGGTGGTGATTGATTTTGGGCCGATGAGGATTGAGAAGAGAAAGGAAATGAGTTTTCGTTGAAGACTACTTCCCGGGATATGTACATGCGATCAATTAGATGATAGGTCGAGGCTTTTATATCCTTTGTGCATGGGATTGTAGCCAATAAAAAGGCATGGGATGAATTGAAAATGCATTTTGTGATTGGCCGAAGGTAGGGCCAGCATTCAGAACCAAAAAATGTTGAGGAAAGAATAATCTGGTTCTTGATTGTAGAGAAGAAGGTGAGGTGATTTATTTTTAAGTTTTTTTTTGGGGGGGGGGGGAGGGGAGAAAATTAATGAGTAAGCAGCAGTTTGAAAAGCGTCAGTCCAAAGTTTGTAAGGTAAGGAAGCCATTGCTAAGAGTGCAAGTCCAGTTTCAATGATGTGCCAATGTTTTCTCTCAACTACACCATTTTGTTGGTGAGTATGAGGACATGATAGGTGAAGCATGATTCCTTGAGAATTATTGTGCATGGGTTAGGGGGTCGAAATTCACCACCCCAATCACTTTGAACAATTTTGATTTTATTGTAGAAAAGTCGCTCAACATATTGTTGAAAATGAAGGAAAGTAGGGGTGGCATCACCTTTAGAGGCAAGTGAATGGAACCACATATAACGACTATAATTATCAACACAAGAAATGTAATACCGAAAACCATCTCTTGATATATAAGGGGATGGACCCCAAACATCTACGTAAATCAAATGTAAAGGTGCTGGAGACCTATGAACAGAATTTTTAAATGATAATTGCCGACACTTGGCAAGAGGACAACTAGTGCAAAAGAAACCGGGTTGAGAGGGAAGAAATGGCAAGCACTTGGTGTGTAAAATATGTGAGACAAGCCGAAGAGAAGGATGGCCAAGACAGTGATGCCAGTGAGCAACGGTGGTCCTTTCTCCAACAAGAGCAACGTGTTCTGACTTGGGAGTGGTTGGAAAAGGAAAAACATAGAGGCCATTATGTGTTGGGCCTTTGAGCAGAGGAGTTCCCGTCTGCTTGTCCTTCACAAGGAAAAAAGAGTCATGAAACTCACTAAGTTGTCACAGCAAAATTGATTCACAGATATGAGATTTTTTGTAATCTGAGGAACATAAAGCAGATTATGAAGAAGAAATTTAGAATTAGAAGTTAAGAATTGAGAATCACCAAAATGAGTCACAGAAAGAGCATTGCCATTGCCAATTTTAATTTGTTCAGCTCCTGAGTATGGTTCGGCAGAGAGGTTGAGATTTTGCATATGTGAAATGAGGTGGTTTGTAGTGGCTGAATTAGGATACCACTGCCTATCAGAGAGGGATTGAGTGCTGGTATAGTTAGTGGAAAAAGATTTTGGAGGGTCAGACTGATATGCTTGATTGAACCTGTGGTAACATTGTAGTGCAACATGACCAACCTTGTTGCACACCTGACAAGTGGGTTTGTTGGAAGATTGGGAGGAAGGCTGAAAGGATTGAG
This sequence comes from Carya cathayensis, assembly GCA_011037825.1. Lineage (NCBI taxonomy): Eukaryota > Viridiplantae > Streptophyta > Magnoliopsida > Fagales > Juglandaceae > Carya > Carya cathayensis. The sequence continues at coordinate 550,873 of QGSO01000321.1, forward strand.
AGGAGCGGCCACCTCTATTCCGACCACCTCAATAGCCTTGATGACCACCTCGATAGCCACCTCGACCACCACGAGGAGAGGAGATAGTGGTAATGTTTGCAGAGGGCTGAGGAAGAAGACCTTGCTGTATAGATGTGAGGGAGAGACGACTTTCAAAAGTAAGGAGGAGATTGAAGAGCACAGATGTAATGGGAGTGGGACGGTTATTGACAGAGGTGACGAAAGATTCAAACTCAGAATTAAGGTCGTTAAGGATATATGAAACCGCTTCAGAATCTCTAAGTGGTTCACCTGCAGCAGTCATGGTGTCGGAAAGGAGATAGACTTTTCGATAGCAATCCGTGACTGAGAGAGAGCCTTTTTTTTAAATTAGTTAGTTGATGGCGGATTTGAAAGATTTTGGCTTGAGGTTGAGAAGTGAACATGGTGTCAAGATTGACCCAAAGTTCACGAGAGGTGCGAGAAGCAATGGTTTGGGCAAGAATAGGTTCTGTGAGAGATGAAAGAAGTGCACTGAGGAGCATCTGATCTGTGCGACGCCACAAAAGGTAAGCAGGGTTGGGCGGAGGTGGAGAAGTGAGTGACGAAGAGGGAGAGGAAGTGGGAAGAACCGGTGGAGGAGGTGGGGAGGAGCCATCGATGAAGTGGTAGAGTTCTTGGCCATGAAGGTAGGGAATGATTTGAGCTCGCCAGAGGAGGTAGTTGTCTGAACCTAACTTGATGGAAACAAGACGGGAGAAATTGCTAGGAAGGTGGAAGGTGAGGGAGGAATCTTTCTTGGAAGGAGGAGTTTGGCCAGCCATGGAGGACGTTAGTTGGTTTCCAGCTCTGATTCCATGACAGTTTCGAGAGGATGAATATATGATTCTCATTATATTGCAAGTAATACAAGCAGTGTATATATATTATATACATGTCTGGAATAACTGATTCTAATATGGACAAAATAGCAAGCAGCTGATATGCGCTTCTGTACAAAGGAATATTTCAGAGGTTGTTACAAAGGCACCTTGGCAGAGCACTACACTTTACAGAGACCAAAAATCAGCACACAACACAACCTAGGCTACGTTACTCCTGAGTCTTCTGGAAGATTAGCTGCTGAGGTGGAAATTGATTGATGAGTCATCTTTGAGCTGGAGGAGAGACTAGTCTGCTCAATATACTAGAAGGAAAAGGCGACATTGATAACAACTAAAGGTAGGAAATTAGAAAGGATGACTAGAAAAGAAAGAAAAAAAGGCATTAAGCTGCTATTTAAAGTGAATTAGAATAGCTAGACATAACCTCTTTTTTAGTTCAAATAATGACTTGAGAATTGTCCACTCCCAGCATAATCCAATAATAACTAAGGATGCAACAATAGTCAATGATGGTTTCTTCACTTAGGTCCTCCAAACTGAATGTGCGCGAAATTTCATTTTATGATATTACTGAGTAAAAACTTAAGCTAAATCTTGGAGCTTCTAATAGGCTTAATTTTGACATTCACCAAAGTCAAGTCTTCTCTACATTTATTTTGGCTTATGATAAAGAAGTGGTTGGTATCAAGAATATTTTCCATCCTATGTTTAATAATTTATTTCTATGCACGCCATGGCGGGTGGGGGGATTTGCTATTATGTACCACAATTCTTTTTTTTTTTTTGGATCACTAGAGAGAGAATTTTAAATGAGAAAAGTAGGCATAGCCCAAGTACACGTGACATATACAAAAGCAACACCTATGCATGATTGTCTATAGATACGATGGAAGTCATGAATGTTCATGCCATGAAAATCTATTACAATTGACGAATGGAATAAAATATTAAGAAAAAGCATTCTAAGCTCATCCACAGATGGTCTGCTATTGAAAAGGATATTATCATTATGTACCAGCATTCTTTTTCTGTTTTTTATGTTTAATTCATCAGCATTTGAGCTATCCTGGAATTTTTTATATGGATATGAAATCAAACAACTATCTTGCATGCACTTGTATGATGAAGCCGAGTTGTTGCTACATCATTTATGAATTAGAAATGCATCCATTAAAAGTAATTGATGTAAGATAATATCTTCATTACTAAATATTTTGCTCCTCACTCCTTCAACATATGAATCTTGCAGAAAAACTGCTTGTCTTGTTGCGAGATGGTAGAAAACTCTTGGGGCTACTATGTTCTTTTGATCAATTTGGTAAAATATCTATCCCACATAACATGCAAAGTTCTAATGTTTCTAATCCTTTTTTTCCCTTAAAATTGAACCTTGTTTAACGGCAGTATTCTTCTCTATGCACAGCTAATGTTGTTCTTCAAGATGCCTGTGAGCGTGTTATAGTTGGTGATCTATATTGTGACATCCCCTTAGGTCTATATGTAATCCGTGGAGAGAATGTTGTCTTAATTGGAGAGCTGGTATAATGTGTTCTCTCTTATACCATGAGACTTGGCTGTTGTTAGTAATTACTACAAAATTTGTGCACTGATTTTTTTCTTCTTTCTTTTTCATTCTTTAGGAATTGGACAAGGAAGAGCTTCCACCACATATGACCCGTGTGTCAGTAGTAGAGATAAAAAGGGTACCTTCCTAGTACATGATGTTCGTTTTCTTTTAAAAATGAACATTATCTCTGATCACCAGTGCACTGGCTATGAATGCATTTCACTAACTTTATGTAGTCTTCCAGATTGCCTTTGCCAAAGTTCAGTAATGATACTGTGAAATTTTTTTATACTTTTGAAAATATGCAAAACAGCTATACATTCGATCAGTCATTGCATTTTTTGACTTGAAATTACAAAAACGAATCTCCAGAAAAATTCTTGCAAAATTTTCTTTTACCATGGGCCCTTGTATCAAATATGCTCCAAATTTTTTTACAAGGGTATTGATATAGTTAAAGAGTGTGACTGCTCTAAGATGATTAGTTGGTAGGGAATTTCTTGCTTTTCAGTTTTTCCCTTCTGAATAACTTCAGGCCGTTTTCTCATCTCACCAGGCTCAGAAAGCAGAAAGGGATGCTACAGATCTGAAGGGCACCATGAGAAAAAGAATGGAGTTCCTTGATTTTGATTGATAAATCCTGCCATCTTATGATGTCATTCTATTTCCGCAAATGCTAGTGGCCACCGTGACTCAAAATATGAATGACGTAGGATAAGCATGCCAGATTTATGCCATCTCTAAGGACAGGGAAGAAAAATGGTTGCAACAGTTATGAAGACCTAATCCACTGTGGGTGGGAAAAGAATTTGAGTGTTGGATCTTTTAGATGCAATGACGATGATCTCAATCATGTGCATCTGGATTTTGTTGGTATTGGCTATGCATGTGGTGATTCTTCACTTGAGGTTTTGGTTTACTTTTAGTTACACACAAGATGAAGCTTCAACTCGCTTCACTTGTTCTCTTCTGGTCCTTCCATTTGATATTTTGATTTCTGTTGAAGGATTTCTGAAATTGTTAGGTATTTCGGATTTGGGCGCTGCATTTTTTATTGTGCCACCATTTTACTTAATATGTAACATGCTAATTCATAATTCATATCATATTCGCATGCATCATGGTCTTTATACTGCCAATGCTGCCATGTTAAAAAATGCTGCTATGTTCTATCTTGACATGATTGATTCACTTGTTAAGCTCATATTCCCAAATCGCTAGTACTGTAGCTTTTACAACATCTCAAGTTAATGGTTTTCTGCAAAAATCTACTGTTCACGATTTTGATGTTTTGTAGCGGATAAACATTACTGCCGGCCTCCCTAGATAAATGTAGAATGCATTTTAGAGGTCCAGACCCGTGAGTTGAGACATATACCCAGATTTTATGTCCTCATTGATGTACATGGCGGTTCGGTAGATTGGATTGCATTCTGAAGAATTGGAATTTTCGGATCCTCCCTATCTCCTGACCGAGCTTGTGTGGGTAGATGTTGCCTGGTAGAGCCGACTAATATGAATGACTCACTGTTCACTTAGTTTCTGGGCCATAATCGGTACCCACAGGAAGTACATTTCACTAGAGTTTGGTAGAGCCCAGCTATGACCTACAACTGTGCAAGTGAGTTGAGTGCAGTGAAGATGTGACTTCTTACTCGCAAAGGCTTAGATTCTCGGTAAAAGTTCGTGGAACTTGCTTTTCCATTTGTCTTTGCCTTTGACTTCTATACAAGATTTTTAGCCGTACGAATGTCCTCCTCAGCTGATGATCAATGAAAATATGGTGGAACTAGCAGATCTAGATCGGCGGCACATCGCATAGAAGGGAAGATCATTTCATTATTAACTATGCGCCCAACGAACTACTTAATGAAAACAAGTTATACGAGCACTGAGAAGAGCTTCAAGGTAGAACCTATGAACGTAGATCGCATATAGTGGGTCGATCTCATCACCTTACCAACCAGGGCGTATGTATACAAAACTGGTGTACCACCGGACTGAGACCTACGCTACTTTGCCAACAATAAGAGCAAAAAGGGGAACAAAACTACCAATTGAGAAGACCATGACAATAGGTAATGAGCTAGATGTAGCCTCATAGTAGGTCTTCTTTAGCGATGGTCAAGTATAAATCTTCTTAAACGAAGGCTTGCTGCTACTACCAATAAAGTGAAGTCATTTATTTTAAGTTGTTCACTTACTAAAGTTAGGCTTGCCTTTCCCAAGCCAAATTACCTAGATTCGAGCATAGCGGGATTCCTCCTCATAATTTGACTTTAACTGTTTTTGACAAGTACGAGACAACTATCAATTCACTCGAGGAACTTTTTTAAAGGAAGGTAATGGTTGGGTAGACCCCTCATAGCCTTTCCAATAGAGGTTGTGTAAAGAAAATAGTCAATATGATAAAGATGAATGCCAGATCTAGTTATCCATGGGGAGGTGCAAGAGAGGCATGAGGCAGGTGATTTAGAGGTTGATCTACTTGTGGAGCCCTCAAGAAAGTTTGATTACTACATCTTATACTCCAAGAGCAAGTTTTCACCCCTTACCACTTCATTTGTAATGTCGAAGCCCTTGTGGTCGGATACTCAGGAATCAAACCCTAGGACACCAGTTGGAAAGTAGGAATTGACCCTCCCTCTGATGGTCTAAAGGCTTAAGCTAGGAGGAGATGAGCAGGATTACCATGGCTATACTAAACAAGTTAGGGAAAAATATCCATTTTTAAAAAAGGAAGTTCGTGAAATTAAAAAGATGTTTTAGCAGGATCGTACGTGTCTTCATAGCATATAGGATAACGAGATGAGAGGGTAGGAGGAGAGGAGTAGTTAAGTCCTTACTCTATTCCTTTATTAGGACTAGCGGACCAATCCCTTGCTTGTTCTAACATGCAACGACTTTCTTGCTGCAGTAGTTTGATTGCTTCCGTGAAAAGAGGCTAATCAACATGCCAGACCACAATCGGGCAGGAACCCTCCATTCTCCTGAGACTCGTCCTCAAAATGGATCTAATTTAACTTCATGCTTTGCATTCTTTGCATCTTTTAGTTCACCACTAGAACAGGAGAACCCAATTCAAGTATTAGGCAAACTTTCACATGCACCTACTAGCTTCTCAAGTAGGTGGCTTGGTAAGCAAGCTATCTTTAGAATTGGTAAAATCCCTAAAAGAATAGGTTGGAATGGTTGGGAAGAAGGCCCTCCCTACTTCAATGGAAAGGGGGGAATCGCCGTTTCATAGCCGCACCCCTACAACTACCTTTTGCCCAACATGATCACAAATGAAGGCAAAGAATTACTTAGATAGAAGGATGAAACGAACCAACCCACTTGTCTTGATTGAATCTCGATTCATAAATTCCGGATCTTGAATCAATTCTTGTTTTATTAGGGAAGGCTCTAAGTTCCCTTATATGAAGGTCATGCCATTCAAAGTGAAGCTTTTAGTTATACAAGTGTTGATTGCTTTTGGAAGCCAAGTTAAGTTTAACGGCATCCCCATAGAAAAAAGTCCATTTTCCTATTGTTCCACTCAATAAAGCGGGAACCCAGTAGCCCATTGAATTCATGCTTATGAATCCCTTCACCTAGACATGATTGATCTCTTCGCCTCTATCACCTAAAGGACACTGGAAAGGAGATAGGTTAGAATTGCCTCTCAAGCCAAGCTTGCATTCAAAATCTGTAGAAAAGCTGTCAATCAAGGTAGGTTGTCGCCCCTATTAAGTAAGTTTAAAGAATGGCTTGAATGAAAGCTAGTGTAGCAAAAGATAGACTGAAAGCAAAGGGAAGGGAGGTTTGAAGCCCTGTCCATCCTAACCTTGTGAGAGCCTTCTTGACTGGAATTTCCACTGAGCTTGTTCGCTTGATAGGTCCTAGTTAGTGGTAGTTAGCTCCATGATAATTAGATAATCTTTTTCAAATGGTTTTTGTCTGATTTCTTCTTCCTCCTCCTTGGTGCTCTTTCCAAACTCCCTTTAAATGGCTCTGTTCAACTTACTTAGACAGATAGAAAGCGGCAAGCGAACTCTGACTTCAAAGTTGGATCAACTGGTTCACTGGGCTTGGCTAATGGACTAGATAGGGACAGGAAAGTGATAGGACCTTTTAAAGAGCTTGCATCTGGTGTGAGGCTTGTGCTTCTTTCTATGTCTATGGAGGGCATGAAAGGCCCCAACGGGTCAGTCGAGTTTCATAGAAAATTGTAGCGAAGGCAAAGCTACTAAAGTAGCTTTGTGCAAGTTGAGTAAGTGATAGCTCACGCAAACTCTATGAAAATCTTTCTTTCTCTATAAATCTTTCTTTTGGTATGTCTTGTGTCAACTTAATCTCTATTTTAATAGCAAAAATGCTTAAGACAATTAAGGCCGCATAAACGCCGCTGAGTTGGCAAAAAACGCAACATTGCATTTTGTTGTTTTGGCCCACACGCTGAAAAATGTGGCTTCTCAGGCACCATTTCCCTTCCCCTTTAGGTTTCACTCATGTCCTCCCCCCGAGTCCCTGCATTTCGCCTCCCTCGAAGCCACATCCCTCCCATCGATGCCACTGCTTATGGGCTCCGTTAGTGTCTCCCTCTCATCGATGCCGTTGCTTACAGCCTCCATCAGTGTCTCCCTCTCGTCAACGCTGCTGCTTATGGCCTATTTTCCTCATTCCTTCAGTTTCGTCTTTCCCCTCGAAGCCGTCCCTTCTCGTTCATCCGGAAACCCTAATCCAGGCCATTCCCCTTCACCCCAAAACCCTAACCCTAACCCTAACCCAACCCCTTCTAAAACCCATCCCCCAATCTGGTCCCTTCCCCTTCATCTCGAAGCCCTAAACCTAACCCAGCCCCTTCCCCTTTAGTCGCCCCTTTCTTGTCTTGGTGGAAGGCAAACATTTCTTCAATTTTTTGTAAATATGCTTTTCATATTCCACCATGTATTGTGATGATCATGCTTATTGTGATGTTCAGTATTTTTGAGTTGCCTTTGAAGTTTTTTTTATTTGTTTATGAAGTGGTCAAGTATTTTTGAGTTGTTTCTCATCTCATAGTATTTTTATAGCTTATGGAATGTAACCACGTTAATATCATTTTGTTCCTTTTTGTAATTATCTCGCTGTAAATACCATTTTTCAACATCAAAAAACATTCTACTACCAATTTTCAATATAACAAAAGTTATATTGCTCTCTCCATGTAGATTTGCTTATGTGGATCTGGTTTTATGTGATAGCCCAAAGCAGTACTTTAAAAGAATTGTTTTCATTCTTGTTGAAGGTTTAAGTAGTCTATGTTTTATTAGCTTAGGTGAGATTTTGGCTATTCAAGTGAGGTGTTATGGTTCTTTTCTTCCTTTAATTCTATGATATTGCAAGCTTTTGCAGTCATGTAGCATTAATACATGCAAGCATTTTGGTCTCTTCTTAAGTATGCAAATGAATTTACATACTTTATATTAAAAAATAAAAAAATAAAAATAAACACCCTTGTTTGCATATCATTTAATGTAGCAAACCAAATGTTATGTACTAAATCACCTTGTGATTTTGGTTCTTTGATAACCTAAATCACATTGTGATTTTGGTTCATTTTAGAATGTCATCATCATCAATGTCTTTTGCATCAATTGCTAAATGTACTATGGGTCAACCATTTTGCTTATGAGCAGTTGAAACCATACTGAGATATTCAACTACTACAAGAAATCCAAGACAACCCTTCGTTAGGTGTCCAAAGTACAACAAAGAAGTACCTACATCATTTGTAGTGTAGAACGTTTACTATAATGATTAATATTATGTACATCTAAAATTTTCTTATATGTGCTCATCGGAAAGAGATTACCATACTGCAAGTATTTCGAGTGGGTGGACAATAATGAATACATAGAGCTAGAGCTTAAAAAAAAAAGATGATATTTTAAAGAAAGAGAAATATTTCAAGAAGATACTTGACGACATTGAGAAGAGGGAGATTAAGCTCCATAAGAGATGGGACGAGATGGAGAAGAGGGAGATAGCTCCGTAAGAGAGGGGATGAGATGAAGAAGAGGGAGATTGAGCTCCATAAGAGTGGATAAGATCGATGAGAGAGTGATGGTGCTATCTACGCTAAATGAGAAGGTTCCGAAGAATGAGTTAGTGGTTTTTGAGCAACAAGCTGAAATAAGGCATTCACGCATACTACTTTGGGTGTATTGGGCTTTTGTATTTGTTTTTTCATGTTACCTGGTTACTTTGTATTTTAAGTATTAAAACTTATTTAGACTAGTTGTTTCATGTATGTTGGTGATGTTGTTTGCTATATTATATGTTGTTTGCTGTATTATATGTTGTTTGAACATTTTGGGAGAGGGGGGGGGGGGGGATGTCTATAGGAGAACAAGAAAAGTCAGATTTAGAACAAGAATAGTTTGTTGTATTATATGCTATATTACTTGTGTTTTTCTTCAATGATAGAATGCATGCGTGCATGCAGCTCGATCTTAATGGCTTGAATGATCAGTACTGTTTGAGCATCATTTTGAGGCCAATTGGCTGAGGACTAATTGTATAATCTTCTACTTAATTGGTAGATAACCAATCGATCTTGTTTCCACCATCTAAACTATTTTAGTTCCAAATTAGACTAGCAAAAAAGATTGAGAAATTCAACATGTACGATTCCATTAGCATTCTTTTGTGTTGGTATCAATAGTACTGGCTGAGACTAGTGGCACCCATGCAATTGATTTATCACAAAAGATTTCCTACCATCTCTTGCAACAAACAACATGCATACATCCATAAGTCTAGTTGCAAATTATACAGAGGTTCCTTTACATAAAAAATAATTAAAAAGCTGTTAAATACATAAAAAATTCCATAACCTCCTTTTTAGTTACATACATCCATAACCTATTTGATTTCCATAAATTACATTAAATACACAAAAATTCACTGTAAAATTTTCGGGAAATACACAAATATTTCCTCTAAAATTTCCAAAAATTACAATGAAATACAGAAATTTTTTTTTGTAAAATTTCTTGAAATTACATCAAATACCAAAAAATCTCTTAGGTAAACTATTAACCACATTATTGCACCAGTTGTGATCCACTTAACACAGGGTGCACTGGTTGTGAGCCATCCAACCCAAATAAATCTGTTAGAATTAATATGCAAATATAGGGGTGTAACCGGTCCAGTTTGATCCGGTTTTGGATAAACTTTAGGACCGAACCGGTATGTACCGGTTTTGTATTTTCAAAAATCGATTACGCACCAGTTATCCTCCTAAACCAGTATGTCCAGTTTTACCGGTTTCGGTCTGGTTTTCTAGTTTTAATATATTAAGTATATTAGTATTACTAATGTATTTATCAAAAGAAATATATTGAGAATTTATTAGCCAATAAAATGTATTTAATATATATATTTTATATTTAAAACATATGATTAAATAAATATTCATGTTTAAGATTAAAATGTTATGTTATAAATAATAATATATTATTTCATACATAATTATATAGATTATATATAATATTAAAAATTAATAAAATATATATAATATGTGAACCAGTCCGGTCTGGTCCGGTTCGGTGTTGAAAAACATAAAACCAATTCTAGACCGGATTTGACTAGTTTTTAAAATGAAAGAATCGATTCCAAATCAAATCGGTCAAAAACTGGACCAAACCAACCATCTGGTCGGGTCTGGGCCAATTTTCCGGTTTGTCGGTTTATTCTTACGCCCCTATGCAAATATTGATGTCATGTAAATATTACAATTAAAATGTGCAAAGTTTAGAAATGTTACACTTTCTTGACTACCAATCATTGTTTCTCGATGCTGGGTTCCACTATTGTCAAAAACTGAGCTGTCTAGAATATTTACTTGTCCATGATTGGTGATATCTACTTCTGGTGGCCCAACTAAATTCCCACGCGTGTCCATGGTTGGTGTATCTCCTTCATCTCATTAATAATAAAGTAAGAAGTAAAAATACTCATTTTGCTAAGTTTACATTATAAATCTAACACTCATGAACATGTTTATTTTTAATTCTCCCAATGTTAAAACATGCACCTATTTATGTTTCCCTCTGACTGGTACTATCTTCTGATTGGCATTAACCTTCCACATGTTTTTCTCCATCCCTATGCTCTCTCCTCAGAGACGAGGGTCTTCCTTTCCTTTTGACAACAAGTGGACTCTTGACTTGTTGTGAACTACCAATTGCAGTTGTGTCCAGTGTTTGAAAACCAACATTTGAACCTCTTAGGGGCAAAGAATTGTTAAATAGGAAATCATATAATTATAAAAATTGTAATTCCTCTTAAGTAGTTATAAAGAACTATTTAAGAAAATAGACTTTAAAATTAGTCACCTTCGAACTTGTTTGGGTCAAAGATGAGGGGCATTGGTTCTCACGATAGAATTCAGTCATCTCATGTATCCTCTTCTTTGCATATTCAAATTGCTCATTAGAATTCACCGCGTAAGTTATCATCCCATAACACATATTCAACAAGATTGAATATCTATTACCATTTAGCCACTGATCCCCTGCATCATAGCTATTGCGGATTAATGTGTATCTCCTCTTGATGTCCTTCCTCTACTGGTCTAAAATGTATCGGTCCGGTAATAATTTTATACTGTTAGATTCGAATACAGTCAAAATATGTCTACACAGTATCCTTCTCATCTTAAATAACCCACATAAACACTTTGCATTATAATCTTCCTCATTAAAATCCACTGAATATGTAATCAGTTAGTGAACTCCCCAAGACAAACTTCATTTTCTACCAAATAACTATTCATTGCACCATCTGATCTAAGTAGAGACGGATCCGAATCGAGCACACCAATTACTTGCTGTTGAACTTCCCTAAATTTAGTGTTTGTGTACAACTCTTAAAATTTCTTTTCAACTGGAGATCTAGATACAGGAATGGTGACGCTAAATGACTGGAATTCCACATGATTTTCCTTCTCAATTTTCTTCCTCATTGCATTGTCAAACTGGTCAACAAACTCCTTCAAGTTTGTCTTTAAATGAACATAACCGTTCAAAAAATATTCATATTCTCGCTACGCTGGGTTGTACTTATTCTAGCCCAAAAGTGCTATTTTAGGAATACCGGTACCTAATGCTCACACTCCACATATAAACTTTTCAACTACATATTCTCATGTAAGTCGTATGTGTTGATAAACCTGTCCCAACACTTCTCAAACTCTTCAATAGTTTGCGTGTTGTACATACATTTCATCAGCTGACTTTTCAGTCCACTTTTGTAGGCATCATATGACCCAAACTTCTCAGAGACTTTTTCAGTATATGCCATAAGTAAAATCTATGTCGAGTTTCTGGAAAGATAATAGTAATTGCATTTTTTATTGCTCTGTCTTAATTAGTAATAATAGCCTTTTGAGCTATACTGTCCATACACTGTAACCAAGTCTGGAATAACCATGTAAAGGTCTTCGTGTCTTCACTGGAAATCAACGTAGCTCCTAAAAGAATCGACTGCCTATGGTGGTTTACACCAACAAATGGTGCAAAGGGCATCTCATACCTATTCGTTAGGTATGTGGTGTCGAATGTGACCATATAACCAAAATGGCCTACTGCGTGGATAAGCCCAGAAAACATTCTTTAACCTCTCGTCATAGTCTAAATCCATCAATGCAGAAAAAAAAAACCATGATTCTTGTACTACATCCTTAAAAAATAATTTCGAAATGCTCCAACACCCCCTGAACCAAGTCATAGATGTCGTGCTTTATCGATGTAATTGTTATAATATTTTTCAAAAAATGGGAGGTTCTCGAAGTCAACTGCGCCAACGATAAGAAATTCGTAACTCTTATTAAGTTGGATGCCACCTAAGTCGTTTATGTCTGTGACTCTTTTTACGGTCTCACTCACTTCTCTGTTGCATCGAAAGAAGCGAGATTTCTATGGGCTAAGACCGTGATTATGTGTATTATGGAATGTTGTTAACTGCATCTTTCCCTCGACTCTTAAGGCATTAATCATTGCCTTACAGTCCGTCTTTCTTGTCGGAGTGGGTTAGCGACATTGGAACTCCTATTTCGGGCCTTCCTTCCCCGTGCACAACCAAAGTTGATATATCTGATGCTTTGATCCTGTGCCCTTTAATGGTTTAATTATCAGATCAAGTTCTTGCAACCATTTCAAAACTTTTTCAAAAATAATGCATGAGGCATGTTTTATCACACCTTCATACTTGACTAAATTTCTAGCTAACCACTAAGTTCCTAGAGTATCAGGGAATTAATTGAGCTAGTAAATGAAGCTAAAAAGGTTGAAATGCTAAAAATCTGGGAGATATGAGACCAGACAAATACATCAAGGGAACAATCATTATAAACATGTAAATTAGACTCAATAGCTTCACAGTCACAACTACTTTTTAAAGCCAATAAGACAAGAAGGTTATATGAACAACCAAGGCAACAACGATAACTGAATCAACTAGAAACATGCCATCCTCTGTTCATCCAACTAGAAACATATATTTAACAACTAAACCACAATATTTAACCAGAAAATTTATATTTTCAGCATTGAAATTTCTACATATCTAACTGTATGCAATGCAAAAATCTTATATTTAATAACTAAATCACAACATACTTGATTGTTTATCATAGTGAACAAAACATTTAAGCAAATTTGAAAATTGCAGCTTGAAGCACAAAGCGTATGCATTTTCTATGAATTAAACTCAACCAATGTCCAATATTGGTGGCGATGGTATCCATGAAGATGACCCACGAAAAGTTGACCCATGAAATTGACCCAAACCAACGCAAATGCTTGGCCTTGACGATGAGCAGATGCCGCCCCCCCCTTCTCCTTAAAAAAAAAATCTTCTGCACCCACACAAGGAAGAAGCCCACACCAGTGATAAACAAAGAATCAATGAGCTTCAGTGAAGATCACTGTGTTGCACACTCAAAAGCGGGAAATAGAAAGTGAAATGAGTTTCGTTGTTTTGCCTTTTGTTTTCATTTTTTTAAGCAGCTGACGTGGCGTCATACCACTTCAATTGACTACACAACTGTATGACATGACTGTGTATAGAAGAACTATTTTAATAGTAGATCTGATCTTCTCTTTCCCTCCATTTCGAATTTATCGAGCCATTGGTATTTTGGAGAATAGAATCTCAATATAAAAAATGTTAAATCAAACGAATGAATTTCGTAAGATCAAGATCAACTGCTTCTTAAGCTTTTTGATTTGGTTCTTGAATTTAATATTGAAGAGGAAGAGATGTTGGGCTTCATGAGTACAATAAATCCCTTCTGTCAAAGTTAAGTTGAGACATCTGTTTGAATTCTGAAAAGTTTTGGATTCATGACATTGCAGCCAAATACCTTCGTAGATATACTTTCATGCAAGCTGAGGCCCAAAATGACTCTTATTGGTTTTGGAAGGGTCTATTGCAAACAAACTCGAGAAACTATTCGCAAAGTGCCCCTTTAGACCTTTCTCTAAAGGGGCGCAAGCACTTCACTCGCTGAGGTATGGGATTCATTCAGTTACATTCCTGCTAGCACTACAAAAACCTTTAGTCTTAATGCTTCTACTGCCTTGCAGCCTTTCCTCCGGTTTGTAGAGTTGGGTTTCCCGTTTACCCACAACAGACGAGCCGCCCCTACTAGGTAGGCGGCCATAGGTCATAAGCAAGCCCGCTTCGCACAACAAATTCTTGATTACTTGCAACCAGAACCGAAGCACCTATGCCTGCTGCCTTAACTCCACCTTTGGAAATATCCTATTACACAAGTATAGTCGAGTTACTAGACTGATGCTTAAGAATGATGCTTACGGATCTTTGTCAGATTGAAATGTGGGAATGGTCTTCTGGTGCTCCTTTGGGAGCTTGTTGCCCGTAGGAGGCTATTACTTTGTTAGAGATGGAACTAATATTGATTACCAGTTTTCTACTATGTTTGCCTACCTTTCTTTTTCTTGATAGAAAAGAGCATTGTTTGAGATCAGGTCTTACAGTTTTATCGCATGGGTTTTATATGCCACCAGAGACAAAGCCTGAAAACTCATTATAATTAACTTGGCATGATTTTATACAACGCAAAGCTTCCCAAGAGAGATCGGATCATACTCATTTTAAAGAAATAAAGAAAACAAAAATAAAAAACAGAGGTTCAAAGTTTGCATTTTATTGTGTATGATGTATATGCTTAAGCACTCAAAATCCAGGAGAGATGAACAAATCTCCGGAAAACCAACACTGGGAGCAAACTTGCCATGATTATAGCTAAATAAAACAGGGCTTCTGTTCAGTCTGGCAATGTGAGGAGAGTGACTACAGACTGACTGCCGGGAAAGCGTGAGACAAGCTCGGATCGTTTTCCCAACTCAAAGTCCTGAAACTGAAAGGCAGGAGCGCAAGTGCATCCCACAAGGGAGAAATGATTCTCAGCATTCCTTGGTGGGGCTACGTGCACCAACCCATCTGGGGAAATGCTGATGTCCTTCGTTGGATAAGCACCAAACCACACATTTGGAGGCACTGTGTACTGTGGTTGCTCCTTGTCCATCAGATTGGGTCCAAGACAGGTTAGTTTGACACTCCCATCTTTGTCATTCAGTTCCAATACCTAACAGAAACCTTAGTGGTGTTAAAACAAAATAAAGGCAAGTTTAGAAAATAATGGAAGTTGTATAGATTTCCCTGTTTTCTTCTTGAAATATCCAAATACTTTTGGCAAGCCAACTTAATAGGCACCAAAGCAAAATAACCTTTTCCTCTCGAGACTTAAATCATTTCATTACTATTTACAAGTTATTTTATTAATATTTACATATTATTTCATCTCAACTCACGTACTTAGTACCAAAGACAGTTTAACAGAGCAAACATAGCAAATCCCTTTACTCGAACTCTTGACTTAAAGCTTGATATTGTAATAACAGTGTTAAGAAAAGGTGTCAGAACGTACCGTAAGAGGTTCACCCAAATAAAAATGCCAGGTTTCTGCACAAGGTATACGGTGGAGGTGCGACACGCTCCCAGACGGTAACAAGAAATATATGCATGTACTCACGCCTCTGTCCACCTTATCTGACAACAAACATAGGCAAAACGAATAATTCCACAATATTTTTTTTCCTAACTAAAGGGGATTTACAAATCTTTATTAGGTTTTCTATATTTTCCAGATAAGTCGATTATTCAACGATTGTCACTTCCAATCAAATGCTCTAGATCTTTTACACAGATCCTGAGACCGTTTATTACAAAAGATCTAGAAAAAAATATATATATGAAGAGAATTTGCAATGAAAAGAACATACATTCTGGGGGTAGCTGAGACTGGGTGAGAACAATGGAGGTGTCCCTGAAAGTTTCGGCGTAGAAACCACCTTCTGGGTGGGGCTCGAGATTCAACTTCGCGACAATCTCTGAAGCGGAATTCATTTTGGTTGATTATGGGGGCAGTATGCGATCGATACAGATTAAATAAAAGCTCTACCGCGTTGGAAAGATCTGAACATGCCTAGGTCATCCCTCAGCTACCAAAATGTGGCCGAAAGTCAAATTCCAACAGCTTACCAAACACTACCCGAGAAATTCTATATATCGTATTTTTATCTTATTAAGTAAAATATAATATATTTATTATTATTAAATAATAAAAAATTATCTAATAATAATAAATATATTATATCTCAGCTAATAAAATAAAAATAAAATAATAATATCGTGTATAGAATTAACCTATGATATCTAGAATTATATTTATCTAGAATTATAATAAGTGGATGGTTTATTATAATTCTAGATAAATATAATTCTAGATATCATAGGCTAATTCTATACACACGATATTATTATTTTATTTTTATTTTATTATCTGAGATATAATATATTTATTATTATTAGATAACTTTTTATTACTTAATGATAATAAATATATTATATGTTACATAATAAGATAAAAATATGATTATAGGATTTCTCGAACAAATAAGGGCGGTGTTAGGTAAGCTGTTGGAATTTTACTTTGGGCCACATTTTGGTAACTGAGGGATGACCTAGGCATGTTCAGATCTTTTAAACATGGTAGAGCTTTTATTTAATCTGTATCGATCGCATACTGCCCCCATAATCAACCAAAATGAATTCCGCTTCTAGAATTATATTCATCTAGAACTATAGTAAGTGGATAAAGCTCATTGATAATGATATTGTTTAATGTTCATATTTACACTTTTGTCCTCCTTCAACTTGAATTGCACCTTTTTAGTTGGGTTTTTGCGTCTTTTTCATGATAGCCCATGAAAAGTGGTTTTGTTTGATGCTCATAGTTTTACTTTTGTTCTTCTTCACTTGGATTGGTGTGTATTTAATAGGAATGGTTTATTTTATTTAATGGGCAACAGTTTGTTTTACAAGCAATTTTCAAACATCTAATTCGTCACTCACTTGTACTCTTTTGTTTTACATTAAATAATATTATTCTGGTTATCTGCTAAAGCATTACCCTCCCTGTAAACATATTCGAGACTACTAAAAAAAAATGATGCTTGAACTGTAAAATATCATTTCAAATATGAAAATATTGTCAAGGAGGTTGGTAATCAATATTCAATAAGTTTACCAACAAGAAGAAAATCCGATTCAATAGTGAGCTCAAAAACACTTAATTGATAGCACATAGTAAAGACAAATTTCGAAATACTGATAATTCTACAAGAGTATTGGTACCAAAGCCCGAAAAAAAAAAAAAAAAAGGTAGAAGAACTTGGGTTGCCTTTGGAAATCCCATCAATATTAAATTTGAGGGCGCCAAAATGAGGGAAAAACTGCTTCGCCAAGGTTGGCCTCTCAGCCCAAATGATGATTCGAGAAATATGAAGAGACTGAAGGGCAGAAGCGTTTAAGTTGAGTAAAAGAAAAGAAGGTTAAGAAGGATGTTGAGATTTCTAAGCCAACTATCGATCAAATTTGGTATAGAGTTGGTGAAAATGTCCTCGAATTTGGCTTTATTCCTTGCAAGCCAAATCTCCCAAAACATGAAATTGGTCTGAGCCACTAGAGGCAAGACACCACCGAGTGGCTTGATTCCTCCAATACATCAACATACATCTTATACGTGCATATATACATAAAGTAGTAAATATAAATGCATTTAGCATTTATGTATGTATATGCAAGCATGCACAATCATCATCATATTAATAGAGAAAAATGAGGGCAAGGATAAGAAATTAAAGGGAAGGATGCCGGAGCCAGAACTCCGTCGAGTGCCTGGAACACTCACTTGTCGTATTACTAATTTCGTTTTCGAGGTCCATAAAATTTTATTTAATATCTCTTTCTGTTTTGTTTCTACATTAATTACAAAGTGGAGCAATTTAGACCCGTTAAGCATAAACCTAAACTCAACCAAAATAGTAATAAAATGGTAGGACTTGATATCTCCAGGAAAACGTAGCAAAACAGGGAAGAACTTAGTCCCAAAATTCCAGCCAGCAGCTGGCATTCATCCAATTATGTGAACCACGTCATAATTCAACTATAAGAAAAGACTGAATTGGAGTCATTTATTTTTATGGGTATTCATGTAGGTATCTTAATTTTACACATCATGAATATAAGCAAACAAGAAGCAACATTAGGATAAATAAGTACAACATATGGATGAGATAAGTTCCCCATACAGGGCCAGTTGGGTGAACAATATTGAAATAATGTCTTTCCGAACTGTCGTTTTTATTTCTACCTTACCTGTTGCCCAAGGGAGATTCTGCCATTGTTTGCAGGTCCATGGAGCAATCCACAGGATATCAAGTTTAATGGTAACTTGTATAAAGAAAAAGTACCATTCTTTAAGATTCACTCTTCGGCGGCTTCATGCCAATTGAAAAAGAATTTAGAGTAATGAAACATTGGAGATAATACGTAAGACCAAAGTACCACATACACAGCATCTCTTCCAGGTAACAATCTTTGTCAGAGGCAATCAAGTGAAAGAAGAAGAATATTTCAAATCCCGACGCAAGCCCCATATGACCCAGCACCCGATACTTGCAGTATATTTTTTCTAAACCATCTGGCAAACTGGCATTCATCCAGGAAAAACTCTCTTCACAAATCCTTGCAAAGAGCTCCCCATGCCAGCACCAACAGTTTCCGCCAAATACTTTGCCTGCAAAAATTCACCACGATGAAGGGTGTTACACATTGCCAACTCAACGTTACCAAATGGTCATATATTTGCGAAATATAGAAAGAACCCAAAACATTAAAGAACCAAAGGGAAAATGATATACCTCCTGAATGGTCTTCTTCAAATCAAAAGCATCTTTCACACGGCCATCCAAGAAAGACCACGTATCACGAAAATCTGCCAGAAAAATAGAATCAATAGAGTATAAGATTATTTCCAGTACTGCATTCACAATAGTACCTAGAGGAGGGATTTACACCAAAGAAAACTTCATTAAGAAAGAACATCAAAACTATATGAACAAAATCCTCTAGATATTACAGAAAAACAAGATGGAATGTTACAACTATAGTTACCAACATCCAAGATGAGGCACATTACATAATGGTATGACTAATTATAAATGAAAAAAAAAAAAAGATATTTAGCAAATCCTGATTCCAAAAACAAAGTAAAGAACGTGAACCTGGGGAACTATCAGTCAGCATGTATATTTCCGTTGTTGAGTATATTCCCCCAAGGACAGTGCGCTTTACATACCAATCAATATCAGAGGCCTCATCACCGACAGCATGCCATATCTCATCTACAAGCATTGCCCGCTGCTTAAAACTTGTTGGAACATTCATTGGTTGTGCCTGCAGATATAATTGATAACAGATATTTTTTGTGTTTCTTATCTTACTAATAACATCAAAGCCTTAACGAGAGGAATGGGAGCAACAGATGATACCTGAATGCTAAGAGCTTGAGGCCATTTTGATATGTATGGAGCTTGCATTTCTAGGCGAAACCTAACAAGCTCAGAGATTCGCTCACTAGGTATCTTGCCTTTTAAGTCCTCACCCAACTCAATTCTATCGATGAGCCTTTGCAAGCACTCATCCATGAAAAACTGACGCAAAAAACAAAGATGGGGAAAAATATTCATCATCAACTCATAAGACACATAGAAAGAGTAAGTTCAGATCACAAAACCCCAAGTTTTATCACTAACATGTGTTAAGTGGAGAAATACTCAGTGTCCCATGCAAACTTTGTTGTTTCACTTGACTCAAGCAACTAATGAATGCCACCATGGGTAGTTACCAACACAAAACATATGGTCCTTAGCATGCTAATGCAAACTTTTATAGGAAGTTTATGATAATGGCATGAAGATGTTCAAGAGAAATGCTACAATTTTGGATTATTCAAACCTATTGAAAAAGACATCTGAACTGGAATCCCTGCTGTTAACAAGATCGATTCAACACAGATGGCAAAATAGAATTTATTTCAAGACACCGTGACTAAACAGAAAACGACAAACACTATCGGCACTACCCAACTTAAATCAAGAGTCATATTATTATCAAAATTATTGGAGTTGTTAGGTTATACTTAAACCCGGTGGGTCTTGTGCCCAAGAATATTGCACTTCCTAGTGCTGGAGAATATTGGCCAAAATGCCACTTGCAAACTCATTATCGAATTGAACTAAGAGATGCTTGAAAACATTTTTCATCTCATTTCATCTTATCTCATTTACTTCCCAAACATCATTCAAACACAAACACTTTCAAACTAATCATTACAACTTTCCCAACTTTTCAAATAAAAAATAAAAAATAATTCAACTTTTTCAAATTCTAAAATAAAAATTATATTAAAAAATTATATTGTAACAATATTTTAAATTTATAATATTTTTTATTTAACTTTTTCCCTCTTCTTTTCTGAAATCCAATAAATACTTATCTCAAATTATCTCACTCCTATTCACAAACAATCTTACTACTATTCACAAAATTCTCATCTCATTTTTGTAAGCATCCCTGAGTGTCCAAATGAGCCCTAAAAGATAGAAAATTATTTTAATCATTGTTTTATATGCATACAAATATCGACCAAGAGGGACAAAATTACCTCCACAAGAGCGGCTTCTTTCCTAGGAAAAGAGCCAATTATAGAAGGAGAAACACCGACGGCCCTCGCACCAGAAATCATAGCAGCGTCAGTCCATCCCAACCTCACCTGTACGTCCACATCGTTATTAATGTTATAAAGGGACTTCTGTCAGGAATTCAAAAGGGCATCTAATATTTCATCGACACTTTAACAAACACATTAACAAACACATAGAGGGCATTAATTTAAAAAAAAAAATCATTGAATTAGGCCGATCCGTAGTAGAGACAGACCACGTGGGGAAGAGTGGCATGAAGCACCCGTGCTTGCTCGTCTTCGTACTCGGCCGTCGGTCTGCGGCTATGCTGACGTCGAGTTTCATCGGCCGTTGATGATGAAGATGAAGAAGATGTTGATGAAGAGACAGGATCAGAAAAATTAGGGTTTTGAGAACGTTGATTTGGATTTACACTAGTAGTGGATAAAGGAGAAAAGTTAGCAGCGAATGATTGAAGAATGGGTGGAAGCAGAAGACGGGCATTGCTATTGCTACCGGAGGGTACACGGAGGAGGAGAACACGCTTCGCCGCCGTTCGGTACATCTCGTCGGGTCAGGGACAGCCTCTCGAGACGGGGTTTGTAAGTTGTGTTCTGTTAATTTGGTGCCCGCCGAGTTTGGAAGAAGAAGAAGATCTGGGCAGATTTCTAGGTCCACGTAGCGCTATTTTTTCGCTCCACGTGTTATAGATTCCCAAAGTGCAAAATTTGTTTTTAAAATAAATTTTAATTTTAAACTAGAAAGGTCATCAACTGTATAAAATTATAAATATAACGTAATTTTATCGAAAAAAAATATGAGATTTATTATTAAAAAATTAATTTTTTATATAAATTTTATATTTACTTATTTTTTTAAAAAAAGAATATGTGACGTTAGCATATTTTATGATTAAATATATCATTTATCAATATTAACATCTAGTTATTATATCATTATAACTTTTACAAATAAGGCTTAATTATAAATATATCTTCTTATACTAACATAACACAAGATTAATGAGTTCGAATTTGATATAAAAATGTTGACACGTTAAATAAATTGATTAATAACAAGTTAATCCATTTTATTCGCAATCAACCCATAAAATTAGTTTAATTTCATTCGTTTCATTTAAGATAATCAGTCCACAAGTTGTCTTTTAACAATAAACTGGAGATTAATTTAGGAAAATCCTCAATCCCCACTACTTGATCTGTGTAAAAGACAATGCTACTCTTGCTATGGAGTCAAGTACTGAGTTTTCACTTCTCCAAATGAATTGTTATTGACAGTTAACATGGTCTCCCAGGGATAACATTTTAGGTACGTAACTTCAAACTTTTATGGACGTTTTCCCATTCCCACTAATATATTACCTAAAACTTAGCAATTAATAACCATGCCAACTGCCATGTAAATTTTATTGAGAAAATTAGTTCTTTGCAACATATTATAAAAATTAGGAGAAATTAGTACGTACTACCTCTTTTCTTTTTATTTACATTGTTTGTACATATGATAGATAGGTAAATTTTCCAAATTGGTGGTCTGGATATCAATTTTCATGAGCTTTAGTACTCTAGGGTGTATATTGAAAAAGGCATTGTATTTTTGGGGTGTAAAACATAATTTCCTTATAAATATTGTTTTTACCTACTTTGTTTTAGCATGACTAAAATAAGAATTACGTGACATTCTCCAAAGACCTTTGATTTAAAGGAACGGTAAGCAAGTGTAGATCCCATGTTGCATTTTTTTTTTTTTTTTGGGAAAACACTACTTTGATGCTCAAATGTGACCGCTCATCAATTTTTATTTTTTATTTTACTTAATGATTAAGGAAGTAATTTTTAGCATATTGGTGTATTTTTTATTTTTAAAAAATATTTGAATATATTAAAAAATATAAAAAGAAAAAGAACCAAGAAATAAAAATTTCAAAATGTGCTAGTAATAAGGAAGAGTGGTACTACTCAGGCGGCAAAGTAGCACCGCTCTTTTTTTTCACATATATATATATATATATATATATATATATCCCATGTTGCATTTCGAAAGAAAGGCACAACCAAATCGGACATGACCAGGACATTTCATGGCGGAGAATGGCTCCTATGGTCATGTCCAGAGAATGTTACTATGCTGGTCGCCTCCACTTCTCCTTTTTTCTTAAGAAAAAAAATGGCACCCTAAACAACTAATAAATTTCAATGCCTATATATCATCCAGAAAGATGTTCTGCCTCTTGAACAATCCTTCTTTCATCTTAACAATCAGACCTTAACTAGACACGTATTGAAATTTATTAGCAGTATAAGGTGCATTATAACTTTTGGTAGTACTTACTTTGGAAAGAATTGGTAGTTCACAATAATAATAATAATAACAAAGTATACAGAAAAACATGACTAAATTCCCCCCCATCCATGCAGCAAAAGCACTCCCAAATTTTGGTTTCCTTGTATCTAAACTATTTGAAAAAGAAAAATGTGTGGGTGCTGAGCGAAACTGTTGACAACAAGAGGAGTAATGAATTGCCAAAGAGATCATGTACAACTAGTGTATGGTTCATATCCATTGCCCCCATGCATGCAGCTAATGATCTTCGAAGCTCTCTCTCTCGAGGGGCCGACGTGCCCACAAAATATTGATTATGAACTTTTAAGTATGGGATTGAGATGCTTATCACTGACCTCTGTTACCCGACCCATATATATATTTACAGATCATTCCCGCTCCTGTATTGAATTAGGAGTAATGATAGATACAAGTTTTTTACAACTCTGTTTCAAATGTATTGCTTTTATATATGTAAAATAACTTAGTTATATATAAGCTGGAAGGAGTATCTGTTTTATGAAAAATGCTGTCGATTTAAAACAGAGTTGTAAAAATGATTATGGCATGGCCTTAAAGCTGTACCTCTTGTATTCTCCTAATGGCTTCCCTCATGTCGAGCCGTTTCTCGGAATTACTTTCAATGCAGGCAACTGCAATATGTAGGAGTTGCAATATTTGATTGAGTGAATTTGTGTTGCTCACAATGTCCGGATCAAGCACTTCTTGTAGTCTGTGTTCAGAAATTGCTGTTAAGACCCATTGCACAACATCAGTGCCACCCTTTCCAGTGATAAGGTACTGAGAAGGAAATTTCCCGGTGAGGATTTCAAGAACAATTATTCCAAGGCAATAAACATCAGACTTTGGAGAGACTTTCTGGTATTGGATGTAATCTGGGGTTTTGTAAGCAAACAATGCTTGTGCCGCGACGGGTGTAGGGACTAGTGCATTGAAGGCATAATCACTTAACAGTGGCTCATAATCATCACAAAGAAGAACATTACTGGACTTGAGATTTCCATGGGGCAAATCGTGTTTAGCAAACTCACTATGGAGGAAACCCATACCACGTGCAATTCCCTTGATAATCTTCAGACGCGTTGGCCAATTCAGCTCATTATGACAAATCCCACGATCACCTGAATATTAGATGTTTAAATGAAGTGAACATGCGTTAGTTACCGATTCAAATCTTCCATTTTTTTTAAGACAAGTTAACATAGATTCAACCAAAAGATATATGATTAGAAATGACTGAGTTTAGGATAAAGAGTAGTATTTCTAGAATTTATCAAAAACCATATAATGAAATGCATGAGATTAATCGAGATATAGAAGCCGAGTTTGGTGTTATTAGGATTATTTAAAAGAACTATATATATAGAAGATTTATAGAAGATTAAGTAAGTTTGTCTCATACCATGTAAGACATATAACAAACTGCCTTTAGGAATGTATTCGGAGATCAACAGCTTCTCTTCTTTCCGGAAATGGTAAGCCAAAGGAGTCAAGATATTCTTGTGCCTTAATCTTCCAAACCGCTTCATTTCTTCATCAAATACCTCTCTCTGCAAAGTATTCATCTCCCTCATCCTCTTCACCACCACCGAAACCCCATTGGCCATCAAGGCCTTGTATGCTGACCCCATTCCGCCATTACCGAGCACCTCTGCAGCTGCCTTCATCAAATCTGACAACCCAAATGTACCCTTTACATCATTCACGATCACAAGATCACCCATTCCATTTTTTTCATGTTGACTTGAAGTACTGTTCTTCAAACGACTTTTATGGCTTGAGTAGTCTGAGGCCCTGCCGCGCGAACTTAGCACATGTATCTCAACCATCTGATCGTTCGCCATTGATTCGCTACCGCGAACAATGAATTCGTGCTCCCTACGTTTTGAGCAATTTCCAAAGGCAAAGAGGATAAAGATGAGCGTTATCACGGCAAGGAACGAAAGCACTATAACATTATTATTGTTGCTAGATTTCTCTCCAGTTTGATTAGTACTCGGCATTAATGTTTTATCTTTCTCTGTGCAAACCTTGTCCAATGGCTTCCCACAAAGTCCTTCATTTCCTTCAAACGTATTCACGCCAAATATCGACAAGCTCTTAGGAATCTCACCTTCCAACATGTTGTTAGATAAATCAAGTTGTTTCAACGAGGTTTGGTTCATAGGTGGGATAGGTCCTGTGAATTGGTTCTTCTCTAGGTGGAGTTCTATGAGATGGGTTGTTTGTGTCACCGACTGAGGTATCGTTCCGTTGAATTGGTTATAGGAGAGCCAGGCTTTCTTCAATGAAGTAAGATGGGAAAAGAAATCGTTAGGAATGTTTCCAGAGAACTTATTGCCTGTTAATAAGAGAGATTTCAAAGCGCCGAGCATGTGAAAATCCGGAATTGGACCTGAGAAGGAGTTATTCATCATGCTGATCGTTCGAAGCCCGCGGAGTTCCAGTAAAGCCTCGACGTCTATGTTTCCTGAGAGACCTAAGTTGGTGAGATGGAGGCCAGTGATTATGCCATCAAAGCAAATCACTCCATACCATTTGTCCGAGCAAGGAGAGGAGTTGGGAACCCATGAGCTTAATGCGTCCGCATGGATAAATGATTTCTTGAGTCTTAGGAGAGCCTCTTTATCAGAGACAGAAAGAGAGAGGGGAGGGAGGAAGAAGAGGAGGAGGAAGAGAATATGAACAGCGGCCATTGCTGAGCCAGGAATGGGGAAGTCCGGGGAAGAATGAGCCGCTGTTCAGAGAGACGATTGCGTGGTACCTTCTCCGAGCCTTTGTTTGATTTGCTTTTTTTGGTTTTGGGTGGAATATGGTTGTCATGTTTGGGCTGTGTGTGTGTGTGTGTGGCTTGGAGAGGGATTTGATGATGGAACCGCCAGATTTACGTGAAAGTCTAAGAATAGGGAAGGATTAATTAGAGAGAGGGCATGCAAACTGGCAAAAGCTTGTTTGTGGGGTTGAGCGCGGGAGAGAGAAAGCTGTGAGTGCAACTTTTTGTTGACCTAGTCAGCCTCATTTCATTGAGGTAATTATTAATTATCGTTAATGAAGAGGCAGATTAAACTCCACTACTTGTGCACTCAACAAATTGGACCAACTATGTTATACTCACTTTTGACTTCAACGGTACCAACTATGATACAATTTAGACTGGTTTCTGTTGCATTTTCTAAACCCAGTTGCTACAGTACGTAAAATTGAGAAAACTTATTTTCATTACACCTTTTAAAGTGATTATTTTTAGGCTCCGTTTGGAACTTGGATTAAACTGAATATGATCACAGTTCAGTTTAATTTTAAGATAAGTCTAATATCTAAACACTCAACTTTCAAATTATTAAACCTATATCAACTCAAACCTCTTTATATGAGGGCTCACAAATTTGATTGGCCTACTTGGGGCCCAATCTGGCGCTCATTGTTTCTTAATTCCTGGGTTGGGGCTATCCAGTGGCTAGCTTGGGCCTCACGAGAGATGAACCTTACACGGTCCAAGGTGGGAAATAAACTTCCCTCTTAGTACCCCGCGAATTTTCACTGCACAAATGTGCTAGAATTCTTCTACAGACAATCGTGGGAAGAAGTCGGCTTGCAGTCGGCTGATAAGGTGGTTTCCACGTTAGAATTTAAAAAAAAAAAAAAAAAAGATCTAAACACGTGCAGTTCATACTCACACAGATCCTTCGTCCAAAGCCTTTGTCTGGAGCATTTTCTCCCAAACTTTGTTGGAGGATTTTCGTGACAGTTGCAGATCTACCATTTGAGGAAGAAACGAGTTTCTCCTTTTAGATTTCGGATGGGTATATTTTATCTCGCTGGTTTCCTGCATTCAAGCTCTCATTTGTTTTCCTTCAAATCACATTAATGGTAATGGGTTTCTTTGGTTCTTGGAAAACTGTAAATGCAATCGTCTCCAACCTTCATTTTTTTCCTTCAAATGGGGTTTCCATGGTAGTGGGTTTTTATGGTTTTTGGAAAGGAAAACTCGTAAATGAAAAAGAAAATGACTTTCTTCTGCCTGAACAAAGCTTCATTTGGGAAGTTGGCTACCCATTTCTAATTTTTCAGTTATTTGAGGTCATATTAATAGGATAGCATTTTGGCATATTAATGAAGAAATTACCATTACGAAAGGAATGAAGCTTTGTTTTATTTCATTGTTTCCTTCTCCATCCTTCCACAGGCAGATTAGGATTTTGAGAAGCCTGAAAATTGTAGTTCAACAACAAAAATGGCTTTTTCTTAATTCTTCCCAAACAATAAATATAGCATAGGAACAAAACGGAAGACACCAGTAACATAGATTGTTCTGAGATGCATGTGAACTGGTAAATCATTTTTTTTTTCCTCAAGCTCCCAATTGGCCTGATTCTTAAGTTGGAGCTTGAGGAGATGAGATTCTCTGCTCAGATGTAGAACCTGATCCTACTCTTCTTCCACACGGGACCGGCTCAGATCTGTGTCGCTTTCGTCTCTCTTGGTTCTGTGCCGAAGAAAGAGATGGAAGGGAGGCTTCTATTGGGTCATCTCCGAGGGAAGGAGAACTCGAGGGCTTCAGAAAAGTAGAGAGGAAGGGAAGTGGAAACTGAGGGAGGGAGGGTGGGAGGGAGGGAGGGAGATCTGGGCTATTTTCCTACTAAACAGTGCGTTTGATTTTTGCCACATTAGCCGCGTTTGTACCGCGCTTACCCCCAGGCGACTGTAAATAGCTTTTTTCAATGTGCTAAGAATTCAAAAGTTGTTTGTCGTGATCGACATTTCTCACCTAACCACTACATCGTATTATGCAAACATTGTGGGTGTCAATTTTTTTCTGCCATGCACGAGGAAGGGGTTTGTCTTCTACTTGGCTGCTAATTGGCCCGTGTCTTCCACACACGTAATTCTTTCCTATCGATGCTTGAGGTATGTGTAACGGTTTATTTTCTCCATCATCATGCACGGGCTCCAATCACTTCATGCGTTGGGTAACCCAACATGCGCAACTTTCTATTTAAGCTCTATTTCCCCCTTATTTTTTACTTCCTTTAGCCTCCCATGTGAGCCTATGTCGTCTTCTTGTTCTCGCCTCCAATATTTCATTTCTCACTTCCAATTCATCTTTTACTCATCAAATGGCTTCCAAAGATACTTCTCATGCTGCTCCCAAGAGGACCAATTTAGTGTGCTTAGAGGAAACCTCTGAGAATCTTAAAGGCGTAGGACAATCATCCTTCAGCAAGAGGTCTTTATTCTTTGAAGGCCAAAACTGGAAGTCAACGGCTTCCCTTGTTGACCTCCATGCATTGAGGGTAAACTTCAACATTCTCGATTTTGTGGTTTTAAAGGTTCTTGGACCTCGCGTCGCAGCGATTGACTCAGATGGCATGGCAGCAAAAGTGGCCCTCTTCCCCCTTATGTTCGTGAATGGGTTACAACTGTAACAGCCCGCTAATTCTTATCTCTGTACTTTTTTTCTTCCTTTTCTTTTTCACGCATAGTAGACGGCAAGACAATCCGTTTTGGTTTCTTTCCCGACAGCAGTCACTATCTCTCTCGTCTTTACCCTCATCTGGAATCACGCGTATAGATTATCTTTTCCGTAAATCACGTAATTTGTTCTTCACCGACAACTGTAAAATCATGAACAGTTTTATCCTAAGCGTTGTACCTCGATGGCGTTTTCCCGGATCTTATCCATCGAATTTCAAAGTATTAGATAAGCTTGTTTTTAAAGTAGCACAATTATAATAATTTAGTGAGCTCTGAAAATATTATAATTGTGGATAATTATTTAGATTAAATATTTTAATTGTTTTAAGATATTAAGAGGTTTAATTTTACGTTGAAAATTCTTATTTAAATTTAAGTGTTTTATGCACTTTGATTAATTAATGATACTTTATCATTTTATATAATGATGAAGAAAATATTATTTTATAAACCTTAGTTTATAAAATAATATTCTATCTTAATTCTTCTCAGTGTAGTAATTAAGTGTTTTATTAATTTAAATGATTTTATCATCTTCGATTAATTAACGGTACTTTATCATTTTTATATAATGATGAGGAAATATTATTTTATAAATTCTAGTTTATAAAATAATATTCTACCTTAATTCATCGTAGTGTTTTATTTAAAGTGTTTTATTTAAAATAAAACATTTAAGCTTTTTAATCAGTGTTTTAACTCACTGTTGGTTTATTTGAGGATCCCGAAATGTAGATTTGAAGCGATATACTCTGGCCCTACCTTTTTTCTCTTCACTTTTTTTTTCTCTCCCTCTCTCTCTCTTGGCCACGGAATGGAGAAACAAACTCCATAGCCGATCGGTTCAAGGTCCCAGCCGGCGCCACCTCCGGCCGCCGGACCCCACCTCCCACTCCGGCCTCTTCCTCTCCCTCCGGCGAGTCCAACCACGCGGTGGTGTACTAAACCGACTTCTCACTCTCTCTCTTTCTCCCTTCAAAGATATGGGTCTTAGGGGTTTTTCTCATTTTTGGACCACCATACACGGCCAAATCAACCACCAAGCACCACCATTGGACTCACCTCATCAAGGGCTTCCTCCCCATGTCTTTCTTTTTCCCAAACTCTCACTTTTCTCATATGGGTTTCTTAAAAACACCCGTTCGGTTTCACCACCGTGCGCCGCCGTACACGGCCACCCGTGGTGTTTCACCACCACCATCTTGTTCCTCTCATCCTCATGAACCTCCCCAAGAAATTTCATGACCAACGGAGCTTCGTAGAGCCCTCACTCTCCTACACTCTCCAAGGCCGAAAATGGATTCAAACGGCCGATCCGCCGCCGTTAGCCACCGTCCGACCACCACCTCGCTACCACAGCTCCACCACATGTTCATCTACCTATCCCTAGCTTGCCATGAAGTTCTATGAAATTTCGCTACCTCGCGTTTCCGCTCACCGTTCGGATTTACTGTTCACAGCGTGATGTCGCCGTGTTCCGCCACCTTTGACCATCACAAGGCGACCATGAGCCTTCCAAGGCCACGCTTAGCTTTTCTCGGTTCCAAACTACCACTTTATGTGGTGGACAGCCACCGTACGCGGTGTTACCGCCACGTACGTTCCTCCGACGCATGTTCGTGACGAACAACGAGCGACGCACGGGTTATCCCGTCGATGGTATAACCCTCTATCTCTAGTTATTTTACGTTTAAAATAGTTAGTTGGTTGGTTTGTGGATTGTGTAGTTGTATTTGTGGAGTTCGTTGCGTAGTTGTGAACGAAGTGTAGTTGTGAAGTGTTGAGTTTGATTGTGTATTTTGTGGACTGTGCTGTGAAGTATAGGCGTGAGATGGATGCCGTAGATGTGATACGGCGGGTTGTGTGAAGAGAATACGCGTGTAGCGTATTCTGTGTAAAGCAGCGACGCGCCGTGCGACGTGCGCTGTAGTGTGTGTGGTGTAGAATGAAGGGAGTGCATGTGAAGTGTACTCCGTGTTGTATGGTGACGCACCGTGTGATGTGCGTCGGGGTGATGAGTGTTGTAGCGAAGGAAGTACGCGTAGCGCGTACTCCGTGTCGCGTAGCGATGCACCGTGAGACGTGTATCGCAGTGATGGGTTTTGTAGTGTGAATGGAAGAGAGTTCACGTGAGTGTACTCTGTACTAGGTCGTGATACACCGGATGGCGTGTCACGAAGGGTTGGATGGCGTAACAGAGAAGTGTAGAGCGTATGGTGTAGTGTTGGGAAACTGTATGACAGTGTCCCGAAGCAGTGGTGTTATGGATTATAGTCCGGGGTGACTGGTGTCATCTTGTGGTTGACTATGGCTAAGAGTATATGGATTGAGAAATGAGTTGTTTGTTTGGTTGTTATTGATAATTTTAATGAACTTGTTTTAGTGCAAAGGCTTTCTGAAGTCAATTTATCTCTTCCGAGTATAGTGAAACCTCAAGTTGGCCGTGGTGTTGCAAGTGCTTACAATATGGCAATTGAGTTCAGAAGTGAAAATCTTAAGGACTTGAGTGTTCCTCTTCCAGCTGTTGTGCAGTTCCTCGTGTTTCGCGCTCTATTCTCATAGAACGCGACGATCGAGGTAAGTTAGCCTCTAACTTACTATCAGTTTATTGTGTATGTGTGATGGGTAAGGGAACTACAATTTATGTATGTATGTTATCGTATATGCCATGTCATGCTATGTCATTACATGTTTATCTGTTACGTATGATTTAATCTCTCATGAATAATTATCTGTTACACAATCTTTTCTGTCATACAATGATGTATGTTATAAGTATGCCATGTTAAGTATGCCATGAAATGTGTATGATTAAATCATATTGTGCCATTTACAAGTATACGCCATGTTAGAAAAGTATATGATATTAAATAATATCTCATGCATTAAGAAAGATAAGACATGTTATGTTACGTATAATACGTGGGGCCACAACAACTGTGGAGTACGTATTATATTTTATGTTACTTATAATGCGTGGGGCCACAACAACTGTGGAGTACGTATTATATTTTATGTTACTTATAATGCGTGGGGCCACAACAACTGTGGAGTACGTATTATATTTTATGTTACTTATAATGCGTGGGGCCACAACAACTGTGGAGTACGTATTATATTTTATGTTACTTATAATGCGTGGGGCCACAACAACTGTGGAGTACGTATTATATTTTATGTTACTTATAATGCGTGGGGCCACAACAACTGTGGAGTACGTATTATATTTTATGTTACGTATAATGCGTGGGGCCACAACAACTGTGGAGTACGTATTATATTTTATGTTACTTATAATGCGTGGGGCCACAACAACTGTGGAGTACGTATTATATTTTATGTTACTTATAATGCGTGGGGCCACAACAACTGTGGAGTACGTATTATATTTTATGTTACTTATAATGCGTGGGGCCACAACAACTGTGGAGTACGTATTATATTTTATGTTACATGAAGTATGGGGCCACAACAACTGTGGAGCATACACTACTGAGACACAGCAATTGTGACAGTAGAATACGTGGGGCCACAACAACTGTGGAGTACGTATTATATTTTATGTTATGTGTATTCATGGGGCCACAACAACTGTGGAGCATGAAGTATGGGGCCACAACAACTGTGGAGCATACACTACATGAGACACAGCAATTGTGACATGTAGAATACGTGGGGCCACAACAACTGTGGAGTACGTATTATGTTTTATGTTACTTGAATACGTGGGGCCACAACAACTGTGGAGTACGTATTATGTTTTATGTTACTTGAATACGTGGGGCCACAACAACTGTGGAGTACGTATTAAGCACGTTATTAATCAAGACAATTGAATAATATTCCAAGTTTATGTTAAGTCCAGTTTCAGATCAAATACATGATAAGTCAAGTTTTAGATCAAGTCCATGTTATGTTATGCTCACGTATATGTTATGTTCATGTCATGTTATGTTCAAGTTTATGTTATTTTCAAGTTCTTATTTATGTTATGCATGTTTAAGTTCATGCTATATTTCAAGTCCATGTTATGTTGTTTGTTCATGTTATGTTTTAAGCTTAAGTTTATGCCATGTTAAGTCAAGTTCAGTTCACGTTTAAGTTCTGGTTAAGTCATACTATATGTCAAGTTATACTATGTTTATGGATGACTATACTTATGCATTTATGCTTTTACTGCCATGCATGCATTTTTAACCTGTGTGTGAGTTTTATGTTAACTTACTGAGATTTGTAATCAAATCTCACTGTGGTAGTCCCAACTACCATTCCCCCCGAATGGTAGATCTTGTTACAGGACCCGAAGAAGAATTGGAATCTGACCAACTGAATACGGTCATCTAGGCCACGGTGCGATGTTGATGATGGTATAGTATTTAACTTAGGTTAATACTTATACTTTTGGAGTTGTATCTCAAGTATTCTTTTGATCACAACCATTTTAGACTAGTGTGGTGATCACGGCTTTTTAGTATGCCTTTATGTATGAAATATGTTTCAAGTATTTGGGATATTTTTAGTTTGGTGCATAGTATTGCTAAAGAAAAAAATTATCCGCTGCGAATATTGCATAATGCTAGATGCATGTTAGGAACATTGCATCTTATATATCATGAACGGGGGCAGGTAACCTTGTGTTGCATGTCTCGACGCTTCAAATGTCCGTTCAATCCCAAGCGGAATTTGGGGGCGTCACAACAACTACCGTTTTGTCGCCCCATCCGTGATGTCTTGGACTACCTATGCTTGGCGCCCACTCAACTTCATTCGAATGCATGGTGGCTCCTAATTATTAGCTGAGTGATTTATCGCATGGAGTTGAGCTCCGAGACTAAGGAATATCCTGACTTGACCTGATTGGATGGGAACTTGTGTAGTTTTAAGGAGCGTGGCCAAAAGCAGCTCGTCGGCTTGGAGGGGCTCTTTTCTCATATTAAAGACTGGACCAGGTGATTCTTCTTCATGTCGTTCACAGGCTGGAAATATCCTGAGAGGGAAGCCGTTCAACAGGAGTTCCCGATTCGAGCCATCTAGGAGGTCGTCCCGGATGATAAGGAGATATGCATTGCCCTATCTGAGGGGAAGGAGACTAGGCTCGTGACCATTTTGGCTTGGGTTAAGTCCCATCCTGATGACTTTACGACAGATGCAGTGTTGACCGGCATCAACATTTCTTGACATCTTTTGATGCCAAAGTGTTCTTACATTTTGGGCTGGCGTTTTCTGAGAGAACCATCCGCCTCTCGGGGCTTGAAGAGGCCTTCTAGTCCCCCAGCAACTGGCGGTGGGGGAGGAGGCCTAATGTTGATTGTGGCATAGCAAGAATGGCTTCTAGGGGCGAGATGGAGGTTCCTCATCATGAATTTCTGGCCCAGGGGGTGGAGGCGTCTAGTAGCAAGGTCGTTCCAGGCATGTCTTCTAGCCGAGCTACAGTCAATCCAAACCTCTATAGTCTAACTCAGTGACGACAGAGTTTCCATTCCTTCCCCTGTGATATCCACTCTTTCTTTTTTCTTCTTTATTTATGAGCCTCGATCTACATGTCAAACTTCGGTCAACGTGCCGAGTCTCGTTCTACTTGTCAAGTTTCGATCTATTTGCTAAGCCTTATCCTAAGTGATGTACCTTGATGGCGTGTTCCGAAAGCTATCCAGTAGATTTCAGAGTAAGATAGATATTTTAAAGTTTACGGATATTTTAAATATTATGGAAATATTTATAGGCGATATTTCCTGTATTATTAGATAAGTTTGTTTTTAAAGTAACACAATTATAATATTTCAATGAGCTCTAAAAATATTATAATTGTGGATAATTACTTAAATTAAAAATTTTAGTTGTTTTAAAATATTAGGAGGTTTAACTTTACGTTGAAAACTCTAAAATTAATTTAAATGATTTTATTCTCTTTGAGTAATTAACGATACTTTATCATTTTAAATAATGATGAAGAAATATTATTTTATAAACTTTAGTTTATAAAATAATATTCTATCTTAATTCCTCTCAGTGTTTTAATTGTAATAAAACACTTACGCGTTTTCAAATCATATTTAAACTTATCGTTAGATCGTTTTGAGGATCCCTTAGCTTAGGACCGAGATTAAATACCCATGCCCTCTCTTTTCCTCCTCTCTTTTTCTCTATTCCTTTTCTCTCTTCTCTCTTCTCTTTCCTCTCTCTCCCATGCATGTCCAGCCAAAGTACACGGTTTCTCTCCACCGTGTTACACTTCATCTTCATGGCCCAGCCACCACTGGCCACCGTTGGTCTCACCGCCGGTCGCCGATCACTCCCCACATGCCGGCCAACACTTCCCTCCAGCCGGCAAGCCACACGCTCTCTCTCTCTCTCTCCTCCCACTGCTTCACTAGCTGAAATGGGTAAGAACACACTTGCCTCCTCCACGCCGTCGTACATGGCAGTTATGGTCTCACCTCCGGTCACCAAATGACTACCACCCTTCGGCCATCTTTCCCTCCCACCGACGAGCCCCCACGTGCCCTCCTCCTCTCTCCATGGCACCACCCTCAAAATAGGTTTTACACCCATTTCCTCCACCTAGAGCCACCATAAACGGCCAAAATGGCCACCAAACACCACCAATGGATTCACCACATCATGGGCTTCCTCCCCATGTCCTCCTTTCTCCCTAACTCTCTCTCTTTCTCCAATGGGTCTTCACTCACACACGTACAGTTGCACACCGTGCACCACCGTACACAGCTACCCACGGTGTTTCACCACCACCACCTTGTTCCTCTCATCACCACGACCTTCCCCAACAAATTTCATGCCAAAGGAGCTTGTACAGCTCTCACTCTCCCTCACTCTCCAAGGCCGTATTTTACTTCTAATGGCCGATCCGCCACTGTGAGCCACCGTATGGCCACCACCTCCCACCACAGCTCCACACATCTTCCTCTACTTTCCCTAGCTTTCCATGAAGTTCTATGGCCTTCCTCTCAGCTCAAGCAAACTCCCACCATTTGGATGCACTGTTCACGGCGTGATGCCGCTGTGCTCCGCCACCTTGAGCCTTTCCAAGGTCATGCCTAGCTATTCTCAAGCCCAAAACGCCACCTTATGTGGTGGACAGCCACCATACGCAGTGTTACTGCCATGTACAACTCCTCTGACGCATAATCGAGGCGAGCATCGAGCGACGCACGGGTTATCTCGTCGATGGTATAACCCTCTCTCTATAGTTATTTACGTTTAAAGTAGTTGATTGGTTAGATTGTAGACTGTTTAGTTAGTATTTTTGGAGTTCGCTTCGTAGTTGTGAAGTGTTGGGCTTGATTGTGTAATATTGTGGACTGTGCTGTGAAGTACGGGCTTGAGATGGATGCCGTAGTTGTGATACGGCGAGAAGTGTGCAGGGAGTACACGTGGAGCGTACTTTGTGTAGTACAGCGACGAGTCGTGTGTCGTGCGCTATAGTGACGTGTGGCGTAGAATGAAGGGAGTGCACGTGGAGTGTACTCCGTGTTGTATGGTGGTGCACCGTGTGTTGTGCGTCGTGATAATAAGTGTTGTAGTGAAGGGAGTCGCATACTCCCTGTCGCGTAGCGATGCACCGTGAGGTGTGTATCATAGTGTGGATGGAAGAGAGTTCACATGAGTGTACTCTGTGTTATGTCGTGACACACCGGATGACGTGTCACGAAGGGTTGGATGGCGTAGCGGAGAAGCGTGGAGTGTAAAGTGTTGCATTGAGAAACTGTATAATAGTGTCCCGAAGCAGTGGTGATATGACTTGTAGTCTGGGGTGACGAGTGTCACCTTGTGGTTGACTATGGCTAAAAGTATATGGAAGTGGTGGAAAAGTATCAGAGAGTGTAGCGGAAACATGAGGGGCATCGTGCTGGTATACAGGAAATTGTCTCGAGTTGCATAATGTGACAGATGCGCATTTGTGGATGCAATCCTCTTGTTAAGAGGTTCTATAACTCAAATCTCTCGTCATCCTCACTCTCCTAGAGGTTTGCAAGATGGAGGAGGCATCCCGTGCAAAGGATTCCATGATGAAGAATTTAGCGGAGCTATAGGCTAACTACAAGCGTTGGAAGTGCAAGTTGGCTAAGGCTAGTAAGGTGGTGGCCTTCCTCACAAACGACTTAGCCAAGTCGAAGGATAAGGAGGGACATTCACGCCTAGAGGCCAAGCTCTTGGAGGAGGAGAGAGAATGGTTCCAAAACCAGCTAGACCAGCGTGAAGAGGAACTGGAGAAGGCTAGGGTTTCCCTTGATGCCCTCAATGCAGACAAGGCACAGTTGGTCGAGCAACACAATGCCGATGTCAGGCAGCATAGCTTCTTGACAAACAAGTACACCGAGCTAACCAAGTTGGTGCAGAGTAAAATGTAGGCCATAAAGAAGTACGCATCCCAGATTAAAACCTTGGAGTTTGAGCTAACTTTACTCAAACGATCCAATCCTACGATCTACAAGTCTAAGCCCAAGAGGTCCGTTAAGAGTCGACGCGTGCGTCCTGGTAAGACACTTCATCCTAGCTGAAGAAGGTCAAGGATGTTTGCGACTTAGCCTAGGGCCATGGCTATAAGAAGGGCCTTGAGAGGTTAAGGGACCACCTACTGCAAAACTCTAGGGCCCTCAACCTGGGCTCTCAAACCTGACCTGCAGGCATTCTGATTCACTAAGACCCTAGGTAAGGATTTGGTGCCCGGTACCTTTCCCAATCCTCTTCCTTGCCCCTAGCTTTAGGGACGTCTTGTAATTTTTTTCTCTTTCTTTTTGTCATGGATTGTTGTAATCAAATTTTTGTAAACAATATGTGAGCATTGTCTCTTTATAAATAATATGAAATTCGACCGTCTTCCAACCTTTCTTTCTCTTTCTTTCTACACTTTTTTTGCTTTGGATTTGATTCCTTGCGGGCATTAAACATTAATCCAAGAACTGGCTTGGAGGTCATGTAACCTACGAGTAGAGGGACTAGCCCAGAACTTGTGCCCAGCTTGACTTCGCAACAAGTCATGGGACTCGGCTTGGTGGCATGAACGTTGGCAAGTCAAGGGACTTGTGTTCGACTGGCCATCTAGGTAAGTCAAGGGACTTGTGCCTAGCTTGGCTTAGTGGTGAGTTAAGGAACTCGGCTTGGTTGCACGACAGTCAGCAAGTCAAGAGACTTATATCCAGTTGGCCGTCTAGGCAGTCAAGGGACTTATACTCAGCCTGGTTTCGCAATTACTTAAATTAAAAATTTTAGTTGTTTTAAAATATTAGGAGGTTTAACTTTACGTTGAAAACTCTAAAATTAATTTAAATGATTTTATTCTTTTTGAATAATTAACGATAGTTTATCATTTTAAATAATGATAAAGAAATATTATTTTATAAACTTTAGTTTATAAAATAATATTCTATCTTAATTCTTCTCAGTGTTTTATTTAAGTGTTTTAATTGTAATAAAACACTTACGCGTTTTCAAATCAATATTTAAACTTATCGTTAGATCGTTTTGAGGATCCCTTAGCTTAGGACCGAGATTAAATACCCATGCCCTCTCTTTTCCTCCTCTCTTTTTCTCTATTCCTTTTCTCTCTTCTCTCTTCTCTTTCCTCTCTCTCCCATGCATGTCCAGCCAAAGTACACGGTTTCTCTCCACCGTGTTACACTTCATCTTCATGGCCCAGCCACCACTGGCCACCGTTGGTCTCACCGCCGGTCGCCGATCACTCCCCACATGCCGGCCAACACTTCCCTCCAGCCGGCAAGCCACACGCTCTCTCTCTCTCTCTCCTCCCACTGCTTCACTAGCTGAAATGGGTAAGAACACACTTGCCTCCTCCACGCCGTCGTACATGGCAGTTATGGTCTCACCTCCGGTCACCAAATGACTACCACCCTTCGGCCATCTTTCCCTCCCACCGACGAGCCCCCACGTGCCCTCCTCCTCTCTCCATGGCACCACCCTCAAAATAGGTTTTACACCCATTTCCTCCACCTAGAGCCACCATAAACGGCCAAAATGGCCACCAAACACCACCAATGGATTCACCACGTCATGGGCTTCCTCCCCATGTCCTCCTTTCTCCCTAACTCTCTCTCTTTCTCCAATGGGTCTTCACTCACACACGTACAGTTGCACCGCCATGCACCACCGTACACAGCTACCCACGGTGTTTCACCACCACCACCTTGTTCCTCTCATCACCACGACCTTCCCCAACAAATTTCATGTCCAAAGGAGCTATGTACAGCTCTCACTCTCCCTCACTCTCCAAGGCCGTATTTTACTTCTAATGGCCGATCCGCCACTGTGAGCCACCGTATGGCCACCACCTCGCCACCACAGCTCCATCACATCTTCCTCTATCTTTCCCTAGCTTTCCATGAAGTTCTATGGCCTTCCTCTAGCTCAAGCAAACTCCCACCATTTCGGATGCACTGTTCACGGCGTGATGCCGCCGTGCTCCGCCACCTCGAGCCTTTCCAAGGTCATGCCTATTCTCAAGCCCAAACCGCCACCTTATGTGGTGGACAGCCACCATACGCAGTGTTACTGCCACGTACAACTCCTCTGACGCATAATCGAGGCGAGCATCGAGCGACGCACGGGTTATCTCGTCGATGGTATAACCCTCTCTCTATAGTTATTTACGTTTAAAGTAGTTGATTGGTTAGATTGTAGACTGTTTAGTTAGTATTTTTGGAGTTCGCTTCGTAGTTGTGAAGTGTTGGGCTTGATTGTGTAATATTGTGGACTGTGCTGTGAAGTACGGGCTTGAGATGGATGCCGTAGTTGTGATACGGCGAGAAGTGTGCAGGGAGTACACGTGGAGCGTACTTTGTGTAGTACAGCGACGAGTCGTGTGTCGTGCGCTATAGTGACGTGTGGCGTAGAATGAAGGGAGTGCACGTGGAGTGTACTCCGTGTTGTATGGTGGTGCACCGTGTGTTGTGCGTCGTGATAATAAGTGTTGTAGTGAAGGGAGTCGCATACTCCCTGTCGCGTAGCGATGCACCGTGAGGTGTGTATCATAGTGTGGATGGAAGAGAGTTCACATGAGTGTACTCTGTGTTATGTCGTGACACACCGGATGACGTGTCACGAAGGGTTGGATGGCGTAGCGGAGAAGCGTGGAGTGTAAAGTGTTGCATTGAGAAACTGTATAATAGTGTCCCGAAGCAGTGGTGATATGACTTGTAGTCTGGGGTGACGAGTGTCACCTTGTGGTTGACTATGGCTAAAAGTATATGGAAGTGGTGGAAAAGTATCAGAGAGTGTAGCGGAAACATGAGGGGCATCGTGCTGGTATACAGGAAATTGTCTCGAGTTGCATAATGTGACAGATGCGCATTTGTGGATGCAATCCTCTTGTTAAGAGGTTCTATAACTCAAATCTCTCGTCATCCTCACTCTCCTAGAGGTTTGCAAGATGGAGGAGGCATCCCGTGCAAAGGATTCCATGATGAAGAATTTAGCGGAGCTATAGGCTAACTACAAGCGTTGGAAGTGCAAGTTGGCTAAGGCTAGTAAGGTGGTGGCCTTCCTCACAAACGACTTAGCCAAGTCGAAGGATAAGGAGGGACATTCACGCCTAGAGGCCAAGCTCTTGGAGGAGGAGAGAGAATGGTTCCAAAACCAGCTAGACCAGCGCGAAGAGGAACTGGAGAAGGCTAGGGTTTCCCTTGATGCCCTCAATGCAGACAAGGCACAGTTGGTCGAGCAACACAATGCCGATGTCAGGCAGCATAGCTTCTTGACAAACAAGTACACCGAGCTAACCAAGTTGGTGCAGAGTAAAATGTAGGCCATAAAGAAGTACGCATCCCAGATTAAAACCTTGGAGTTTGAGCTAACTTTACTCAAACGATCCAATCCTACGATCTACAAGTCTAAGCCCAAGAGGTCCGTTAAGAGTCGACGCGTGCGTCCTGGTAAGACACTTCATCCTAGCTGAAGAAGGTCAAGGATGTTTGCGACTTAGCCTAGGGCCATGGCTATAAGAAGGGCCTTGAGAGGTTAAGGGACCACCTACTGCAAAACTCTAGGGCCCTCAACCTGGGCTCTCAAACCTGACCTGCAGGCATTCTGATTCACTAAGACCCTAGGTAAGGATTTGGTGCCCGGTACCTTTCCCAATCCTCTTCCTTGCCCCTAGCTTTAGGGACGTCTTGTAATTTTTTTCTCTTTCTTTTTGTCATGGATTGTTGTAATCAAATTTTTGAAAACAATATGTGAGCATTGTCTCTTTATAAATAATATGAAATTCGATCGTCTTCCAACCTTTCTTTCTCTTTCTTTCTACACTTTTTTTGCTTTGGATTTGATTCCTTGCGGGCATTAAACATTAATCCAAGAACTGGCTTGGAGGTCATGTAACCTACGAGTCGAGGGACTAGCCCAGAACTTGTGCCCAGCTTGGCTTCGCAACAAGTCATGGGACTCGGCTTGGTGGCATGAACGTTGGCAAGTCAAGGGACTTGTGTTCGACTGGCCATCTAGGTAAGTCAAGGGACTTGTGCCTAGCTTGGCTTAGTGGTGAGTTAAGGAACTCGGCTTGGTTGCACGACAGTCAGCAAGTCAAGAGACTTATATCCAGTTGGCCGTCTAGGCAGTCAAGGGACTTATACTCAGCCTGGTTTCGCGGCGAGTCAAGGGACTCAATTTGGATGCACAAAGGTTAGCAAGTCAATAGACTTATGTCTAACTGGCAATCTAGGCAACTCAAGGGACTTGAGCCCGGCTTGGCTTCTTGGCGGGTTAAGGGACTCAACTTGGTTGCACGAAGGTTAGAGAGTCATGGGACTTGTGTCCAACTGGCCATCTACACAACCCCTGGAACTTATGCCCAACCGGACTTTGTGGTGAGTCAAGGGACTCGGCTTGGTTGCACGAATGTCGGCAAGTGAAGGAACTTGTGTCTGATTGGCGAGTCAAAGGAATGGGCTTACTTGTACGAAGGTCGATAAGTCAAAAGACTTTGTCCAACTGGCCGTCTAGGCAGGTCCTGGGACTTGTGCCTGGCTTGACTTTCTGCCTAGTCAGGGACTCGGCTTGGTTGCACGAAAGTCAACAAGTGAAGGGACTTGTGACCAACTCGCCATCTAGGCAAGTCTTGGGACTTGTGCCTGGCCCCGACTTTATAGCCGGTCAAAGGAATCAACTTGCTTCTACAAAGGTCGGTGAGCCAAAAGACTTATGTCCAATTGGCTGTCTAGGCAAGTCTTGGGAATTTTGCCCGGCCTGACTTTCTGGCGAGTCAATGGACTTGGCTTGATTGCACAAAAGTCAACCAAAGGACTTGTGTCCGACTCACTGTTTGGGCAAGTCCTGGAACTTGTGCCCGACCTGACTTTGTGGCAAGTCAAGAGACTCGGCTTAGTTGATTTGAATGTTCGAAGGAGATAACTTGAGATAAATGCACATTCATTTCCATAATTTGTCCTTTACATATACATTGGCAAATTACAATCTCAAGGGAAAAAACTTATTAAATGTTCAGCATTCCACGAGGGGGGGAGTTCCTTATTTGTCGTCCTTCAAGCAGTATGACCCTAGTCGATCGTTGTCTATTACTACGAACAGTTCCTCCCATCGTGGTCCCAATTTCCCTTCTTCTTGCGTTGTGATCCCAGTTTGCTTCAATACTAAGTCACCTTCCTTGGAGGATTTGGGCCTAACCCTACTGTTGAAGTACCGCTCAGCCTTCCTTTTATTGCTTGCCATCTGCACCTCAGCTTCCTGTCCTCTTTCTTCTAGCTATCCAATTCCTCTCTCAACCTTTCGTTGTTGGCATTCAAGTCAAAGTGTTGCACTCGGTAGGATGACATCCCTACTTCCACCGATATCACTGCCTTACCGTCGTAAGTTAAGGCAAACAGCGTTTCTCCCATTGGAGTTTTAACGGTCGTTTGGTATGCCCATAGGACCCCTGGCAATTCCTCAAGCCACCTTCATTTCTAGTCCGTCAGCTTTTTCTTCAAGATTCCCATCAAGGTTTTGTTGGTTGCCTCGTGTAACAACCCCGCCCTACGATGGGAGAAGTTGTTACCTTTGACCTGTCATTTCCCTATTATACATATATACTTTTTTTTTCTTAGGAATGTATGATAAGCATGAACATATCACACATGTAATCGAATTTCTAATTTAATAAAGAGAAACACTTGATAGACAATCTAATCAATCATTGATCAATAAAAGACTCTCAGAGTCCATCATACGCTCATCAAAACACGAATAATTCCAAATAGAAAAGGACACCATCCCTACAATACATATAAAAAGATACTAAGTCAATGTATGAAGGGTTACCATCATCCCACCATAACAGTTACACCATACCAAAAGATACATTGTTTAAAAGTTAAGCCAATAAAACGTCCCAACAAGGGACCCATCCTAAACATAAGACCAACCATCATGATAAAGTCGAACCAACAGGGAAAATACTAAGAGTCTACCTCTCCCTCTACAGTAGTGCCTTGCTCCCCAGCCTCTTCTTCATTACCTAGATGTTTAAAACATAAACACAAAGTGAGTCTAATACTCAGTAAGTAGAACACTATGCTGTTAACATAATAATCATCTAATC
Source organism: Carya cathayensis (assembly GCA_011037825.1). Classification (NCBI taxonomy): domain Eukaryota; kingdom Viridiplantae; phylum Streptophyta; class Magnoliopsida; order Fagales; family Juglandaceae; genus Carya; species Carya cathayensis. The sequence continues at coordinate 593,854 of QGSO01000321.1, forward strand.
TTTTTCCTTGAAAACATGCATACATAAACATTTGCTTCTTTGACAATACTTTCATGCGTAAACAGATTAAGGAAATAAGTAATGCTTTCATGCATAAACATTTTAAGAGATAATTATGCTTTCATGTTTCACTTTCCTTTGGCCGGTGCACACTATTACGCCCCATATGTTGGGGTTAGCGGTCTTATAGACCTGGACTCCGCCCTTGGCCACGGGTTAGGAACCCCTTTTAGTCAAGGAGCAGCATTGGGTGCACTACCAGTACTACTTACCCGGCATTACAATCTGCCCATTCATTTGGTACTCTTTTTGTTCATATGGCCATTACATATTTTCATAAATTAAAACTTTTATTTCATCTCTTTCATTTCTTTACAATCAAAATGTTTTCATCATCTTTTCTTAGTTCGAGGCATATGCATTTCTTTAAAAGGCATTTCATGTCATACTACATATAAGGAAAGGCATTAGTTATTTAAGAAAGCATGTATAAAAATCTCATGATCTAGAGCTTAATATGCATGCATTACATTATACCTATACATGCAATTATAATTAATATAGTGCTTAATAGGGGCTACCAAAAAGACTTGTACATAATATATAAATTTACTCTTTTCTTTAGAAGAACATTTGAAATAAGAGAGAAACATTCTTTCATAAAGAGAAATTGGTGTAAGAAGCATGGCCATAGCTACTTATCTCGATACTTCCAATTTCATAATAGGTCCTATTCCAATGAATAGTATAAATGCGTTAATACTCATTCAATATTCTTTAGCCATTTCCTTTAAAAGAGCAAGCCACGATACTACAATCTAGCATTCCTTATATGTTTAGCATCAACCCAATTAACTAACTTATCGCCTCAACTTACAAGAATAGCAAATAAATAATAAAGCATGTTAGATGTCCTTGGAAGGCCATTTAGATAGTTTACAAGGGAAATTTAGTTAAGAACTCATAGGTTTAACAAAGCTCATTTGATTCAAGCTCATTTTGGGGTTATGGGAATTAAGAGCTCAAATCTGGAAAATGATTGGCAAGGGCTTTAAAATAGATTTAGGCATCTCAAATAGGCTAAATAAGTTTTAGGAACCATGCCCCTTTAAAATAGCTAATTGTGTCCCTTACTAAGAAAGGCTATTTTGCAAACACTTGGACTTTTGGGTTGGATTGGAAATAAATTGAGAAAGAGGCAAAACCACGGATTGCTTTAGACATCAAACATCGAGCACATAAATTTTCTACTTTTTGGACAGCTTGCATCCTATAGTACCCTTTCTACACCTTTATCACCTCTTCTTAATACCAACTCAAAATCACACTGAAATCATTTATGGTTAAACCAAGTTCATTACCAAGATACCATTTTCAAAACAAAGGAAATCATATAGTAAAACAGCTCCATCATCATTCAGTTAGAACCAAAACAAAGCATCTATAATATTTTGTAACATAGAGGAATAAACACAACCCAAGACACAAGCTTTCCATCACAAATAATACCCAAATCAAAGGGAGTCAAGTTAGGATTTTTACCTTAAGCTCTTAACTCCTTTCAAGAGGCAAGATAGAGGACCAATTAGTAGTATGGCCGTGCGGATGAAAAGCAAAATGATGACACTATTTTAACCCCCAAAACCGAGACATACATAAGTAAGCTTATTGAAGAATTTCGAAATTTGTATGGAAATCATAGTAGAAAGTGAATCAAGAGTTTATTATCTTCAAGATTCTACCCCTTAAAAGATGAAACAAGCTTTGGATTCTAAACTTTGAACAAAACTCGAAACTGGGTAGGAAGAGGTTGAATCTGTGAGGCTTGGAGAAGGTGAAAGGGAAAATATCTTCTTCCCTTGCTATGGAATCGCATGGCTTGGAGATGGAGAAGAGGAAGCCTTGATCCCTTGAAGATGTAAGGAGAAGATGATGGAAGAGGTGAGGGCGTCGGCTAGGGCTTGGAAGAGAAGAAAATTTTTCTTTCTTTCTTTCTTGGAGAGACCGACGAGTATGAGAGAAAAGATGATTAATAACCTTTGGGCAATCTTCCTTCATAAGCTAGGGGATGGACGGTGGAGATCTATCCACCTCAAAGATATTTCCTCACCTACCAATCCAATGATGGATGATGATTGGGGCCATTCTTTGAATAAATAAAATTAGAGAACTTAAGGAAAATATTGCAAAGTCTTAAAATCATGCTCTTGATTTATTTTTAATAAACCACATAAAAATACAAGCACACCCATATTAAAATAATAAATAAAATAATTAAAATCTTTATATTAACATACATAAAAGAATATTTTATTTAAAATAATTAATAAAATGACGTACAAGTCTACATAGTAGAACTCGGGTATTACACCTCGACTTGTCCTTTGGATTGCGGATGGTCAGGGGAAGAGTACTTGAATTTGATCCCAAGTTTCGCACACCATTCTCGATAGTGGGAGGAATTGTAATACCGACCGTTGTCTAAGATGATGCTTTGGGGCATGCCGAACCGGTAGACCACAGATTTCCACAAGAATCTTGTGATGGCTACAACTGTGATCATTGACAGAGTCTCTGCTTCTACCGATTTGGTAAGGTAATCCACCGCGACAACTACAAACCTTACTCCCTTTTTCTTGGAGGAAGTAGCCTAAACAAATCCAACCCCCACTAGCCAAGGGGACATGATGGACGTCAACTCTTCTAGTGGATAATGTAGGACTGGAAAGTGCACCTGGCACTTCGACCATCTTCTTAAGAACTCTTCGGCACCTCTAAGGGCATGGGCCCGGTTGTACCCTACCCTCATTACCTTCGAGGCTAGCGCTCTGCCTCCTGAGTGGCTACCACAGACTCCATGTACCTTGGCCAATACATACTACCCCTCATATTGCGAGATATATCTCAAGAGTGGTTCAAAGAAGCCCCTTTTGTACAGGACTCCATCTATAACCATGAAGCATGCTACTCTGTTCTTGACATTCAAAGCTTCCTCTTTATCAGTTGGCAACTCGTTGGTGCCGAGGTACTTCATTATATCTGATGCCCACTCCAATGTTTTGGGGTCGATGATCAAAACCTTGATCCCAATGCCCAGGAAGCCCATTATCCGAGTCACCGTGTTTCCTGGTAGGCGCAAGTCTTCTTGTCTCAAGGTTGTTCCCAGCTTATCTGCCTCCTAGTTCACTCCTCTCGATATTTGCTCAATGCAGAAGTAGTGGAAGAATCATGCTCCTCTACCACCATTTAAAGGAATTTCTTTATTTTTTTCACCTTTGGTGGTGAACTCACCTTGTACCTACTAACGACCACTTGGGAGTTTGCCTTAACCCCCACTTTTGTCGCTCCCAACGCTCTGGCCATCACTAGTCCTACTAGCGATGTTTTGTACTCGACTTAATTGTTGGTCATCTTAAAGGCGAGCTTGATCGCATAGTTGTGTTCTTCACATGCTCCCATACAGAAAAGATCATGTAGAAAGTTACTTTGTTTCCAAAGTGGGTGCACTACAAACATAGATGTTGGTACCAACATTATAACATAGGCCACATTTTTACAATTGTGGTAAGGTCTAGATGGAAATAGAAATATAAATTTATGCAAGAGGTTTTCAAATACAACATCATATCCAAGAGAGTATTGAACAAAACCAAATAATGTTCGTATAATTATGTACAAAATTTCATATTTTCATAATCACTCTTTTTTTTTTAAATCTTTTTTTATAGAATTGAGAACAAAATGCCAAAAATACTCATGTCTACACTAGTCACGACATAAGATATTTTATATTCTTATACGGATATGATGAGTAATACAAATAAAATGATCGATGTTGTTTTCAAGTTTTTTCATAACAAAACAAAATGCAAGTTTTCATAAAATCAACATCGTTCATTCTTTTTATGCAAAGCCTAGCATAGAAGCATTGCTTACCTAACTCTTGATGTGTATTATTTATGTCTTGGGTCCAACCTCTAAGATCACAACCTAAAACCATAACACATTCACTAAAAAAAAGTTAATATCCCAAAAAAGCATGACACTAACTTTACTAACGAATCCCAATCCAATGCAAAACCAACTTCATTACGAAAATCCATAACCGAAGCTACATATTCAGCATGCACAAATTACTCTCCACATCCAACGAAATTCACTAGCTCAGGAAAATTAGCCCATCCTCGTATTTGCTTAACCATTTATCACAAACTTACTATTATTTATAAACTCATTCTCAACATGTTATACAAACATTTGACATATTCAAACACAACTTAAACTCGACTTTTCAAAAAAATAAACAACACATTTACTCCCTACGTGTCAAACTGACATGCCCAATTACATTACAACCGCTATTAAGTCTTCTTTGCCCACACTATTATATAGTACCCGAGACTTCCTACATGTCTAACAACCACCCAAATAGAAACCCATTTTATTCATAACCTTAGACCCATCATACATGCTTAAATAATCTCGCCTTGATCTAATCATGATAAGTACTCAAATACCCAACTGGTAAGTACTCCTTGTCAAAAGTTGAACTCGTGTCATTTTCTTTTGTAATTAGTCTTAAGACCAAAATTTTCAAAAATCATTAAATAACCTCAACTCATAGCATAAAATAATCATGACCACATTTCCATCAACTTTAAACCTGTAAAATTGAACTATAACGCATATTAAACTCAAACCCGTCAAGCCTAACATAAAATTTCAATCATATACTACGAAAATGTTCAGCTGTAATTTACAAAACCACGTAATTTCATGCAAATCTATAATACTAAAATCTATCACCATGACCTACAAGAATTCCTCTTCTTGAGATTTATCATTATGCCATAAAATGCAAACGGCTAAAAACCCTAATTTAATTCTACGATTCAAGATCACAAATATTTGATCTGTAACATGTCTGGTCCCATGTATTTAGACTAGCCATTAAAGCCTCGTAATAAATTATATCCTTAAAATTACCGTCCACACAACAACAAAAAAACCATTACATGAACTAACCGAAACCTCATAGTTTTCGTCATCCAAATGATTAATCCTCCTAATTTCATTAAACCTTAAAATCTTATTTCTATTCAAAAACACGTCTCAACCCTGTAACACCTAATTAATCCATTATACAGACCCTAAAATCATGTTCAATTAGTCACGTGGTCTCATAGCCCATGCAAACTCGTGACCATTGCCCATAATTAATCACACACACACACACACACACACACACACATATATATATATGGAAAATACTAAATGTACTCAAGAAAAACTTACAAAAAGTTTAATTTTCCACATGTTAGTTATTGATATGCTGAAAATCATTAAATTTGAAATTCAAAGTTTGAATTTCAAAAGAAAACTAATAAAATGAATTTTGTAAGTAAAAATATAAGTGAAATTATAAGTACATGTAGTACTATTACTATATATAAAAGCCAAGTTCGGCTTTTCCATGTGTCAAAAAAAAAAATTTGGGTTTAAACATGCACTTCCATTTTTTGGGTATTAAACCATTTCACCAATCATCATACCCCTTTCACCGAACATTGTGATCTCTTCCGCTCGAAATGGTGCATAAATTGTAGATAGGCTTGATCTATCTCTTAAAACAAAATTTCTGTCATCACGAAATACTACTTCAGTTGAATTTGACCAGGGAAATGGCAAATTTGTGGACCAGGCTATAAGCCAACTAATGTGGGCCATGGGCCAACAATCCCTTCCCCTACAGGACCGTGCCCACAAGGTTAGGAAATTCAATGGATAATTTTTGATAGTCAAACCATGAGACCTCATCATGATCTTGAAGTCCTCTCCACTTTACCAAAATCTTAGCACCTGCAAGATTTCACCGCTGCACCATGCGACGCTGCAGAATCTTCCCAGGCTCCATTTTACACGTTCCATTTGCTGCAGGGAGGTAAGGAAAATGAGTGTATGTTATGCATACCCAGTTTCCTCTTCAAACATGAGAAATGGAATGTTGGGTGAACCCTAGTATCCGACGAAAGCTCCAATCGGTAAGCCACCAAACCCACACTTTCCAAAATTTGGTAAGGCCCATAAAACCTTGGGGAAAACTTCAATTTACTCTGAGATACCACTGAATGTTGGCAAAAGGGCTGC